>VSDK01028598.1:196099-250637 GCA_009767595.1 Symbiodinium kawagutii | reverse complement strand
TGTTGTTGTTGTTGTTGTTGTTGTTGTTGTTGTTGTTGTTGTTGTTGTTGTTGTTGTTGTTGTTGTGGTCGTCGTTGTTACATTGTCCATTGTTCTATGGTTCAATGATCCTTCCTTGGATGCACCGCCATGCCCCTGGCCGGCAATCGCGACACCTCGGCCCGGGTCAGCAGCTGAGGCGACCTTGACCTCCATTTGCACGGTGCTGCTGATATTGGCGTCGCTGATTCCGTGGCGTTTTCCCTTCATCCTTCGGGCGTTGCACAAGGTCTTCACCTCTAAGCAGGTCACCTTGAAAGAATTCCAGTTGGAGGTCGGGTCTTTGCTGCGAGATCGCTGTGATGATCCACCGTCAGGAACCGCCAGGGACATTTCTCCGATGACAAGCCTCCAAGACCACCAAAAAGGGTTGATATTTGTCCAATCTAAGCATTTGTCAGGAAACATTCCGCACAGTCCAGAAGTTTGGCAACATTTTGTTTGACTGCAAAGTAAAGACCTGGCATACGTAGATCATTTTAATGCCTGCCGGCATTTCTTGTGGTGCCTTTAAATGCAGTACATATCTTGCTGACGGCCAGTCATGAAAACTGGTGGTAGCTAGGTGGAGGTTCTGTTTCTCTCATATATCTTCCTTCATGGGCATCCCTCGGTCCAGAACATGCCATCGTTGTGGTCATTTGTTTGATTCAGATACAAATCATGTCCTCATCCTCAGCGTTGGTGCGGGTGATGCTTTCCTTCCTATCCCTATAGCAGTAGCACTTGGGGCAGACCATGATTGCGCTTCAAGTCATCTTGTTGTGGTTTCTCCTTGGGGAGTTGGCAGCCCTCTGCGGGAGATCACACCAGGTCCTGCGCTTTCTGCTTTGGTTTCTCCACCACTTGAGGTGTAAACAGCTACTAGCACATGGTACGAAAATCCCATCGTGGTTTGGGACCCATTTCACCTCTGAGGGTCAACCCGTTTGCTTTTTGGTGACTGGGCATTGAGCAATCTTGCAACGGGCTATCCCAAGAACTCTGGAGAGCCTGTTTTGTCGCTACAAAAGTTTGTACCTGTTCATGGCATACCCGTCTATCTGATATATTCTTCTTTGGTTGCATCTCATGTGGTTGGCCCAATTTTTGCGGATCAACAGCAGCAGGTGTCCTGTTCTTGTAGCTTCGCAAGGCTCTTAGAGCAAGCAAAAGATGGGATGCTAGCTCCGTCCAGATCCAATATGTTGCGTCCACAACTGTTGCTGTCCTCGTCTATGGGGGCAGCTCTCAAAGAAAGTCCTTATTTCGTGATAGTCAGCGCATGAGCACCCTACAGGACCAAGTGCCAGAGATGTGATAGTGGTTCAAGGTTAAATATCATCAGCCATGAACCATTAGCAGATCAAGCAATCATAATTCGTGGATCATCATGGATGGTTGATTATTATTGGTTTCCAAGGGTAGTCGCTAAGCAATAACAATCCACATGTAAACAGTTAGTGGATGAAGCATGACATTTTTTTTGGATTGTCAGCACCAAGGGTTGTGGCCACCTCCTCCCGTCACAGGCCGTGGAGCAGTTCTTTTACTCCGTAGCAGATGTAATTCGGATGCAGGGAAGCGGCGCAGAACTACCAAGGGCCCAAGGCTTCGTAGCGATGCATGAGAAGCAGTGATAGGTAGTCATGCTTGGCCAGTATGGCTATGGGTCAATATTAATCAACCAATAATGGGGGATATTCCCCAACAATAAAAAGGCAAAATAATGGTTAATGATGGGGAACCAGGGGTACGGGGTTTTGACCCACAGCCACTTGTGAACCTTCCCTGTCATTGAATCCTGACCATGTCAATCCATATCAGCTATTACCATCATGATACCACTGATGATTAAGTATGGTGATAGCTGATGGTCAAGGTTGTCCCCGTGAAGCCTCGCAAATTGTGGCAAGGCTGCTGCACTGACCAATCTGTGATCAAGTGGCGGAGCATGACCTCAATTTGTCGCGTCCTGGGGTTAGGTCCTGGCAGAGTACTCCCTGGTTTCGACTGGGGGTTGATGGTGGTGGGCGACAATGGCCATCCATAGCCATAGAAAGTATCCCTAGCCGTCCTACCCCAGCGTTGTTTGTTGCGGTAGATCATCAGCCATTCCTAGTCTCACCCGTTGCCAGCTACGGACTGTTGGCTTTCATCCACAGCAGGATCCCTTTCATCCTTGACAAAAAATCGACTTGATCGGCTGCTTGTCATGGTTAGTGATGGGAATGGATTTTGAAATGCTGGATGATGTTTGATCATGATTGCCAACAACCTCTTGTTGCTAAATAAACAATTGTCTATCAACATCCTTGCTGCTGGAATGATGGTTAATGATGTTTTATCACCATCATTGCAATAAATCATTGCAGTTTTAGATCAAACATTTTAATGGTTGATTGTGGTAAGTCACTGTTGCCAGAGGTAGCTCTACCCGATTACGTGTTGCCCTGCACAATTCGATCCATGGCTCGGTTGGTTGGCGCCGTGGCGACGTGCTGTTCAGCTTGCAGGAGTACATATACCTATACATACCTATATCGTGATGACATTTGCCATAAGTATACATACATACATCTATATCTATGCATGTATCCTAACTTGTCAAATTACCATTTCGATCCATCAATCCATCAACCAATCAACCAAAAATCAACTAACCACCCAACCCAACTTTCCATCGCCCAGGCGATCCTCTTCATCTTGGTGCTGCCCTGCTTTCTCTGGCCCGTGCGCTGGCCTGCCATCGCCTTCGCCGCCCGAAACTGCTTCACCAGTCTGCGAGAAGGTGGCGTGGGCGGCAGCATCATGCCATGGTTGAAGCCTGTGGTATGTTGGCTGATGGTGGTTGATGGTGGCTGATGTTGGCTGATAGTTGGCCATGGTGATTCAAACTTTGTCTCTGAGAAGGTGGCTGATGGTGGCTGCATTTTGGTGGTTCGCTTTCGCTCAAAAATGAAGAGACACAGTTTGAATCACCCAAAAATATAGGGAGTATTGTGATTTGTTGTGGTTGTTAAATGCTCAGAAACGGTGTTACCTGGTTGTTAGTAATGCTGGTTGTTACTGGTTCACTCACCATGATGGTTGTTGTTGGTCAGTCATGGTTGATGGCTGATCTGCGGTCAAACCTGAACAGCCGTTGTTTCCACATGCTTAGCACGGAGCCATTGCGAGTTCCGTGCTGCGACGAGGAATCAGCTGCATGGTGGATGAGCCCCTTGCAAGAGCCAGAGATCTCCCTGGTAAGGCCCTTCTCCATGACCCGGGCCCTTCTCTCCTGGCCAAATGGCACAAACCGATTCCAAATACACTGCCGAGCTTTCCATCAGATCCTTCAAATCAACCCCCCCCCAGCGCCTTATCAACCAGATGCCCGATGCTCAAACTCTCTCATCGATGCTGGTGATTCCCTAGCCACTCTTATCGTTTCATCCGTAGGCTCGTGGATCAAATATCCCACCGTCATATTCTTACCCTCTTTATCCCTCTTTCCTCTCAATATCTCATCAGAGATTGCACGAATTCTAATGGTCAACTGTCTCGTCACCAGCAGATCCAAATCTGAACGAAGCCCCGTTCAGACCAGGCGCTCCAGGCCGGCCTTTGACTATTGCTACAGTCCATCAGTTCTTTGACTCTCCCCTGCCCTTGCATACCAATTGCTCCACCCCCGTTATGTTCGTCCATCGTTTCAGAACTCTGTCAAACATTTCTGAACTACCATGAACTACCTACTCCATTTTTATCGATTCCTACACGGTACCCATTGCTGACAACAGAAACTAGCAGAGAAACCTTACCCCAAAACTAAAATGAGTGACAGCTGCGCGATTTCTGCAATGTTGTAGACTGACTTCCAACTGCTGATCGACAAGAATCCACGCATGTTGACAGGCAACAAAGCTCACGAGCATTGGACAATGAGATCTTGGTGGTTCACGGTCTTTTGGGACTCTTGGCGTTGCTTTCCAGTTTTCTCATTCGGAGGTTGATACCGGCGGAGGTGGCCAAAAGGGGGACCTCCAACCCTCGGTAGTTGCTCAAGAACATCGCGGTTGGCCGCACCCATAGCTACCAGGTCAAAGTTATCATGTGTTATGAGCCCAAAGTTATTATGAGTGATGAGAAACCCTTCTTTGTTGGGTGTCCTTAAAAACCCGGTTCAGTGTTCGCAAGAATCAATGTCCGATCGCTCCCAAGCGCGGCCGCATTTTCAACAAGCGAAAGACATTGAAAGAACGCATCAGTGGAGGTTTAGATGAGACTGCCCCTGAAGGAAAATGGTCCTGGCGAAGCAATTCTGAAGCATCCAGGCTGAACATGGTCAACCATATCCTTCCTACTGGTCGATCAAACCACCCTCAGTTGACCTTAGATGGTGATGAACCATCAAAGAGCTCGGGGGGTGGCTGTCATCAAGCCAAGGTCATCAAGCCCCCAGTGGCTGATCTGATTCTACTATCAACCAATGGTTAATAAGCAATGGTTACCTGGTGGATGGTTTGAAACATTTTTTATTTTCCCTACTGGTTCGAGCTCAAATGGTTGGTTGACTAATATTTTTCATAGGGGTTGAAACCAACAAGCAGTACTAACAGCTGGTGAATGGGTTCACTAAGAGGTGATTCAACAATGACAGGGGATATATATATATATATATACACGAATGATACTGTAAGCTGGGTCAATACAAAACAGCCATTGGCACGTGAACAAATGGTAGCCCCATATTCCGCTGATCCCATTGCCCTGAGGTTCGCATCCCCCTTCCATCCCCAAAATGTAGAGATCGGGTTTGTGGGAAGGAAGATTATCTGTGATGAACCCTGCTAAACCATCGTTATTGTCCATTATTAGCCATTATTAACCACTGCACCATCATTCCTTTGTAGCCATTATGAACCATCATGGATCATTTACAGCCATTGATACCATTTATTATCCATTCTCAACCACTACTGACGCAGGTGCCATGATGAACACGCCACTACTTACCATTCTTCGGGCTCCGAAATATGCACCTTTTCTAATAGCAGAATTTATTCACCATGAATGGCCATTCATGACCATCATTATTGACCATCAATATCCATTACATAGCAACCTTATTATCCTCCATTCCATGAATAAACATGATTAGCATTTATGAACCATCTTTGACGAGTATCAGAAGTATCAACCAGTGGCAAAATTCCGTATTGCATATCGATAATCGTTTTTTTACCCTCCTCCAGAATCATCATTGACCAATACCAGTCACTCGTTGGAGATGGCAGCCAGCCGCCAGAAAGATGGAACCTTATATAAATTACTCTCCACTCATTTTCAGCGGATTTTGAACAACGGGTCTGGGCAGGATTCATGACACGTCATGGTACGGTGGGACAGCCTCAAAACGAAAATTTGTGCCACATTTTTTTTGAAGCAGTCCCTGGATCTACAAGTGGCATCGGTCAAAAAATCCCTGAAGAATCCCTCGAAACCAAAGTTCCTTGGTCTCGTTTCCGAGGAATCATTGGCAGATGTCCTCTCCCTTCCCTTCGTGTTGGCGATGCTGGTAGCTGTCTGGCGTTGGGGCTTAGACTGGGATAGGCTCAAGCATTCAATCAGCACTTTGGACAGCGAGGGGTCCAGGAGCGAGTTGCTGAGCCACCGCAGCAGGTTGGAATGATGGCACGGGAAGTGCTGGACGTTTGATGTTTGAGATGCGAAGAAATCCAAGAAACGGAGAAACCCCCGAACTGTCGATCCTTTCCTTGATCAAAGCATCATCAAAACTTGTATATCCGATGTTTCATATTTTTGTTCGGGGAGCTTTTTCTGTCAGAGGAAGATGTTGTCAAAACTTGTGTTACTCACATCTCCAGCACCATATATCCCTGTTGTTGGTTGTCCTCTCTCGTAGTCCCTACCTACCCTAGTTGCATGGAAAGTCCTGGCCATCTATCCAGCAAGTTTATTAAGCATTTGTAGTGACAAACCAACCATTTTAGGGTTCCCCATTTTAAGAAACCACCATTTACCAACCTGTCATTGGTCAATAGATGTGTTGTTCTCCTTGTTGCGCTGTTGTTATCTCTTCATGGAGTCGACGTTTGCTGCACGCATCAACGGCGCCACCCGGTAGATTTCCATCGACTGTAGTCGTTCTCAATCGCGATATGTTGCCTGTTACTGCCCGTTCTCAATTGGGGGGCTTCGTCGAATCCTGCAGAGACAATCCACTTTTGTAAATATATAGACAAAATACAAACAAAAGATTGCTCGAAGAAGCTACTTCTATAGCCTACCCGGCTCCCGGAGACCATCGGAAAATTTGTCTGTTCAGTGAGGTCCACATGCAACGTCGAGCTAAGTTATTTGGTCATATCCTTAGATGTAACAAAGACGACCCACTGAGACAAATTTCCTGTATGCCAGATTCGGCTTGTAGAATAGACTATGGTGTGAGGAGAGTCGGGAACCCCGGCAAAATTGGCAACATCACACAAAAAACATGTATGAACACAGTCTTACCGGTCGCACATATACGGGCACAGTTCACGAAGATAACAAAATATATAACGCTGCTTTGGCAAGACGATTTTGACGTCCTTTGGTTGCGCCAACGCCTCGCAGCACAGCCGTCCGGTTTGGTCTGAGCGAGGCCAGGCTGAGAAAAAACCAAGAGACCATAATGATCTTCAGTGATTAAAACGGCCACTATATAAACACCCGTTTCAGTTGATCATCATGAATCAGTTTCACTATAAACCAGCTGTATAAACCATAGAAACTGTGTAATGATCAACTGAAACTGATGAGGATAGGCCGCTTTAAAACGCTCCACCAGGATCTCGGTGCTGCGCAACTGGGCCTTCAAACAGGGCTTCAACGGCATCATCGATCTGCCATTTGTGCTGCTGGGTCTGACGCCTCTTGGTGGTGCGCCAAGTTTCAGCTGTTCGTGGAGTTTCGGAGTGTTTCTTTGTTTCGTTGTTCGGTGGGTTGGTTGGTGGCTTGGTTGGCTGGTGGCTTGTTGGGTTGATTGGTTGGTGGTTGTGGTTGTGGTGGTTGTGCTGGTTGTGTTGGTGGTGGTTGTGGTTGTGGTTGGTAATGTTGGTGTTGAGTTAAATCTGAAATTACGGGGCAACCACCTACTGGAAAAGTAGCAAGGCATGGGGCGAGATTTTCCGACATTTGGTTGGCCGGGGATTCTCACAGGGAGGCCACACATTCCATGGATCCCCTTGTGGCGGTGATCCACTTGCTGGTTCAAACGGAACTTTTTCGGGCCACGGCCAGGGGCCACCATGGGCCACCTTTGTTGGTCCAGGTCGATGATCATGCCTCCGCGAATCAAGGCGAGGGGTTGGAGTGATGAGGTTCCAGGGCTTCGCCGGCGCTCACATGGTGGTGGTAACCCCAAGCCATTTGAAGTCAAGTCGCTGCAGCGGAAAGCCGCGACTTTGGGAATTACGTCATTTGCGCCAGGCACCAACAAATACTTAGGAAATCTTAGGAATATCAAGATGAAAATATGCATATATGCCATAGATGAATATGATAGTACATGTAAATGTTAATGTTATTTCAAAAGAAACAACAACATATATATATATATATATGATATGTATGTTTTTATATATATACACATGTATGCACATGCATGTCCGGATAGGGGTTATTGTGCTTGGTGATCATTCATAGCGACCTGCTTAGTTGCAACCAATCTCTCGCGAGTTTTATGGGAGTCCGCGACGCGCCACATGTCGGAAGTCCAGGCACTGCTTTCCATCCTCGTCTATCGGGAAAACATGGACGGCGATTGCATGGTCAGGCTGGGAGCAGCGATAGCTTGACAGCTGGGCAGTTGCGGGCACCAATTGAAACTGGATGGGATGGCCCCAGGGCCCCAGTGATGGCTATGCTTCACAAGATTGTTGGTCTTGGGGCATTCAAGAGATTCTTCCTACATATTGCTATCAGGTAACCGTCATGGTTCTTCTTTATCCTGCACATGTGTATGGACATATTTCTTGAACATTGATATCTGCCTGTGAGCATTTGTGGGATTATGTTGGTAGAAATGCATCTCAGTTCATGTAACAGACACACACACAACAAACAGACACACACACACACACAACAAACAGACACACACATATATATAAATATACATATATGTATATATATCTACACACATATATATACGTATATCTATCAACAGACATACGCATGCAGATTCATGCCCATCAATGAATATAGAGGGAGTTCAGCGTGGGCCTGATGCCAATTCTGACAAACCAGGTGCTGCATTGCTGCCACGATGCATTGCTGCCATAGCGATGCAAAGGTGATCAAAGAGGTGCATCACGGTCACTTGCGCAGTCATATCGTGTTGCCCTGCAGGACAACCTTGCTGGCGCTGCCATTCCTGTCCCTTTGCGACCTGCTGCTGCTGATTTTCGGTCTCCTGGCGCTCTGCAACCCTTTGCGCTGCGGAAGATTCCTGCGTCAAATGTCTGCCAAGTGGAACGCTCCCTTGGCTCCTTGGGACAAGCAGGGCGCTCAAGATGGCCGTGGGGCAGAATTAGTTTTTTTAAGCAAACAAACCGATTTTATGCTGGGAATCATGATCCGGGAACGAAGCATGGACAACAAACAGCTTGTGGTTGTGGTCCAAGCCTCTGATCTGCTGAGAGCTGAGCTGGTAGTTCCCGGCCAAAAACATTGACGATTCATGCGGGTTTGTCCAAAAGTGGTGTACCCAAATGGCTGGTTGCTTTCCCTATTAATTACTAGTCATGATTGGATGCTTGGTCGGTACCACCGTTTTTGGACCAATCCATCTCAATCAACCACTTGAGCAGCGGCATTCCCAGCGTGGCTTCAGCTTTGCAGCTGAGTGCCAGGATGCTCCAATGGTCGCCACTATCGATTGGATTAGTGACCAGTAGTGGTACTTTAATGGTTATGAAGCATTACTATTCCTGGCCACTAATACCGGTCATTTGCAAAGCAATGATTGTCATTTATACTGGTCATTTGTAATATTAGTGACCAGTAATGATACGGGCAAATACCCCAGTTTGCCCGCGCCTCTGTCGTCAGCGTCTTGGAACGTCAAAAAACATTGGTTTTTTTACGGGACAAAATGCATATGTGTGACATGAAGCGTATCTTGACGGCGCGCGCAGGTCCTTGACCTGTGTTTTGCTTGCATTCTGGAGACATACAACCCTAAAACCCTAAAACCATAAAGTCTAAAACCCTAAACCATAAACCCTGAAAAGCTAAACCGTAAAGCCAAAAACCTAAAAACCTTTCAGAAAAACGATAAAACCTTGAAACCATAAACCCTAAAACCCTAAAACCACAAGCCCCAAAACCCTAAAACTATAAACCATAAACTATTGCGCGCAAACCCCCCGTTCGCCCCGTGGGCGAACTGGGGGGTTTGCGCGTAATACCTCTAATAGCCATTAGTGAGTCATTTTTACCGGTTACTAGTGAGTCACTAGACCAGTGGCTTGATGAATATTACGCCAATTGACAATGGTCGACTAAGAATGGCCACGAATAATCATGACATTAGTGACATCAATGACAGTTCATCATTACAATGAACACTACTGGTTGGATTTAAAGGATACTCGACCATCCCAGTACTGGTCATCCAATAGTAGTGATCAATGGTAATCGTTGTTGCTTTTTGGTTGGACTTGAAGACAATATCATTCTGATTTGTCAATACTATTATGGCAGATCCCACTCCCATTGAGTGATTACAGTATACTTAACAATTATTTTGGGTTAGACTTGAAATGGGGAACCCCAAAAATAGTTCGTATATTACTATGATTGATTCACAAAGGCTGATAACGGGGGGTACCCCCATGACTTGAGAAACCACTAAATCATGTTTCACCAGTATATCATCCACCATAAGCCATGGCTTCTGGTTATGCCCTTGTAACTCAGGACAGGACAGAGAGAGAGCTTCAGTGGAGCCGAACATTACGCAGGTTGACCTTGCATTCAGGTGGCGCCCCTTGCGCAGGGGGACGTGGGTGGTTGATCATCTTTACCAATGGTGGTTCAGGTTATTAGCATTCCATGAACCTTGGTGGTAAAGATGACTGTAAAGATCATTTGGTAGCAGGTTCAGGTACCTTACCAATTAGCCACAGCCTTGGTGGTAGCAAAAAATATCATATGGGGTGATGGGAATAGCCTGCTTTCTCGGGGCCAGGTGGATTTCGGGAGAAGGGATTACGGGCACTCTGTCTAGTCAGAAAACCCAGAAAGTCAGCAGGTTTACCACTAAGTTTTTTTTTTTTCCCTCATATGTTTTTTTTTAGGGGCAAGGGATTATATAAATATCTATTGTTGTCATTGTATTAAATCAAATGAACTGTAGACAAGACTAGACTAATTAGAGCAGATCTAGATTATGCACGTAAGTAGTATATAGATAGGGGCACAGTGGTCACCCCCTAGAAACTAACTCTATTCATTATCTTCACATGCAAGGATCGCTTCCAATGGCCTTTCGATAGCCACATTTGTTTACTCTCTGCACCAAAAAAGGCAACTTCCAATGGCGCGAACTGATTTGCTTCATCTGATCTTCTCCAAAGAGGACCACTTCCAATGGCAATCCTTGATCTGTTTCATTCCTTCGTCACGAAAGTATGCAGAAACTGAAAAAAACAAGAAAAACAAACACAAAACACAAACAACATCTAGGTCTCTGATAGAATAGGGGCCTTGCAAGTATCTCTCTTCCAGACTGCAAATGGATTGTAGACACCACCAGACAAGATTAGATTACATAGATAGATGGGATGGGAAGGACAACATGATTTCTTTAAACAAGTGTGTTTTCAACCGATGCATCTTATATCCGAATTCATGTACAGAGGCCGTGAAACATTTTTTGTTTTGAAGTAGATACCTGTTGTGCTACAACGGGTTTCGGATTGAAGATAGACATGTCAAAAAAAGGAAAACCAGTCTATGATTACGCGTGCATGCATACATGTGTCTACTGCGGTCTTTATTTTCAAGAGTGCAGATGTGATTTTGCATAGCACAAATATTTGTGGTGGAACAGAACTGACTAATTATTGCTGTTGTAAAACCACATTTTTGAAAAAAAAATGCACAAGTTTCTTGAACGGACACATGAAATGAATGAAAACTAGATATCTTAGCTCACATGCAGTGATGAACAATGGCTGAGTCACGTCGTGGATCTCCCATTGTAGGCACACATAGCTATGGGTCAGTTCACCCTGTAGCCCTGGTTCCCCTAACATCAACCACTGTTTTCCCTGTTATTGTTGGTTAATACCCCCCATGATTGGTGCGTTAACTGCTTAACCCAGCTCGCCACATGACGACCATTGAATTGCCAGGTGTGGCGTCCTTGCTGGACTTGCTCCATCTTCCCCTGATCCTGGTGGTCTGCATCACAGTGTACAGAGCAACTGAGCCAAATGTTGTTCCATCGATCCCTGGATGATTACTTCAATGGTTAGCTACAAGGAATATTGACCAAGAATAGGGCATGTCATGGTTGATGATGATGGTTCGAACTGTATAGTTGGTGATTTCATTCTTTTTTCACGCGTACCTGTGGATGATGGTTTCTATCTGACGAACATCTTTTCGGGGGTGAGAACCTGGCATTGAATCGTCCCCGGGCTGGGTCAGAAATCAGCCTTTGGGTTGCTGGACCAGGATATTTCCAGGGTTCCAGCCTTGGATAAAGGTTTTGATACTGGAAGGCTTTGTCAATTTATCATTCCGGTTCATTATTTCGATGTTTTTGTTCTATGTAGATCCTCAGGAAAAACTTAGTTCGGAATTCGCGTTATCGTGGCATCTTAGCTCAGAATATGCAGCGGAAGCGCCACCCTGCCAACTGTAGAGGCTCTCCGGGGGCCGTCACTGCAATTGCCAAAAACATATTGCAACCTGGAAGCTGTTGCCATCAGAAAAATCTGCAGAGAATCTATGCTTTCCGGGGGGCTTGATTTTAGGGGCAGGGATTAGTTGAACAAGTTGTCCAGCGTTGAAGAGCCGAAAACAATGCCATTCCAATTCGCATCAGCTGTGCTTTCCGGGATGTTGATAGTCGGTTCAACGACATGATGACCATCGGCTCAGTAGAGAAAGCGCATGGGTTCGTCCAGTTTGCCATGGTGTACCCCCAAGTCCGTTGCAGTTTCCAGCTCTTAATGATGGCTATAAACTTGGATAGTTACTCACCGTAGACATGGACAAACCAGGAATGATCACTGTAGATTAAGCATTATAGCCACTATAAACCATCATTAAACCATTATTACTGGTACCACATGGTTATAAACCAGTATTAACCAGGTGAGTACATCATTATCAACTAGGATTAAACCATGGTTAGTAGGCGTAGACATGAACCCACCTGGTTGGTTTCGGATACGCAATTTCCCCATCACCAAGGCCGGCCCATTGCTTTCGGCCATGCGCACCGGGGTGCGCATCGGTACGGACCCTTTGCAAAGAACTGATCCGGTGGAGCAGGACCCATCGCCGTCACAGTGGTGTGCCCACAGGAGCAACATGGGTATAGATGTTGATGATGGGGGATAATGGATGGTTCAGTGGAGAATATCGTCAACAAATGGTTATTCAAGGCATCATCCATAGATGATAACAGATTTTGGGGTATAGATGTTCGTTAGCTAACCTGGTTGAGTAGAGAATTCGTCAACACATGGTTTATCTGGGGCCAGTCATTACTACAAGAATCAGAAGTTGAAACAAGAAGACTGGGAAACTGCAGTCCCGGAAGTCCCTGGTTTTGGTGTCCAGGAGATTTGAGGACGGCTTCATCGTTTGACTGTACTGGGGCTGGTGATACTAGTTGGATAACGAAAATTCTCTGAATCCAAGCCAGGGGTATAACCAGCTACTACCCACTGGGTACAAACTAGCAAGTTTGTCACAAATTCTGGGACTTGCTGGAATATAATTCCCACCAAGCCGTATAAGCTTCTTGCAGAATGCTAGCTGGGGATTTGCCGAAGCCGACCCCTGTTCAGGCGCCAGCAAGCGTGGTTAATTGCTTGTTGTAGCTTGTTGCAGTGGTGAATTAATGGAGAGTATTGCTTCAACGAGGCTAATGATGCTTGGTGATGGTTGAAGTGTGTTGCCCAACTTGATACAGGTACGGTGGACTATCAAGACTTATTTGTTTGAACGTCGGAGACTGACTCAGGAAAGTCTTTGAAAAAACCCTTCGTGGATAGGATGGTCATGCCATTTCCAGGCGCCTCATCTGGAAGGAATTCGGTCGCCAGCAGGAGATGCTCGCTGCGCCTCTGCTCTGCTCGCCTGAACCTTTGCGAAATTGATACAGAAAAAAAATCAAGCACTCAATGGATCTCAATGGGGCCAAGCTCGGGTTTACAAACATTCTCAATACGGTGCATGGCGCTTTTCCATGGAATCTGGGAAGGATCCCCAGTGGAAATACCAAGGCGCTTCCAAGCAGGCTTGCGGGCCCCACTTCTCTTTCTCTTTCTCTTTCTCTTTCTCTTTCTCTTCTTTTTTTTCTCTCCCTCTCTCTCTCTCTCTTTTCATTTGTCTCTTTCTAAAAACGTCTCGAAATGAAATCTCACATCATTCTTCACAACTTTACAGAACATGATGAATACACATAATCCCTACGCCAAGTGTTACACAACCTCTCTTCCGCCAAGTCTGCCATTACACACCAATGGCATGCTTCATGTTAGGCACCTCCAAACATGAACTAGCCATGAATTAAGCACTATTCAACCGGGGGCACAAAAATCAATGATCATGATCACCATGGCATTGGACATACCCCGAGGAACACGTTCTTCGGAGGTTAGGGGATCAACTATTATTATATATAGAATGTATAGATCTTTTTACCTGTGTAGATCCATGTAGCGTGAAAAAAGACACAGATCTCGAGAAATGGGGACTTCACGTCCCAACGCAACTTGACGATTGGATCATTTTGGGGATGAGGGATGGGATTTTTCGAAAAAACATCACCCCAGCTGTGGTGCTTTCCCAACCTCGGGAAACCCGTTGTTGGATCAGAAACGGCGGCTCAAGCCATGCTGGAATGCTGAAAGTGTAACTCCCAAACAGTCTTGATGATGTGGGGGTTTCTTAGAATTGGGAAGCCCAAAAGTGGATGATTGACTCCTAAAGATGCTTGGTATTGGATGATTTGGGGACCCCCATAACTTGAGAAATGCCCATCTTCCAACATCCCGAAGTTTTACCGCGACCTGTGGAAGATCAGAGCCTTCTACTCTTGAGTTCATCGGAGACAACCCACCCTGCAGGATCTTCAACTGAATTTAGATCCATTTTAATAACCCCCTCGATATTTGGGATAGATCTCCAGCTATTTAAGATAAACTGGGGGTGGTTAATCAATATGGATCTACCCATTAATAACCATCATCAACCATCATCATTGCTTACTATCACTTATTAGCCATTAGTCATGTAACCATTGTTAACATTCATAAATCACCACAAACAACTATGGATCTATGTTGCTAAGCAAATGTTGCTACAAACCTACGAACGTGGCGATCAAGGCATAGCAAATGACAGTTGGTTGTGACCCCATTGCAGATTTTTCGGCCGACCTGCCAGCGGCAGTTTCATCCGCGCAGGCTATGTAAATAAGATGCATCCTACGGTACGATACCATCAAACATCATTAGTCACTCTTAACCAGTTCATTAAACATCAAAAAGCCTTACTAACCACCATCATCCACCATCATCCACCATCATCCAACCATCATCCAACCATCATCCACCATCATCCTGCTGATTTCTGGGGTAGTACAACGTTACGCAACTCACCACGATCCGCCAAGACGCGGGATCGAACGACGCCGCATCGTTCGGAGGATGGTGAGCAGCTGGAGCTGGATAAGATCCACCAGATCGCCTTGAAGCAAGCGGCCCTGCTCCTCTGTGATCTGCTGACGCTGCCCAGCCTTCTGGCGGTGATCCTCACCTTTTACAGGCCCAGCCGACTTTTGAGTGTGTGGAGATGATGAGTTTCCATGGAGTTTCAGTGCTTCATGGGGTTGTAGTAGGAATAGGCAACGGATGTGAATGGATGTGAATGGATGTGAATGGATGTCAATTGGTGGATTCCTACTGAGTAGGAATATCCATGATGAACTAGTAGGAACAGTCAATGGATGTCAATGCTGAATGTTCCTTCGTGAACATTGATAGATAAATAATGAAACACATCTGTATGTATGTACATATATATATAGATATATATATATATATATACACAGCCACACGCATATTCATGGTCGATAGATGGTCAATTGGTCTTCATACCTACAGTCCTACAGTGTCCTGATGGCCACAGCAGATGGTTGGATCACCCAAGAGACGGTTAACCATCTCTGACATATGGGATCACTAGATACCTGTGAGACAAGCTGATCATTACAAAGTGAGCCCCGTTTCACCAGCATAGTCGTTGGCTTATAACTATATAGGGTGACAGTTCTGGCAGATATAACTGTAGTTAAGTGGCCTTATTAACCAAGTTGTAATGGGGCCCACCTTGTAGATTATTCCATATCTGGGATAGTTGAAAGAACAGCGGGTGTTGAAGTGCGACACGAAACGAGTCACGGTATGCTTCGGGGTCGTCGGGGATAGCGCTGATGCGACGGGCTGGGGCCACAATTACTGTAACGGTTCACCGTGGCGGACCATGACCAACCATCAACCATGACTCCCACAGTTATCCATTGATTCAGTATGACTTGGCGATCACCGGGTTCACCATTCATTTCCACACGAAACTGTTGAAAAAGATCCCAAGAAAGACCTCCAACAACCCAACAACTTACCACCAGTTTCGCTCTATGAATTCATTAAGCCAACCACGACTGAGCATCAGAGCTCACCAGGCAGCTGCCTCACCAGGTATCCCTCGATCCAGCGGGATCGCCAACGCCTGGAGAAGTCCTGGGGTCTCGTTGCGTATCACGTGACCCGGCACGTGGCGAAGGGCAGGAACGGTCGGCACCGGGAGCCACCGTTGTGGCGAATTCGGGGCTGATTCCATGGCACATTGGTGGATATGAATGGTTAATAACCATGGATGAGGATAGGAATGGTCAGTAATCAGGTGCCAAACTAAGGGCGAATCAGAGGATGTTAATAACCATAGATAGGCATTGTAAACCATTGACTTGCCATTCTTAATCATCAGTGTTTAGCACTATCAACTGCGAACCATCGACAGTATGAAAGAGGCTCAATCATTGATGCGGTTTGACCGCTGGTGGTGGTGGTGGTGGTGGCGATTTTAGCTAGCCACTCGCAACTTCTCAGAGTCAATTGGACTGTCCCCTTGCCCCTTGCCAAGACTACGCCACCCAAAATGGCATAAGGACAACAGCTGCAATCAACATCTTCAACTTCATTTTCATCATGGTCGTCGTCGTCATCATCATCATCACCATCACCATCATCGTTGTTATCACTATTGGTATCATATAAACGGCTTGTGTAGAAGCCAGGTGGCGCAAACCACCGGTGGAAGACTTGTTGGAAGTTGACCCAACTTCCGGCGCGGTGGACAGGCGTCAATGTGGGGTTGCACTAGTAGTTGTAGCCGAATGATTGGTACTGTGCCTGTAATGATGATGACCTTGGGGGTTGGGGGTATGAGATCATCTTGTGGAGGTTCTGAAGGAACAGTTATCCATCGATGTTGAGGGTAGCCCAGCAGTGACTTAAGGATAACTGCAGGGTTCATGCAGTTGTCTCTGCGGGTGGATCTCAGTTCTTTCCAAGGCAGATGGGCAGTCAACAAGATGGGGGCTGTTGGTGGACCATACCTGTGGGGGCTAGCAGTAGCTAATCCTGAAGTGTACGTGCGAGCTATTGAGCCATTTTCCCAGTGGACAAAATCCAGCCCGTCTGAAACTGAAGAATCAACTGAGGCAATCTTCAGATGGTCTTTCAAAGAAGATGTTGAAGCCTTCCCCCACTTCATCACACATCATTTCAGTTCTTCCACTCCACCAAAAGTGGACCCAACTGATGTCCACAACGTGGCGGACGTCACTGTGACCCCGAGGCGGCGGTCTGGAGGAACTTCTTGGTCTTAGTCCACGATCTGGTGCTGGTGCTCTGCGCCCTTCCGTTGTTGCTCACCGTGTATCGCTTGCCCAAGGTGGAGCTGTCCGGCTCTTCACAAAGGTCGACCCATGACTTTGGCCAGCTGCCCAGTTCTCACAAGCTCATTGGGCTTAGAAGGAAGCTGTGACTCATGGAAAATTGTGAGGATTAGGATCATTATATACTATTCAGTACTGGTATCTAGATGTATCTAGTCCAGTCCACCCATTCAATGCTACACAATCAATGCACTCTTCCGTGAAACCCGTATGTTTCTCTCCTGCTGATTGGTTGTGCCTTTCAGGGGGGTAGCCTTCCTAGTACCCCCCTAGAAACCTTGATGTTTCGGGAGTCATGCGCATGTAATGTCTACAATTTTCAGACCCGGGAGGTGGGGATTTGGGGCATTGGATTGTTGGCTTTACCGGTGCAGCTGAGCTGGAGCGGCAGCTGTTCACTGATCCATTTGGGTATTTCTCAAGCCAGTTTGGGGATCCCACGTTATGGATGGTTTGTTATTGTAAATGATGAATCTTGGATGATTTGCGGGTCGCCTATTTTGAGAAACGTCCCATTTGTTGGTTGGTTCATATTGAGCCACAACCTCGTAGCTAGTGCACTGAAGGGAGACATTTTATCCAACAGCTTTTGATTCGTTGAGAAGACCTGCTCCAACCACCGCCAAAGGCAGCGCGGCTAGATTTGTTCTGAAGAGATCTTAGCCATCATAGCTGGCATTTGCTATCACCAGTATCAAACATCGCTAGTCACCTTTTGGCACTCCTTAATCGAAGTGGAACATCCACCATTAACAGATGGTTTTACCGTTTTACCCAACATTGTGTAAACTTTAACTCACAGGTGAGTCTGCCAGGAGCCAACCATGAAGAGCTTTCCATCATCAACCATCACCCAAACCGCTCCTTGTTAGGGGACATGACATATCTGGAAGTGGTAGCGCTTCAACTAGCCATGCTGCTCCTCCGGGCTTCCTCCAACGATGAGGGACCAGGAGGCACAATAGGGACTGGTTGTCACGGTAGGTGTTCCAACTTCTGCAAGAGCGCTGGTCATGGCAAGATGGAAGCGACCAAGTTTCGTCGACAGCATCCTCGGGAGCCAAAACCAGGCTGCAGTTATGGAAGGACTGCGGGTCGCCACCGTTGGGGGGAGATTGGGATCTGTTGGCTCAGCTCTTTCGAGCACAGCTTCTCAAAAGCCCATGGCTGAAAGGTAAGGGGCTTCACCTGGTAAGGGGATCATCCTTCAGGTTTAACCAAGCAGTTGTTCAGGCGATGTCGCGGGTACCAGCTATGATTGGTTGGCGAAGCATTGACTTCCCGGGGGTCTATGGATGTGACTACGGTGATTCTTGTTGCCATTACCCGAGGGGTCGCTGCTATTCTGTGTGCTATCACTTATCAATAGTTATATACAGTATCATAAACTTATCATACTATCTAGCCAATAGATGCGAACATGTCAGTAACTCATCACAAAGTAGAATTGCAGTTCTTAGATGGCTTTTCCATCGTTTGTCCAAATTGGGCATCCGCCAATTTTTTTCAGTGTTGAACAACATTAACTGGTGATTACATCACATATTCAATCCTTGCTTCGTAACCAACTAGTTGAAATCGTGAAACCATTGTTATCCAATGAGTTGGTCTTGGCTTCATCAGCCATTATTTTCTGGTGATCATCCCCTAGATGACCCAACTAGTCTTTGTTGGGATGTTCGTCTACCCTTCAATGGTGCCCTCATTGTTCGAGCTGTTCCGGTCATCCACCAGAGGGCACCAGTAGTCACCGGTCAATGACAAGGAGATCGCCCAAGTTTGCCTGGATTTACTGCTGCTGCCGCTGTTTCTGTGGCCTGACGGTGAAGGTCCCAAGGGTTGATCGGTACCGGTGGGGACTCGCAGCCAGACCTGCAAATGCTGATGGTGGGTGCTTCCCGGGATCCTGGGTGATGGGAAGCATTAAGGGACTACATGATGATGCCTAAAACCTGAGTAAAGGAGCCTATCAGGCTTATCAGGTGGGTAAACCAACCCTTCGCACCGGGTTATGAAATCGGTTAGCAAGCGTGTTTGCACATCCAAGAAGGGTGGATGTCTTCCACATTGTTCAGTAGCCTGCCGTAAAAGGCCACTTGAGTGGTAACCAATAAAAAACAAGCATAGAACTGGACAACGACCTCCTACATGATGATGATGATGATGATGATGATGATGATGATGATGATGATGATGCTGGTGATGATGATGATGATGCTGGTGATGATGATGATGATGATGATGATGATGATGATGATGATGATGATGATGCTGGTGATGATGCTGGTGATGATGATGATGATGATGATGATGCTGATGATGATGCTGGTGGTGGTGGTGATGATGATGCTGGTGATGATGATGATGATGATGACGACAGTCCTGGTGGTGGCAGTGGTGGCGGTGGTGCTTCTTCATGATGATCTATCAGGATGATTCCTTTGTTCACTTTCCAGGGCTTTGCAAACCAGTCGTTGCCAACGGCCCTTTGGTCAGCTGGTGCTATCCAGGAGCTCAGGATAGAGCTGGGTACCGGATGTGGTACTGGTGAACCAAGGCACTCTAGAACTAGAGTAGCTATTATATAGTTCTGGTAGATGATAAACTAATATAAACTAAATAGTCTTGTTAGGTGGATTATAAACCGACTGATATTGTTTTGCTTCTTTGCGCTCCGGCGAAACTCCAGTGTATCGATGTGGGTCATGATAAATCATCATGAGTCATTGTCAACCACTATCGTTGACTACTGCACCAGCTACAACCGCCATTTTCATAGGTGACCAACCTATAGATGGTGGATTTCCCACTCAACCAGGACAGTTTCCTAGAGTGTAACAATCATTATGCATCATTTATCAACCATCATTGTCAACCACTATCCACTGTTATGATCTAGTATTCACCACTATTGACCATTGCTAACTTCAAACATTGTTCTGTATTAGGCTTGGTCAGCCAGTATGAACTCCTATTGACATGGTCAATGATGAATGGTGCTATTGCCAACGTTAACCATGTTAACGTTTTTCCCCACTATTAACTGTAAACCATCATGAGGCACCAATAATCATTCACTCCAAACCCCGCCAGCAAGCCTGCGCTGTAGGATTATGATGGTCACTCTGTGGCGTGCCGATTTGGTGTTGAAGCAATGCTGGAGAGAGGAAGACAGCTGTCAAAGATGCTTGGAGATGAGAGATGGGGCCCAACTGGACGCGATGTTGATAGGGCTAATGACCAGGATCCATCAGTGATCAATTTGAGGGGCTGAATAGATTGGTTCAACCACGAACGGTTGGTGGCTCGGGTGGCACCTCGAATTTCGCACAACATCAAGGCAGAACAGTTCGTTTTGGGAAGTAGTAGAGAATTGCAACCATGATTGTTCCTCTTAGTCATCCTTGAGATGGACCAAAGTGTGAGCTAGTCCTCGTAGAAACTCTAAGTCATGATGGAGAACAGTGTGAGCTACTCAGGATGGAAAACTGTGAGCTACTCAGGATGGAGAATTGTGACGATGCAATTCCTGGAACTACTTCGGGATCTCGTGGCCTTTATGGCGCTGCTGGTGCTGATGGTGACCTTGCTGCGAATGCCTAAGGCGCCACAGGGGTCGTTTTCGGGGCCCAGTCTGATGCGTTCAGTAAAGGGTGTTCAAAGTGCCGAAGATGAGCAGTTTGGATTTTCCCCAGATAGCTGGAACAGCTATTCGGGTTCTTACTTCAAGTGTAGGAGACAGGCCTATCAACATATGCGTGATTAAGGGTGTCAACTGGAAGGTGCTGTATCAACATAATTGGGTGGGTGCCGGTGTCAACAAGGGGTGCCGCTGGGTGCTGGTGTCAATCAGAGAGTGCGTCTGGGTGCTGGAGCAAGCATGAGGGTCCTGGTATAATTGGGTGGGTGCCGCTGTCAGCTGTTGAGGGTTGGAAGTGCGCTACTATGATTATTGGGAATATCTTTTTGGAAATTGTGGTGCTATTATTACTCTCTGGCCCCGAACTGGGGGCTGGAAGTGCCCTTCTATGATGGTTCATGATATTTTGAAAAAATATTGTGTCACTAGTCTCTTGTCTTACCTTTGCTACTAACATCGCGTTGGGGCACCGAATTCGGGCCCCGAATTGGGGGTTGGAAATGCGCAATTCTGATAGTTACCCAAACCCTCACAGAAATTGATGTATGATTTCGCTTGTTTAGCGTTGCTAGCAGCAACGCGTTCGGGCCCCGAATCGATCGTTGAAAGTGCGTTCTCATGATGGTTGATTTAATATCTTTTCAGAATTTGTGGTAATCTTTTTTCTTTTTTCTCTCTAGTGCCCCGAATTCGGGGTTGGAAACGTTTCTGTGATTGTGAATGATATTTTAAAAGAAATTGTTGCGTTGCTGTTTTCCTTTTTTGTTGCTAGTAACAGCGCGTTCGGGCCCCAAGTTCGGGCCTGAATTGCAGTCCAGCAAAATTTTAGTATTCTGATGATTTCTTGAATGCTACTAACAACACGTCCGGGCCCCGAATTCGGACCCTGAATGAGGGGTTGGAAGTGCGTGGCTGTGATTGTTAAAAATATTTTGGTGACAGATCCCGGCATTTCATTGCTATCCGGGTCCTATGCGCCGCAATACTTGCCTATGGAGCTTTTAATCGCCGCTGCCATTATCAATGCAGCTACCATTGCTATTAAATTGCAAATCAAATTACCATTACCATTACGATAATCACTACTACCATTACTACTGTTATTACTACTTTTATGATCTCTAATATATCATTACTAGCTCTAAGCTATCACCGTTGGCTGCAAACACAACATCAAGGAAAAAGCTCGCTTTGTAACGTTCGTTTTTTAAAATCTCAGTTTTCTTTGGGGTACCTGAATGAGTGGATCCAAATGAGTCAAGCAGTCAATCTTTCCAGGACAGTCATGGGATTGAATCCCCATTAACAAAGTTGGTGGCCATCCACTATTGTCAACAACCTTAGATATCCGAGAGTTGGCTAGTGTACAACAATGTTGGCCAAAAAATCAATTAACCCAAAATGTTCAATCAAAAGACCTTTTTGTTGACTCGTAAAACCATCGTTGTCAGTATCCCAATTTCCCCAGCGAATCGCTGTCGAGGTGTTGTTGGACATCTGTGCTCAACGTGCTCGTGCCTTGGCAGAGCCAAGTTAGGCATTGAAAATGGTGGTGGTTTTAGTTTCCCTGGTCGATGTCACATGAAAATCCCTTCTTGATTGCCTCGGTGACCGTCCAACTGATACTGCTTGGATGGCTGGATGTTTGGATGGATGGACGGTTGGTTGGTTGGTTGGTTGGCTGGCTGGTTGATTGGCTGGTTGGTGCCCGATTAAAAACTGGGATAGGATCATCCAAGTTATTACGTGAAAACCATGACATGGGTATGCAGTATGCATGAAAACCTCACCCCAAATGGCTAGTCGTGGAGTCACCCCTACCGTGGGCCTACGACTGGTCATGGAAAACTGGGATTGGTGAAACCTTCGTGGTGGGCACTTTGATATTGTAAATGGTTGATCCCCAGACATCAAATATCACCTAGTAGGTCTTAATGCAAGCATCTAATACCTATTAATATGAACATTTCATGCCCAAACATGATTTCAACCTACCATTCACTACCTTTTATCGGACCATGATCGTCCACTTGTTCAAAATTGATTCGCCCGGGAATCCGCGTGATGTTTCTTTCCAATATGGGCACCTGGTTTTTCATTGGGACCCTGTCCTCACAGACCTATGGTAGCGCAATGGTAGCCACACCATGCTACACCGATCCCAGAAACTGGGACCCACTGGTTCCAGCTTCCCACCTTCACCTGCGAGGCGACGTCTCTGGAACTCCTCGCTTCACCTTGCGCCGGGTCTCCCTCCGTTCGGGCACCGATGACCGCGATCACCGGTTGCTGGTGCAGGTGGAAGCGACGCAAGAGGCGTCAAGGGACGAGCAGGACTGGCAGCACCACCTGGCACCCACAGAGTTGGGGGTCGTGTGAGTGCCCATGCGTAACCTTTTGTGGAAAGTCAGTGTTGGTTGTGGTGCAAATGTTCTCTGGGCGTGGTACGGAGATAGATCGATATAGATATTGACAGACACGCGAAACTATGACATGTATGGATATGCATGATACATATAGGTAGGTCCACAGATAAGACAAATGAACCATCTGAACATGATTCAAGAGACAATGGGTTAAACCCAATGAATCCTTTCTGCACCCAACACAAAATATAAAGCACGTCGTTTCTTTTACCTTTTTATTGGCGCAAGTATTGCGGTTCCTACTTTGAAGTAAGTACACCACAGGACCCGGGACCCGAGGCGAGACCTCCTTAAGATGGAAGCCAGGCAGACCCCTTACCTGCTGCACCTTGGAGCCGGTCCGCAGGACCTTGGAGCCATTCGCATCAACGTGGTCTCCAAGAGCTTCTGGGACAACGTCGAGCGCATCTTTGGCGCGACCGTCGCCAGCTTGGGCAAGGCCTTGCTGCCCTTCACCTTGAAGGAGCGCCCTGGGCAGCGCAAGACCCTGACGTCGTAGCCACAATTTGCCACCGCTCTCAGGATTAACAACCAGCACTTGATCAACCAGATGTTGGTGATTGTTGGTGTAGTTGTGTTGTCTTTGTTGGATAAAATCTGGTAGGTGAACTGCGGGTGCAACACCGCTCCGAGGAGTTTGATCATTCCGTTTCATCAAATCAAAATTCCCTTTTACCCACTCTACGGATCCCTAGAGACCGTTGGAGAAGCGCTAATTCTTGGCCAAGTTGCCATGCTTCGACTGGGAAATGTGGATTGTTAGGTACTACTAGGTAGACTGGTAGGTCCCGGTAGGTACTGCTACGTGTACCTCCGGTCGCAGATGCTCTCAGGATGGCAAGCACGTGGAGTACCAAGACTTTTTGCCCCAAGAGGCCGCTCCGGGGGCTCCGCGAGCTTCGGGCTGCAGCCATGACACAGCAGCACTTCAAACCCCAGAAGCTGGTCGCAGAAGATGGCTGGCAGCCCAGGTATCCCCATAAACAGCTGCTAATGGCCGGGAACCATTGGTCAATCATTCTGAAGGACTATGAATCAGTCATTGTCAGCCATCATGACCAATATGCTATGCTTAGCCATGAACCTTCATTGACATCCACTGACCATAACCATCAGTCCCGAATCATTCGCGTCGATGCCGGCGAGGCCACCATCCTGTTACGCTTTGGTGGCCGCGAGCTGAAATCCAAGCTACTGGAACTGGAAGGTGCCGTGGAATCCGGTGCTGTCCGTGGTGGTCCGAGCGTTGTCACTTGTGGCTGTTGGGACTTGCCGCTGGCGGCAGTTCTGGGTCAATTGTGGCTCTTTGGACTAGAAACGAAACCTGGTGTTGATTAGTTTTTTATGCTAAACATCTTTGTTTTTCTTCTAAATTGTAGTTGTAGTAGTAGTAGTAGTAGTAGTAGTAGTAGTAGTAGTAGTAGTAGTAGTAGTAGTAGTAGTTGTTGTTGTTGTTGTTGTTGTTGTTGTTGCTAGTGGTGGTGGTGTGCCGTTTGTCTGTGATTGCTCTTGTTGCTGGCTTGTTCTTGTTGCGGTTGATTTTGTTTTGGGACCTTGGATTGTGTGATGGTTTGGGCAATTTGTTTTCTCACAAGAGTACGAAGCAGTGGTTTCTGATATTTTTGATTTCCCGGGCTGACATGAGATTTTCACCTGGTATTGTTTCCCCAGTATGTCTCTATGCAAGTGTTCACTTTGATCGGTTGTTGCACGGAATTAGACTAAAAGCAGCAGGTTCTTTTGAGGATCATACCAATCTTGGATGCAAAGTCCTACAAAATACTAGCAGGTTCCCAATTGAGTTTGCGCTGCGGTTGCTTTTGGTAAACTTGAAAGCCGTGGTTCGAAGATTCGTAGAACCACCTGGTTGAAAAGGGAGGTTGTTTTACGGGTTGCAACTGGTTCATTATGAAAGGGGGCTTCACCAGGAAAAGGGGATGTCACAATTTGCTAGGTGCTTTGACACCTGCGGAGCTCTGTGTCCTCCCTGTAAAGCCGTTTCAGAGCTTTTAGCCACACTGGATCGAGAGTATGTTTTGCATGGATGGAGCAGATATGGGATGATATGAGTGGACGGTTTCTGTTCGAGGGAATTGGCCACCAACAAATGGGGAAACCCATGGAAGCCCCAATACTGCAGAAACCCCATCCCAGGACCCCCAAGGAGACAACTGGGACTGCCGTCCCCGGGTCGCCCAGTCCCGCTTCATGGCATCGCTCAGGATCCATTGCCATGTGCGTGCAGCTGGAGCACCAGCTCCCCGATGGCACCCACGAGATCTTGGCGCGTCTGCCCATCCCTGCCAGTGTGCTGCACAGTGCGGTGAACAACGAACGAGTCATGCAGCTGGTGCCTGAGGAGTGCAAGGTGGAAAGGGAGAGGCACGGCCAAGGTTGGCTTCTTGCCAGGTGCCTGGTTGATGTTTTGGTCCCAGTTTCGCTTGTGAAATGACACGCAGAAATCTGGGGTTTCGGAGTTCGGCTTAGCGAGCACTAGTGATGTATTCCTGGCTGGGTTCGTAGTTTTCCGTTACCGTGTTCATTAGGGAAAATCAGATTCTTCATGGTCTTCAGGTTCTTGGGTGTCCCAAGTTCTGGCACAAGGGTGGTGCGAAAGCCTTGTTATTGGAATTCGTGGTTGAATTCGCATTTTATTGATGGAATCTAGATCGGATTTCAATCCTCGGGTCTTGAATTGTTTACATCCAATCGCGGATCTTCAATTTTGTCGTTGCAACCGGCTTGGACATCCTGTCAGAAAGGGAGTGGCGGAGTGTACAAGTGATTTGCGAGTGGCCAGCTTGGCAATTGTCATCAATTGTCCATTGACTGGGAACCCACTGTACGTGTACATCCTATTCATGCTCGCAATATACATGTATATATTATATATATATATGTATATATATATATATGTATATTTGACATACAGGCGCATACACATACTTCTTTGCATTGTATAGAACTTCATACATACAACATATACATACATGTACAGATTTTATATCTGCATACATAAGCGATCATCATCATACATACATATATATATATATATATACACACATCATACATATATGTCTGTATATACATATACATGTATATATCTGCATACCTAGAAACCGAAATACCCACACATACAAGCAATAATCATCATAGATACAGATACACACATAGATATACATATAGATACACATATAGATATACATATAGATATATACATATAGATATACATGTACATATACATATAGATATGCATATAGATATACACATAGATATACATACATACAACGCATACCGACATATCTACGTTTTTACATAGCTACAATACAAATCTACACATATCTATACATTTGTTCAACATCTTTACACCTACATATCTCAACATTTCTATCAAAACACATATCTCAATTAGATGTTCAATAATGCAGTAAATGTACATAGATATAAATAAATACATAAATAAATAAATAAATAAATAAATAAAAAAATATATATATATATATACAGTATATGAAAAATATATTCATCCATACATCTGAATCTTTACATATCTCACTTTCCACATTTTTTCCATCGCGTCGCTCTCCCCAGGAGCTCTTGAGCGCGGACCCCGAGAGCATCTGCGGAAGCCTTCAGAGCGGCGCCGGGATTCGCAACGCGCTGTGGCTCTGCGCCTTCCGTGGCGCGGCCAGCAGAGTGGTGGGGGTCATGGCTATGGGGATGGGTCAGAAAGGTGGTTGATAGTGGTTAATAGAGGTTAATAGTGATAAATAGTGATTAATAGGGGTTAATAGTGAGTAATAATAGGGGTTAATTAGTGGTTAGTAATAGTAGTTAGCAATAGTAGTTAGTAATAATGGTTAGTCTACGATATTGATCATATTTGATGGTGGCGAATGTAAAACACATATCTGTTACAACTCATGGTTTAAAATGATTAAGCAAGGTTTTTAAGCGATGGGTATGGCTCAACAGCAGATAGAAGCGAAAAGATGGGCAATAGCTGGGAATTCAAATCCCCACCGTTGGAACGATCCGCTCATTTATGGAATGTTCACCGCACAGGATATTGACCCAGAGCGATGTAAGTGAAACATCAGTGGCTTTTTTTTTAAATGATGGAGGGATGAGCGTAAGTGAAACATCAGTGGCTTGTTCTGTAAATGATGGTGGTATGAGCGGCTTGGTCAATTGTTGATGGTTTCCAAATGAAATGAGGTATCCCTCATGAATAGTTCGATATGACTCATTTGTCATTCTGGACACTGTTCACAGCCTCCAATTGACTTCCTTTGCTTCAGCTTGATGGAGTGACCATTTCGCTCTTACTTGTGGATGTTGTGGGACAAAAACCCACTAGTGATGGTCATTCATGATTGATCCAACAAGTCATAGCATTGGGTAGTTGCGGTGACCATCAACAAGCACCAGTGTGGGACCCCACAGTTGCTCAAGCGTCACCTCTGGCGCGTGAAAACGCGGCTTCCTGTTCAGACTGTCAGCCCGTTACCATCCGACGGTCAGCAAGATATGGCAGTGGGTCACCAGACTGTTTTCCCTATAGATTCGTTATGTTTTGTTGGTTATTCTCAACCATTATTGATGGTTAATATTGACCCAACTCGCCATCATAAGCGACACGTCAACCTCAGAAAAAAGGTGGCATCCTGTGTGGCTCTGCCTCGGCCAAAATGATCCTGTTGCGGACAACTGGTTATGTTCAATCAGTTCATGGTCGTGCTCGCTTGTTATGAACAACTAGTTATGAATGATGAATGGTGAATAACCGTTTGATTGAGCTCACTTGTTGTTTCCCATGATTAGCCATTGTCAACAACTACTCATGGATGATCAGCCATGATTGTTAACCAGTAGTCAATGCCTATTGATTGTGAAGAGGTAACCAGCTAGCAATACTGAATGGCACAATGAAGGCATTAATATTGATTGGTCATGCTTAATGGTCATGAACAACACTTCATGACCGATATAACCATTGCAAGCCAGTCATGACCATTGCGTACGTACATATGTATCTATATACACTGTAGTTCTAAACATATTTTTGGTTTCGATACTGGCTATCAAGTGTTAGGCACATTGCGCATTAAGTATTACTTATCAGTTGGCTTAATCATTGCAGTCAACCGTCAACATCCGTTACCACTCATCCACTGACCCATCTTTTTCTTATGTTTATCAATCGTTGGTGATGGTCAGCTTAATCCTTTTTTTCCAAGAATATTTTACCTGTCATTTCTGTAGATTTCTGTACCCTAGGTCTCAGTTTTGGCAGAAGTTCAGCAACAATTGTCTTCATCCCTTAAGCTCAGCTGTTGAGCCCCCAGGTGAGTTCTGGCAGTTGATGTTGGACTTGGCCCATCTGCTCCTCCTGTTGTTCCTGGGCCTGGCTCCATGGCGCTTGCTGCAGTGCGTCTATTTGATCTGTCGGCCCTCTCAGGCGCAGGGGAGGCGGTTTAACACAGAGATGCCAACAGTGGATGATCTGATACTATCAGATGGTTGAGTAATGGTTGATCCATTGGTTGATTGATAGGTGATGGTTGATTGATAGGTGATCAATGGATTTGAGTAATGGTTGATTGATAGGTGATGGCAGTTGCTTACTGGACGATTCACGGTTGATGAATGGTTGATCCATTGGTGACTAATGGTTAGTGGTTTTTGATCAATGGTTGAGAATGGTTGGTGATGATTCCTGAGACTTGATAGTGGTTGAGAACTGTTTATAATTCCTAATGTAGATGATTATGGCTGATACTTGCCGGTGACATTGTAATTATGCAATACCGAGCAGTGATGCTAGACCACAAAATTCCGATGGCTTTTGCATGGTTGATGATGGCTCAACGATGGTTGCACGAACTCGTCCAATGGCTCTAATCATGGCTTAATTGTGCAATCATGATTAATTAATTATTTGTAGATTAATCCATGTTCAACTTAATGATTACTTAGCGTTTTTTTTCAGATGACTTCACGATGTTATTCCCCATATGGCCAAGAATGGCAAGCACCCCGGTGGGACTGCCCGTTTGATGGGTGGCGATTGGTGCAGATCTGCGTAGCCATTTTGGCTCAAGCACAATCGTCCACATCATTGTACCCTTGCACCATGAAGAGAACATTCCGAGACAGTCACAAGGCGGAGGCTGTTCACCGGCATACTTGTACCGGTTCCGCACGCATCCATGCTTGGTTCAACCAGTGGGCCGATCAAGTAGCTAAGCAGGCACTTCAGGCCCATATCCATGTTGAATCGATCCAGCAGATTGGACCTCTTCATTATTGTTCTGCTCCGTACACCTTTCCATCCAGCTGTCATTCACGGTTCACTCGGCACCTTGCCTCCTGGCTTTGTACGCGTGCGTGGACCTCCTCTGCCGTTGTCCCGGGTGTTGGTCTCCTGACCGACATGAGTTGGCTTGAGCTTTTCCGGGGTTTTTTGTAAGATACCAGGGGGTATCCCCCTTTTTTGTTCCAAGGTGACTGGGTGACCGTTTCTGATGACCCGGTTCACTTCTTTGTGCTTCCTTGTGCACATACGCTCCTGCGTAACTTTTGTTAAGTTTTTGGACGATCTCCTGAGGGTCGGTGTGTCACACCCATGGGGTCAGAGGTTGTCTCAGGTTTCGTCTGTCACTTTGTTGGGCAGTCAGTTCAGTTGTGCAGGCTTCCCTGGCCGGCTCTATCTTGAACTGGATGCGGTTAGGTCCCTCTGCGACGTTTTACAAAGGTCACGGCTCTGCACCTGCCCTTTGTGTAGTTGTTTGCAGTGGTCTGGTGGCTCACCGTACCGGTCGGCTATTAGCCCAGTCTCACGCTCTGCGACTTGAGACGAACTTCCGAGTGGTGGATCTGCACCGGTGCGGCGCAGGTCTGGCACGGCATCCTGGCGAAGAAGCTGTCGACTTTGCTGCTGGTGAAGCAGGCGAGCGGCAGAGCTGCGTCATCAGGTGGTCCGGATGGCGGAGGTCTCCACGGCAGACCGGAATTTCTTCGCCACGATTGGCTGATTGGTTGATTTATAGTTTCCACGTTGGTTGGTTGATTGGTTAATTCGGATCGTTTTCAATGAAAAAAAGGTCGATTTGTCCCATATACCCCCCACACGTGGTTCTGTTGAAGAGATACCAGGCCTCAAAAATGCGATGGATTTCAAATGGGAGAACCATTGCCATGAATCTTGCTTGACTTCACTACTAAGCGGGACGTTGGCACAGAGGCCAATGCTTGCTACAAACACCGAGGCGAAACTGATGAGGAAAGGCGACAGCCTACAAATGTAGTATCCCCTAGTTATCTCTCCGCTCATCAGTGTTGACCTTCATTGCAGCTAGGTAATTGTTTCTAAAAATACGGGTGCCTCCAAATATCCCCCCATCATCCTTTTAACTATATTATGTAATCCTTTATAGTAATAAACCAGCCATTTTTGAGGCCCCCCATGGCTTGAGAAACCACCAGGTCCATGGCGGCTAGTTATATATCTTAGGAGCAACCTATTCATTGGGTGGTAGCGCCACAATTCACCGGTGGTTTGAAATTTTCGTTCACTGGAATTCTCAACATCAAGTGGTTTCAACAGGGATTCGCAACGGGCTAATTGGGGTCAATTGGTGATTCAATGATGATCAAATTGATGGTTTCGGATGTTAGTGATCGTTAAACTGATGGCTAAGTTGATGCTTCGATCACTGGATGGACGTTCTGTTTTGGTTGTGTCGAACATGTTTTTTCAGTTCGCGTTGCCATGAAATGGCGGGGGGACCACGGTCACCAGCAGCCCCAACCCTTGATGGTGCTGGCGGGCCAGCAACCCAGGATAGTCATTTTTGAGTTGTTGCTTCTTGTTCAGGCACGGCCTTTTCCAATGGAACAGTTGATCATTGTCCAACAGATGTGGGTTCTTGTCGATTCTTCTCTTTTTTCTGTTTGAAGAATCTCTGGTAAATATGAGGAAATTCACCGGCATAACACATATTGAACCACCCGCATTCACCGGGGATTTCTCACCAACTTCCCCCGTGTTCACGCCCACCATAGGGGCACCACTAGGCCATGTTGAAGCCGTATCACGCGGAGCTCCAACAGCGGCTGAACCTTTGGGCCAAGAATCCACCGCAGAGGCGGTGGCGGATGGTTTGGTGGATGGTTTCAGAGTGAACCCATGGGTAATTCATCATGAGCCAAATGTCAACCCGTGGTTAAACCATGGTTTCATCATGAACTTGGTGGTTCAATGTGGCCAAGTTCATGATGAAACCATAGTTTCATGCTGGATGGTTTGGTGGTGAAATGTGGCCAAATCATGAATTCAGTATGGTTTAAGCATTCAGAAATCATGGTTTAGGATGGTTCACGATGGTTAAACCGTGTGCCAAGCTCTGGGTTGCCCTGCCACCGGCTAGAACCAATCGGTATCAACAGACCGACAAGCACAGCCATACCGAACCAATATGAACTAACCAGTCCGGTAGAACCAGTTCACCCTGTACCCCTGGTTCCCCCATCATTAACCAGGCTGTTTTTCCCTATGAAATTGTTGGTGAACTTATCCCCCACGAAATTGCTTGGGTAACTGCTTGACCCAGTTCGCCACATCTGTGGATTTGCATGTCTAGAAAAAGTTCTTTACACCCAACAATGGCACCCAGCAATGGCATATCAAAAAAAATCCTTCTACACCCAGCCATGGCACCCTGTGGCGGTGAGCTGGACCCCGCTGTGAGCTGGGCGCAGCGGCGCCTGCGTGGTGCCCCATGTCCAATATGAGACTTGCACTGCTGGTGGTTGTCCAATGGGGGAAGCCCCAACGAGTGGTTTCCCGGCCTAGGCCATGAACTCGGATGGTTCGTAGGTACCACCACAACTATGGACAACCCACATGAGTCTGGCCCCACACTGATCCCATTTGCCCATGTGGCAGTGGGTCAAAACCCTGTGGTTCCCCCCTTGTTAACCATTGTTTACCCTACTATTGTTGGTGGAAATCCCCCATTAGCTGGTTGGTCACCTGCTTGACCCATTTGCCCATGTCATGAGTCCAGAGAAACCTGGTGGTTTCTACCGGTCCATGGGCACTGGGAGAGGCTGTCCGCGGAGCGTTTGGAGCAGCTGGGATCCAAGTTGCTGCAGCAGCTGCTGCTGGGGCAGCTGGGCAGCAGCTCCCGAGAGCTCGCACTGATGGAGGAGCTCCACCGAGCTGCTCCCAGAGATCCGGTGACGGCGCAGTACCTGCAGAAAGCGACACCGGTCGAGAGAAAGCACAGCTGGGGCGGTGGTGTTTTTTGGGGGTTGGGGTTGTGGTTTGGGGGTTGTTGGGGTTGTTGGGGTTGTGGTGGTTGGGGTTGTTGTTGCAGCTGTTTTCCTCCTTGCTGTAGACATCCCTCGTCCTTGTCGTCACTGATCGGGAGCGCTTTGATGTTTCTCAATGAATTCAACGCGTCCCCATGAAAGAAGCGTGTTTTCATCGGCCTTGCTATGTTCCAATGGGCCTTGCTTTGAAGTACCAAGACCTGAGCCGTTTGTAAATATCACACGCCGCAGCACCAGAAGAGAAATCCAAGAAGGAGTTTGCACGGTTAGTGTGATGGAAGGATGAATCTACCGGCAATTGCTAGCCGGAATTTGCAATGGCCACAGGGTTCCCCAACCATGGGAAATTACTGGGAGAGACTTGTAGCGTAACTGGGTTGGCCGGGTCGGCTAATTCAATGGACTGCTTCATGTTTGCCACCGACAGTTTCAATGCCTTTTTCACTGCCATGGGCAAGTTGGAAGCTTCATGGGTAGAATCACAAACAAATGTTCACCTTGGGTGGTAAAGCAAGATCCTTGAGCAAAAAGAATCTCAGATCGCACGTTGCTCAGCATGGTTCATGGCTAAGCTCAGGAAGACCTACTCGATCCTGCAGAATGCTGCATCGAGCTACTGGTTGGGCCTGAACTTGTGTGCCAATTTGCAGTTGACCAAGCAGAATCTCAACCACAATGAGCACGTGCCTCGCTGGCTGCAAATCAGCTGGTTGTACCCCAAGCTCTGAGGAGCAAACGGTTGTAGTGTCTACTTGGAGGACTGTTGGTCCTGGCGGTATGAATCTCAGTCAATAGCCATTGTTGGCACGCTTGGGTACCAGCATATAGTTACGCTTGTTGTGCATGAAAGCGTCCATCCAGCTTGCAAGTGCAAGCTTTTGGGATGGGGTTTTATCATGAGCATCCGCAGTTCAGAACCTTATCATCCCAGCAGTCTTTTGACTGGATGGTTCTTGCCAGCTTCTTGATTTGTTTGGCGAAGAGCAAGGATACGCGTGATGGGGCGTGCGTCCCTGGCGCTATCCCTGGAAGGTTGTCAGCTTGTGAAGCCCGGGCCAGCTCCAAAAGACATGAGAATGATAGTCCTGAAGTCCAGCAGGTTACCTTCGAGACTGGTGAGTTTGGAGTATGCACGCTCAAGGACTCACCCCACAGGAGTCTACAGGTACATATCAACATACACATGCTTCGTTTTCATTGAGTCAAATACAATTTACGAACATACAAGTACATACTATATGATGTCAACATATATATCATATATCTATATAATACCACCATCAAAATTTGTATTTCTATACAGATCATTATGATGAAAGAGATTTCACAAGCTGATTTCATAGATTCCATTTTGTTGTGCGGTACTTGGTCTGCCTTTCCAAGGCCCTGGTGGTGGAAAGGATCTCTGCTGCACAGAGCCGAGCGGACGAGTTGCTTCTCACCTCCGCTGCGGACATGCAGGAGCCGGGTGGGCTTCATGGGAGTACCATTGGAGTGCCATTTGTTTACCACTAATGGTACTAGATTGGTTACCATAAATCATTAGAGTACCATAGTCATGATTAATCATTGACTATGAACATTATTAATCATTGACTATGAACATTGGAGTACCATTGGAGTACCATCATTGGAGTACCATAATTGGAGCACCATTCTTGATGATTATTAACGACAGGTAAAAGTTAAGAATAGTGGTTAATAGCAGTTAATCAAGGTGGATAAAGATTGTAACTAGTGGTCAAGATCGTTATCAGCGATGAACAATTGTTAACCACTATTAACAATAATTTTTAATTAGGCTTTATTAACCAGAAACAATCTTAGCTAATAGCCATGATTATTAGCTATGAATAGCTATGAACCATTAAGCGTTAACTGTTATTCATAGCTAATAATCATAACCACTATTATTGTTCATGATATTTCTAGTGATTAACACTTATTACTTTTAATCAGTATTAACAATTACTAGCCTTTATTAGCCTTTAAATCTCTGATAGCAATTGTATGGTGATCTAGCATTGTTGGCCACTAGCCATCATTCACCATGATCAAACATGAGCCTCATTCACCATGATCAATTATCAAACACTATCAGCTGTCATTGGCTACTATTGTACCCATTGTCGACCAATCTCGCCGTTCATGTCCATTGAGCCTTATTCACCATCAACCATTGTCAACCCTTCTTAGAACGACCCCGCGGCTTCAAAAGGATGCACAAACGGAGCCCGTGGAACATGGCGGTCCAAATCATTGAAAACACGTGGACTGAATGGTTTAGTTTGGTTCCAAGATGCTACAAGAGGCAACACAGAGGATGCAAACCGCCCCAAAACCAAATAGACGTGGCTCCATATGTGTACTCACACTTCCCCCTTGTAGATCAGCGTGCTTCCATGGCTGTTGCATGTGCAAGGCAGTTGCAGTTCAAATTTGTGGTGGTGGGTCCAGGGGCCTCTGTAGCCCTGGCTATTCACATGCCACAAATGAACAGAATACGTGTCAAACTTGTTGGGATGCTCTCCTATCAATTTTGTTAATGGTTCGTTGTAAATCAGCCTGTCAGTGGTTTCAAGTTCCAAAAGACCATTTTAGGTGTTTGCTACCAGGGCTACGCCATCTTGGGTGGTGATTTTTGAGAATCCCGGATCTTTTGAACAGTCGGGGATGGTGCATGACTGAGAGTTGTCATGGTCCATTGTTCAGAGTCCAGTTGGGCCACAGGGGATGGTTCCATCTTGCTTACAGTTGGGACTGGTTCATTTCTTCAACGTTGAGGATGATTCAATTTGGTGTTCCCCGGTTCCCCCCCATTTTGGAGGGTTGAAGCATTGCATGCTGGGTGCTTGTTCTGAAACTGGGGCACCCCCAAATCATCCTCTACAGATCTCTACAGTAATCATGATGAGTAATAAGCCGTGCATAGCTTTCGGGTTGGCCATCGAGAACACCCGTTATACAGTTAGTATATCCCCCTACAATTGTTATTATCCCCTGTTGGTTTAAACTGTATGTATTGGTATCCCCTATTGGTCGAAGGAAGTTTAGAAGTCTAACTTCCGACAATATGGACAACTCAGCTAGGGTAGATCGCCTGAGCAGATGTGTGAAAGAAGAGATGTGACTCAGCTAGGGTAGATCGCCTGAGCAGATGTGCGAAAGAAGAGATGTGTGAAAGAAGAGATGTGCGAAAGATGAGAATGCGAGCGCGCCAAAATGTTAGGAAAGTCGCGAAATGCTGTGTTTTGCAGGGTTTTGTGCCTCATGAGCGTCCAGAAGGCTACCTCGCTAAAGCGGCGGGTGCGGACCACTGTGGCGGAAGGTGTGTGCAAAAATGGTTAAAAAACCTAGGCGCGAAGCACATTTGGAAGTCAAAATCGTAAAAACATGTCAGCTCCGGAGCACTTTTGGAAGTTGGAACTTGCAAAATCGTTAAAAAACCTAGGCGCGAAGCACATTTGGAAGTCAAAATCGTAAAAACACTACATGTTCGGAGCACTTTTGATGACTCATGATTCTCAAAACTGGCACGCTGCCTGCGCGCGAAGCAAATTTTTAAGATAAAATCTTGTACCAAAATAAAAACTGCAATTTTACTAGCGTTTCGGGCCACTTTTCGGAGATGTCATATGATCATGAAAATTGGCACGCCGCCTGCGCGCGAAGCACATTCTCACGTCCGAAGTCGCAAAAACTCGTGGTTTTTAACAAGTTTTGAAAGTTGCATGTCCGAAAAAGTGCACGCGGCCAGGGCGAGAAGCACATTTTGAAGCAAATGTGTCAAAACACAGCACGTTTTGACACTTTTTGAACACAGGAGACAAAAGTAGGAAAACACTTGCGTTTCGCGTCACTTTTCGTGATTTATGTGGCCAAAATGTGCACAACGCTTGCGCGCCAAGCACATTTGCAGGTCAAAAGTAGCAAAACACTTGATGATCGGAACACCTTTGCAAGGTCCAATTATCAAAAGTGGCCAAACACCTAGATGCAAAACACTTCATGATCGAAGCACATTTGGAAGGTAAATGAATAGATAGACGAAAGATGGCTAGACAAAGAGGTAGCCAGATAGATCGACAAGTAGATAGTCAGATCCATGGGTGGCTAGATGCATAGTCAGAGACATAGATGCATCGATGGATGAATAGATGGATAGATAGATGGATAGATAGATAGATAGATAGAATAGCTAGAATAGATAGATGGAATAGACATACAATTGGATAGCCAGATTCAGATGGCTAGATGGGTCGATAGATAGACAGATAGGTCGACGAAACGAGAGTCAGATAGAAAAGTAGATAGATAGTCAGGTAGAAAGACAGAAAGATAGACAGACGGACACGTAGATGATCAGACAAACAATTCGGTAGATAGATAGACAGATAGATAGATAGCCAGATAGATAGATAGATAGATAGATAGATGGACAGGTAGATAGATAGATACATAGACAGAAAGATGACGAGATAGATAGTGAGGTAGATAGAAAGACAAGTACATAGGCAGATAGATAAACGAATAGATCATCAGATAGATAGATAGATAGACAGTCAGACAGACAGAAGGAAAACTGATCCACTGATAGAAAGATAGCTAGACAGATAGGCTGCCAGTCAAGTGGCCAGATCGATGCTCACATTGGTAGGAAGTCAGGCCCAAGTGATGTTCAGTTCTCGGATCCCTCGGACAATCAATCGTCGCAACCACAACTGCACACTCCTATAGTGCTCCTATCTTGGAAACTTCCGCCACCGCCTTGTGCGGTACTACTGGTATAAACCTGTTGGTTTGTAACCTATCATTGTTGGTTATTCTCCCCAAGTATCAACCATTAGGTAGCCAATTCACCATTGATATAAGTTACCACTACTATAAATTGCCAGGTAATTATCACTAATTCACCAGCTAATTAACCATCCGTAAGCATTGATTTTATGATAACACCACAACTGGTATTGACAACTATCGGTTGCTATCCCCTATATTGTTGGTTCTTGTCCGCTACAGGTGATTCTCCCCTATTAATCATTACAATCCTCTACAAAACCACTAAGAAACTCCATCTTGGTTACTATAAAACCATTAAGAAAACTCCTTTAAAATCATCATCCTCTAAACAAAATACTAAGAAACCAACTAAAAATGCCTACTAAATCTGTGCCCAGGCACTCCTGGTAGCTCCTGGCCTGGCCTTCCCCACTTCCCATCAACCAGCTGCTGCGCTGCCTCCTTCGCCAGGCCGCCGGGCTGGAATTCGCATCGGGCTCCCCTGATGCGGGTTTCCTGAGCAGCGCGTGCGGAAAGCTGGTGCCTGAACAAAGGTGCCAGCAACGGCTGGAGGACACGGCGGGTCACTAAGGACCAGCTGGTTGTCATACTGATCTCACCAATGTTTAACCATGGTTACTAAGCTGGGCCTTAACCAGGTGGTTTAACCATGGTTACTAAAAACCATGGTCAACGAATATTTTGACCATGGTTTTTCATCATCAATGTGTTGAGTTATTGAATTATTGGCGGGGAAATGATGGTTACTCAATGGACAACAAGGAGCCACGGTTTATGATTGGTAGCTGATAGTGGTTTCATCAACGAATAGAAAATACTCATTGACAACATGGTGCTGTATTAGCCATCCACCATGCTTGAGAACTGGCTAATGATGGTTAATGAACTGGGATAATGATGATTAAGTTGTGTTTCCAATGACGGCTAAGAAATGGTTAATGATGCTGTCTTAGCCGTCCACCATGGCGAATCACAACGCTCGACTGGTCGGTCACCATGGCGAGACTTGTGCCAGTACCGAAGCCATGACCTGGCCCAGGAATCGCCAGAGCTGGACAGGAAAACGCCAATCAGAACCCATTTGGTGGTTTCTCAAGTCATAGGGGTACCCCAACCAATCATCCAGTTTATTGATCATTTATAGTAATAAACCAGCCATTTTTGAGAAACCCCCATTTTTCGATGAGCTACCAATTTCAATGATGGTAACTTTCCAGGTTGCCAGATTTATTTCCCAGAGATCAACAGTTCACAAGGGGAAGATCATGAGCGGCTCTACCAACAAGACTAACCGAATCCATCCCCTGTCGATTGATTGTACCGATTTCCTACAAACTGTTGACCGCTTCTCTGAGCATAGTCAACCTGCGCAAAACCATGAGTTGACAACCGTTGCTGAGCCGCCCTGAAGCACAAATCGATCACTCATCCGGCAGCACTATGAAGCATGACTGGTCCTAGCCGTGATGTCATGCTGATTTTCGCCGTCATAGCCAGCTGGGAACCGTTGCTGACGAAAAACCATCGTTTTAAGCATCAAAGGACAGTGACGCTAATGATAAACAAACATCGTAAATTGTGGTTAGTGATACTTATGAACGTTGGGCTTGCCCCAATCGTATCGTTTGAAGTGTGGGCGGCAACGACTGAGAGTGGCTATTGATCATTTCACGATCATGATCTACTTTTATCTACCATTATTGAAAGTTGATATACATCATGAACATGATCAACAATTGAACACAATGATGGCTTATAAGTATTAATCACAAATAGCCATTATTAACCATCAACTATTGATCATTTTATAGTCGCTGTAGTAATGGTCGATCATGAACTATAGCATCGTTGACCATTCTCAACCATTGAACGTCTCAACGGTTGTGCTGGTTCAGAATGGTTACTGATGACACGACAGCAGATTGCTATGCTTATCCATCTTTAACCATGACCAGGATCAACCGTTGTCGCAACCAGTATGAACTGTTACCGCAACCTTTGCCAAGTGTTATTGTTATTAGCTGTCATGATGGATAATAATGGCTAATTACCGCCTTAGCAACTTTTGCAGCCAGCATTCAACAAACGCTTCACTGGTCATTACAATGCTGAAGCCTCATTGTCAATATTGTCATTCTCATTTGTAAACATGACCATCATCAATCATCATTGACTATACTTGTTAGACACATCATGACCCCCCTCCTCAACCAACTCATAAACCCTGGTTGATCATGGCTGGTCTTTAGCCTGGTACACCTGCTATTCACATCCCACAAATGATCAAAATAGTAACTAGCAGAACTGTTGGGTTGTACTCCCTTTTCTTGGTTGGTAAATACTCACCCAAAGGCCATCATCAACCATCAAACACGATCAACCATGATCAAGCATCATCAACGCCAGCATCAACCATCATCAACCATCATGAGCTATATAACTAACTATGACAAACCATGATCAAGCATCATTAACACCAGCATCAAGCATCATAAACCATCATCAACCATCATGAGCTATTATCAAACATGATCAACCACGACCAAACATCATCAACGCCAGCAGCGACCATCACAAACCGTCATCAACCATCATGAGCTGTATAACCAACTATGATCAACCATGATCAAGCATCACTAACGCCGGCATCAATCATCATAAACCATCATCAACCTTCATGAGCTATAACCAAACATGGTCCACCACGATCAAGCATCATTAACGCCAGCAGCAACCATCACAAACCGTCATCAACCATCATGAGCTATATAACCAAATATGATCAACCATGATCAAGCATCATTAACACCAGCATCAAGCATCATCAACCATCATCAACCATCACGAGCTATTGTCAAACATTATCAACCACGATCAAGCATCATCAACGCCAGCAGCAACCATCACAAACCGTCATCAACCATCATGAGCTATTATCAAACATGATCAACCACGATCAAACGCCAGCAGCAACCATCACAAACCATCATCAACCTTGATGAGCTATGTAACCAACTATGATCAACCACGATCAAGCATCACTAACGCCGGCATCAATCATCATAAACCATCATCAACCTTCATGAGCTATGACCAAACATGGTCCACCACGATCAGGCATCATCAACGCCAGCAGCAACCATCACAAACCGTCATCAACCATCATGAGCTGTATAACCAACTATGATAAACCATGATCAAGCATCATTAACACCAGCATCAAGCATCATCAACCATCATCAACCATCACGAGCTATTGTCAAACATGATCAACCACCATCAAGCATCATCAACGCCAGCAGCAACCATCACAAACCGTCATCAACCACCATGAGCTATATAACCAACTATGATCAACCACGATCAAGCATCATCAACGCCAGCAGCAACCATCACAAACTGTCATCAACCATCATGAGCTATATAACCACCTATGATCAACCTTGACCAACCATCATCACCATCAGAAACCATCATCAACCATCATCAGCCATGATTAACCAGCAACAACCAGCTAGCTGGAAGCAGCTGTAGGCGACTGGTGCAGCTCTTTGCATTGGAGGTCCTGAAGGAGACGATTCGGCGGTGTGATCAACCATTGAACCATATCCATTGGCCAACAAGCTAATGGTTATTGTAGTGGGATGATACTAGTCAATATTTGTAAATCATAATGGGATTATATCATTATGGTGGGATTATAATGGTTATTGTAGCTAAATCCAACATTTATGATGGCTATTTGATGATGAGGTGATAATAACTGGTTTATAAATGTTTATAACCTATAATAGCCAAGAATCATAGTGGCCAATAACTGCTTGGTGATGGTTATTTGATGGTTATCACTAGTTGATGGTGAATGGGATATTGGTGGTTAAACAAGGCAACCGGCTGCCTCGCTGCCGTGGAACTCTTGTCGAAATGGAAATGGTGGTTTCTGTCCGCGCCAGTACGAATTGTAATTTTTGTGTAAAAAACGCTCTTGCTTGTCAGGCGTTTTTTCATAGTTTTCAAATGTGTGGTTTCTACAAATAATGCAAACGTCTCAGGAAAAATTGCCGTTTTATCTTTCAACCAGACATGTTTTCAGTTTCATGTTGCTGCCTTTTTTCCTCTGAGTCACTACCGCAAGATTTTGGCCAGTTCTTTGGCCAAGCCTTCGTTCATGGCACGCGTATTTTTACGCCAAGTGTATGCCTTTGCCCATGCAAAGAACTGTGGTTTGGCTTTGCCATCATCCTTTTTCTGCTGCAAGGACAGAGAGCAAAACATTTTTAAATGTTTCCAAAGCCTGAGTTCCGGCAATTTTCACACCTCCTTTGGCTTTGGGCCGCAACGTCTTGGTGTATTCATGCACACCTACAAGACATTCTGGCGATGGTGCACAGCCCCACCCCACCCCACTCCAATTACCACGGTGACCATCGCGCCATCGACGCACACGCAGCATGCACACGTACAAGACATTCTGGCGATGGTGCGCAACCACAACCACACCACCCCACCCCACCCCAATTACCACGGTGACCATCGCGCCATCGACGCACACGCAACATGCACACGTACAAGACATTCTGGCGATGCTGCACAGCCCCACCCCCCCCCACTCCAATTACCACGGTGACCATCGCGCCATCGACACGCACGCAACATGCACACGTGCAAGACATTCTGGCGATGGTGCACAACCCCAACCCACCCCACCCCACCCCAATTAGCACGGTGATGCAAAATCGACGAACGTTTACGGCGGCGAACCAGCCGGCCCCCCTTAAACAATGGCTAATGATCATGATGGTAAATGGTTGATAATTCAATAAGAACAGTGATAAGCCATGGTACCCTACCTGATTATAGCGAGGGAAGGTAATCCTATGTTTATCCTCCACCCCCCAACCACAACAATACCTCAACATAAGAAAGTATTTGCAAGTATGGTTGAGGGTATGTTCAGGAGTAGGAGTAGGAGAAGACATAGGTTGAGTAAGAGTGGAGTAGGGTAAGATGTAGGGTAGGATGTCCAGCAGGGTTCAGGGTTGCTTGGCCGTCCCCGCACCGGCCATAGATACGTTTTTACTTTTGGTGGTTCTTGGACATCACCTTCAAGACTATTTAGGTGCGCCTTGGATGGGGGTGGATGGCAGAGCACATTGAGTGAAGCAGTCTTCAGAACTTGACGTTTGGCAGTGGCATTCAACCAGAGCTTGGAACCAGTGACGTTGGCGATTTCATTTTTTAGGGCTCAAGCGATTCGCTCTTTTGACTTTTTTTTTCGGTTTGCTTCAGTATGGCTCTTCTTTTTGCGAAGACAGGACAGAATGAGGTCAAGTTGGTGACGGTGCAGAGTGGCTCAGTCATCCATAGCGAACGCTTTTTGCAGGAAGCTCCCAGAGCCAGTGCAGAGAGCATCGCGCAGACAATGGAGAAGATGCAGAACAAGGACGTTGTCAGAACGCTGTCCTCGCTGAAGTGCAGATTTACCGGCCGTCCGAACAAGAAGCAGATGATTGAGCTCCTGATTGAGAACCTTGACAGGTTGGAGGCACGAGCATCTACAAGACCCGCTCCTTCAGGCTACTGAGAGTGAGGAGAAAGAGGCATCAACTTTCTACGTTCTGGTCCAAGACCAGAACGAACGAGATGTGGATGAACTGCCAGCAATGCCTGCTGGCGCAACACTGGGGGAACTTGCCAGTCGCTTTGGTGGGAGTGACCCCCCCTTTGTCCTGAAAATTGACGTTGGTTCGGAGGATGAGCAAGAGGATGCAGAAGCAAAAGCACAAGAGGAAGTGCAGGAGGAGGACGAAGCCATCAGCAACATCTCTGACTTTGTTCAGTTTTGTGTGGATGAGGACGACAGCGACGGTGAGCAGGTAGGCGTTGTTGTGGATGTCAGAGAGAACAGAACCCTTTGCCACATTCGCCTCGCAAACACAGTCTTGGTGGAAGACTTGAAGGTGATGATTTCCGATGCGTTGTGCTTCAAGACAACTGGCAAGTTTCAGTTTCCGCCAGAGGCCTTTTTTTCTCGTCCAAGATGGCAAGAAATGCCGAGATGACGCGGGGTTTCACGTTTTGCCCGACCACTGGGCAGGGCACGTGACAGTGCATTTGCTACTCCATTTGAAGGGCGATGGCAAGTATAAGGCAACCGTCAAGGACGACAAGCAGAAGGACAAGAAGAAGGAGGGTGCGAAGCTGAAGCTTGAAATGATTGCCAAGCTGAAGGCGAGTTTGAACAAGGCAAAGGCCGAGACGAGGGCTGAGGTTCGTGACAAGACCGCTGAAATCATCCAGAAGATCCTCCAGTTTTTGAATGCGCTTGAGAAGGTGATCGAGGCAGACCCCCACAAGGCATTCCGCCTCTTGCTTGGAAAGATGAAATTGGAGACCATCGGCAGTAGCAAGGACAGTTCGCCACTGCTTCAGCTCATTGACGCCAACAGCAACAAGGATGCCCGATTGGATACCCTTGGAAAAAGGGTTGTTAATGAGGTCTTTGAAGACCTTGCCAATGTTATGGAAGAGGCCTGTGGCGTTATGGAGACAGCAAGCTTGCTGTTCGACATCACTATGACCAATGCCTACTACAACTCCGAGACGTTGCAGTGGAACTGGTCCAGCGTCAAGGGGGCAGTGGAGGCTGAAATCATCCGCCGTGCAGACGCCATTGAAGACGTTGATGCGTCGACAAGGGTTATGGGCGATGTGAAAATGGCAGACTAATGTGCCTTAAAGGCATAATCCAGATGTGCTGGGCGATTTGTCCAGGTGCTGGGCGATTTGTCCAGTTGTGCTGGGCGATTTTGCTTTGTGCAGTGACATTTGACTCCAAAACACTTGCAATCCAGAAGAAAAAATTGGAAGTCTCGACACTTTTTCTTAAAAAAGGGCGGGGAGTACCAATACCAAAAATGCCAAAAAAAACCAAAACCACCGGAAATACCAGAAAAACAAAAATTACACCAGCATAGACCCCAGATAGCGTGCGCATTGCGCGCAAGGATTTCCAGGCTGGGTACCATAAACCAGTGTTTTGATTTGCGTGGTCAAACATGAAGGGAAACAAGCATGAGCAGCGGCAGAGCAGCGGCAAACAAAGCGCCGATCCAGAGCCACAAGGGAGAGAAAAGGGGAGACAAAGAGGAGACAAAGGCGAGACAAAGGGAGACAAGCATGAGCAGCGGCAGAGCAGCGGCAAACAAAGCGCCCATCCAGAGCCATCAACTTGGCATCCCCCTAAGTTGGGGCATGTTGGGTCTCTTGCAGTGTTTGGGAGGCTAGGGGCTCGCGCGAAGCATGCAGGAAGCTGCGCCCATCCACGCTTCAAATGTGTCCATTTGAAAGCGAGGTTTGGCCCGCAATCGGGGTGATGTTGGGCTCGCATGAGGCCTAAGTTGGGGCATGTTGGGTCTCTTGCAGTGTTTGGGAGGCTAGATTCGGGGCCCGCGCGAAGCAGGGACGGATGATGCGCCCGCCCACGCTTCAAATGTGTCCATTTGAAAGCGAGGTTTGGCCTACAATCGGGGTGATGTTGGGCTCGCGTGAGGCCTAAGTTGGGGCATGTTAGTTCTCTTGCATTGTCTGGGAGGCTAGTTTCGGGCCCGCGCGAAGCATCGACGGAAGATGTGCCCGTCCATGCTTCAAACCATTTGAAAGCGAGGTTTGGCCCACAATTGGGGTGATGTTAGGCTCGCATGAGGCCTAAGTTGGGGCATGTTGGGTCTCTTGCAGTGTTTGGGAGGCTAGTTGCGGGGCCCGCGCGAAGCATGGACGGAAGATGCGCCCATCCATGCTTCAAATGTGTCCATTTGAAAGCGAGGTTTGGCCACAATCGGGGTGATGTTTGGCTTGTATGAGGCCTAAGTTGGGGCATGTTGTGTCTCTTAGTGTCTGGGGGGCTAGTTTCGGGGCCCGCGCGAAGCATGGATGGAAGATAAAACAATGCTTGAGAATGATTGTTAATATGTGAAAACCGCCATCACTAATCATTGAATACAGTTTCAATTGATAATGCTGTAAAGCCAGGTCCGTTATATTGGATGGCAAATCTCCAGCTGTTGGACCTTGTTGCAAATGACAGTCATGCTAGAAATGGCGGTTTCTCGAAATTGAGGGTCCTAAAAATGGTTGGTTCATTGCTTTACGTGGCTGATCGGAATGATGCGCTGGGGCCGTGAATGGCTGAGGTAACCCGGTGAACGCAGCCCGTAATGACTGCAAAGGAATCATGAACCGGGATGCGGTTTGTTCATGATTCGTTAAGTCTTTCCAAATTACCCACCATAAGTCCCCAGTGCACATAGGTCCAAAAATATAACCGTACGGCCGTTCGTACCGAATACCAACAAAGACCTACGAAACCCAGTTCACGCAGTGGACACAGTTGACACAATTGACGCAATTGACACAGCTGAGATAGTTGGCAAAGTGGACGCAGTTGACACAGTCGACATCAACTGTGCGTGCCATCAGGTCTGAGTCAACTGTGTCAACTGTGTCAATTGTGTTTTGTGTTTTCGCGACCCGCTTTGCCGACGGATTCAGCGAATTTGTAGAGCAACTCATCAGAACTTCCGCCCCTTGTCCCTCTCGGCCGGCTGATTCCTGTGAAGTTGGACAGGTGCAGACAAATGTCCCATTGCCGACATCGCCTGCAGCAGTGGGTGGACCCAGGGCCAAACCCAAAACCACAATGGGGCACATGTAGTTGGGGATGTTCTCCCCAGATTGGTGGCATCCCTCCCCACACCCCCAATTTTTGGACGTCCTTGCTGTGATGGCACTTCAGACAAAGTCATAGACTTGCGCCTGGAGTTTTCTTTTCACAGCTGATTGCTGGGATTAGATCTGTTTGGTTTTTCATATTGCGCGGCAAGGTTTGCTAACCACATCCGTGCAGCCCATGCATGCTGGCTGCCGCCAAAAACTTGGGTCCTGAAACAGCCAAGAAAACTTGTGATTGACCTAGCGGCTGAAAATAAATCAGCAGCCCTGAAAAACACGGGCGCAGTGGTAGGAGTACACAAAAGTGTTGCAATTGCTTGCTTGGTGGGCATGAAAATGGTGGACGCTGTGATTTTAAAATGGCTTGCTCAGTGATTATTTCTCCCGTTGGGTACTCGCTCTCCTAGGAGTGACTCATGGGAGTCTGTTCAAGTGTCCAAAACAAGTTACTTTGCAGATTGGTCACCATCGAAGCGTGGTCTACCGCGAGTCATTACAATTCAATTAAACGCATTTTCATGTTGATGCATATGTTCACAGCATTTCTTCATCATATCAGGTTGGCATTAAATTGTGTTGCTCTGTTTGGGCTGTTGGTTTTGGAAAGGGTGTCTTGTTTTTGTTTGAATTCCTTGATTTAGCTTATTTTGTCTTAGGATAAGTATATTGGTTTAATCCGGGAGAACCGTAGCCAAACAAAAGAGACAAAGGGGGATTCCTATTTCCGAAAATTATATTGACGTCCTACTTCTTTGTTTGTCCTTTTCTGCTGGATCGACATTGCTTTGGGCAAGCCGCGCTTTTGACCTTTTGTCCAGAAAAGTTCCTTTGAAAGATGTGGGTGTAATGGTTCCCCGCAAACGACCCGCTTGCGCGTAATCATCAACCATCGTAACCCCATTTCAGGGTGTCAAATCAGATTGGTAGCAAATCTGTAGATATTCTGATATTCTGTTTACGCATCATAGAATCAAATGTTTCCTCAGATTTTCACACGATTCGGATTTTTGGTTTGCAGTATACATATGGAGATGGGGCATCGCCCTGACCCCCTTCCCAGGACCCGACGCGTGATGAAACGGAACTGCCGGCCCCAGTGTGGTCCCCCAGCAGATGCGCTGAGAACGTACTACTTCTTGATGAGCTAAGTTTGTTATTGGTTGCTTGTTTTGTTAGTACAAATGTGGCGCAGGGTCCCACCTGGTATCCAAAAAAATCATTCTTTTTCTTAGCTTTTGAGAAATGGTCACCAGAAACTCCCTAGTTCCCTGTGAGCAGTTTGGACAAAGGGCAAAGCTGGTACGACAAATGCCTTTACAAATTTACCAAGCCCCGCCGCGGTCCCCAAGAAGGCTGTCAGGGTATCTTTGTCCATGGCCAGTGTTTCTGCATTCCTTGTCATGTTGCTCCGATTCCCTGGCATGCAGGATGGACCCACCTACGAACGCCAAATCCGAGATGGCTTCGTACCTGTCTGGCAAGGCTCGATCCCGCTGAGGCTTGTGAGCCTTGGCTGTTTGCGTAAAACCCAGTGCACTTTAGGCGGCAGATTGATGGCAATGGCAAAAGAGGGTCAAACAGTGGCTGGCTCAGTGCAGACCAATGACATCATGCATCATTGCCGGTGGAGTGCTTTGCAAATGATTTCAGATATCAGTCATAGCTTCCGTGGCCATCCTCATAGATGGCGCCCAGGTCCAGCGACCGTGCAAGGTGCACAGCGGGCAGAATCTTCTTTCAGCCCTGATGCAGTGATACGATGTTTGGAGCTAGTTGCTTGAATTCGGCTATGGGTCAGTATATGTCAGTATCAATCTACCAACTAAGGGGGGGATAATGACCAACAACAATAGTTGGAAAACAAAGGTTAATGATAGGGGAACCAGAGGTACAAGGTACCCATGACCGTTTGTGTTTTCAATTTGAGAGGGCTACATGATCAGGGTTGTATTATCCTGATGTTTTTGATGGTTCTTGGCTTTCACTTAAACCAATGTTTTTTACCCCTATGTTAACGTAGGTGGGTTTGTGAAGGTTGCTGTCGAAGGCTGCAGTCCGAGCGCTGCATAAGAATCTGAAAGCTCCCAGCCCAGGGTGCCTCAAATTCTAAATTTTGATTGCTCTTGATTTCCCAGCATTATTTGCTGAGGGGCCCTCGAATTCTTAAGGGATTCCTATTTTTGTAGCGGTTGGAACTGTTCGTAAATATGAGGTTGGTGGATGGCCACTGGCCAGGAAATAGGAAGTTATAATTGGCAAGTGCTCCATTCAGAATCACTACCCAGAATCGCTTATCAATGGCACAGGGACGATGGCAATGCTGGAAACCGATTTGTTTCGGGAGCACTGGTGAGTTTGTTGGCTTTCCGTTTCGAAAGATTTGAATTTGACTCGCTGGGCTTTGCTATCTCAGCTTTAGCCGCATCATGTTCAATTTACCGAGTCACAGCTGCGGCTACACAGACATGGTGGTTTCGAAAATGAGGGCACCCCCAAAATCATTTAATATTAATTAATCATTTATAATGGTATACCATCCTTTTTGGTGGGGTCCCCGTTGTCAGAAACACCCGCATAGTGATTGACAAAGAACACAGCTACCGCAGAGAGGAGATGTGACAGAAAGACGCAGGCATTGGCAGGCAGTAGAGAGTACTAAGCCTGGTCTGCAGCCATGTTGTCGAAGCCTCCGAACCCTTTCCAGTTGTTCCTGAAGGACCGCCGGATTTTTGTTTCCACCTTGGACTTGTCGCAGCTAGGGGGCCCAGCAACTCGATGATTTATATAGATATATATATATATGTTTTTATATATTCTATATTGTAGATATATATATATATATTTATATCTCGTTGTTTCTTCTGGACAGTGGTCCAGGAGAAGAAAGTGAAGCCCAGGGAAGGCTCGCAGCAGTGGCAGGCGATGTCAGCTGAGGCCCCGATACATGGTTCGTTTCATTGATTGAGCGCTCTGTGCAACTCAAAGTTCTTTGTTGGGAAGAGTTTTGGGAGTGGATCTTGACCAAGATTTTGTTACGTGTTTTTAGTATGCCCACCAATGTCTAGTGTTGACAGGGGGGAGAAGAGTTTCAACGGTTCACAATGTCAATTCTTGAGGATGTTAGGGCAGTCTGGCAGGCATTCGAAAAAATTAGACGCCAAGAGAATTGTGTTTGAGCGTGTGCGTATGTGCGTGTGTATTTAAATGTCCATTGAATATAACTAATATGTCCTTGCCAGCGCTTGAAGAGGCAAAGGCCGAGTACAAGCAGAAGGCCAAGCAGTTGCATGAGGAGAGGGCGAAGCAGTTCCAGGAGAATAGCTGCGTTGTGCCCAAGCAGGTTGAGCGAACTTTCACCGAGCCAGTCCAGTCCAAGTTGTTCTCTCGAGGTGACAATGACGGTGAAAATGCTGGAGTGTTGATCCAGGTGTTTGCCGAAATGACGACCTCGAAGAACGCCACGGAAGCCTTTTCCTCAGAGGGCCTTGTGTCAGTACCAGTCCGGCGTGAATTGATTCTGTTCACACAATTCGAATTTTTGCATAACAGAATTGTTTTTTATCGCTTTCTGAGGTGCCGGTGTTTTGCGGAGAGTGCAAGAAGATTTTCCAGTTGGTATCGAAACCTCATAGCTCTTGCCCGGAGTGTGGCTTCTCAGTCCTCTCAGTGCAGAAGAAGGATGACCAGACGTGGGCGCTGACCACTGCTGCCGACGTAGACGGCTTGCGCAAGTGCAAATCTCAGCCTGCGAGTCCGAAATAGCCATTTAGACTGTTAGACTTCCACATAGTAGCCGAAATAAATAGCCACTTAGATTGTATGGCTCCTCCTCCTCCTCCTCTCCTTATCCTTTGCATGTGCCTACGGTTGCTCCCAGGTGTGCTCAGGACGCCAAGCCAGCGCCAATGGGCAAACACTTTTGGCAAGACAATGTGGTGAAGCGCAAAATGGTTGAGGAGGAAGTCCTTTTGACCATGAAGGAAATTCGTAAGGATCAGGATCCCCGTTTGCGAATGACCGAAGAGGCCAAGAGAACTTTAGCGTGTGCAATTGCTACATACTTGCAAACATACTACCATAAGATCGCTCTCCTCGCAGAACACAGAGGAAGTCTCACACCAAAACCTTGTGACTTCAACTTGGTATCTCTGCTTGAAGATGAAAGCAGGTTGCAAGCTTCTGTGGCTCGAGCGCAAGCGGACTATGAGAACAGAGACAAAGCCAAGAGGCCTTTGAAGCGGTTGCGACGAGCTGCTTTCTTGGAGACAGATGATGTGGAAGAACCATCGGCTGAGACACCCCAGGCAGAGCCAACAGCTGCCGACCATCCGCCAGTGACAGCTTCCTGCAAGACAGAAGTCCCAGACGTAGATGGACTTTGCTTGAAACCGCTTCGTAGAGACTGAGTTAGCGCATGAAAACACATGTGCGAAGTTGTTCGAACTCTAGGGTTGTACATCCATTAGAATCGCTCAGCTGATTCTGGATGTCGGGGTTAGAGTTCTACAGGCTGCTGTCGCTGAAGAAAAGCAATGTTTTATCCACTGCTGCCAAACGAACATGTTCACAAGAATTGTCATAGTAGTTGGAGCACCGAACCTGGAGCCTTCTCAGACTACTCTGGCCCTTTCCCAGCCTCTCCTTGTCTCGGTTACATTGTAATGGACTTGGAGAAAGATGTTTGTTTGTTTAGCTAAATTTTTTCGTCCCTTGGGGCTCCTGTCAATATGCCAAGTTGCGTATTAGGTATTAATTTTTTGAGAAGGGCGAAAATTCGATGAAGATTTTGAAAGGAGTTGCAAATTGCTGCCAGAGCAATCGCAAAAAGTAAAATAGTAGTAGTAGTAGTAGTAGTAGTAGTAGTAGTAGTAGTAGTAATAGTAGTAGTAATAGTAGTAGTAGTAGTAGTAGTAGTAGTAGTAGTAGTAGTAGTTGTAGTAGTATTAGTAGTAGTAGTAATAGTAGTATTGGTAGTAGCAGTAGTAGTAGTAGTAGTAGTAGTAGTAGTAGTAGTAGTAGTAGTAGTAGTGGTAGTAGTAGTAGTAGGAGTTGTGGTGGTTGTTGTAGTAGTATTAGTAGTAGAAGTTGTTGTAGTTGTAGTAGTAATAGTAGTAATAGTAGTAGTAGTAGTAGTAGTAGCAATAAAAGTAGTTGTTGTAGTAGTAGTAGTAATAATAGCAGCGGCAGTAGCAGTAGCAGTAGCAGTAGCAATAGCAGTAACAGTAGTAGTAGCAATAGCAGTAGCAGTAGAGTAGCAGTAGCAGTGGCAGTAGCAGTAGCAGTCGCAGTCGCAGTCGCAGTAGCAGTAGCAGTAACAGTAGCAGTAGCAGTAGCAGTAGCAATAGCAGTAGCACTAGCAGTAGCAGTAGTAGTAGTAGTAGTAGTAGTAGTAGTAGTAGTAGTAGTAGTAGTAGTAATAGTAGTAGTAGTAGTAGTAGTAGTAGTAGTAGTAGTAGTAGTGGTACTAAGGGTAATAAGTTTTTTTTTAATTTCCGAATTAATATCGCCTTTGAAAAACCGTTTTTAAATCCCGTTGAAGATTTTTATTGAGGTTTTCTATTCATATTCCCTATTAACTTTTTTTTTTTAATACCGTATTAAATACTTTCATTAAAACCTGCCATTAGATCCTTTTTAAAGTTCCCCATTAACATTCCTTATCTAGATCTCTTATTAAATTCCTTTTTAAGATTCCTTTTTAAAATGTTTGGAAAAAGACCCTATTAGATCCGCATATAAGATCCGCTTATGAAACCCCTTGATTAGATCCCCCTATGAAAATTCCTTTCTTAAATTTCCTTTTAGGGTTCCCTATGAACATTCCCTATTAAGATCCTCTTTTAAAATCCCTTATTAGATCCCCCTATTAGATTTGGTTCAAATTTTTCAGCAAGATCCCTTATGAGATTTATTTCAAAAATGGTAATAGTAGTGGTGGTAATAGTAGTAGTCATAAAAATAATAGCAGCATTGAAAAAAGATTAACAATTAAAAGTAATGTTCCGAAAAGTAATACTTAAAACCAAACTTTGGATGCCAAGTTGCGTATTAGGTATTAATTTTTTGAGAAGGGCGAAAATTCGATGAAGATTTTGAAAGGAGTTGCAAATTGCTGCCAGAGCAATCGCAAAAAGTAAAATAGTAGTAGTAGTAGTAGTAGTAGTAGTAGTAGTAGTAGTAGTAATAGTAGTAGTAGTAGTAGTAGTAGTAATAATAATCATCAAACTAATAATAATCATAATAGTAATAGTATTAGTAATAATAAAAATAATAGTAATAGTAATGGTATTAAAAATATTCAGAATAAGAATAATAGTAGTAATAATAGTAATAATAATAATAGTAATATTAAAAATATTAACAAAAGTAAGAGTATTAGTAATAGTAATATAATATTAATAGTAATAATAAAAGTTATCGTAAAAATAAGAGTAATCGTAGTAGTAAAAGTAATTATAGTAGTGGTGGTGGTCATAGTATTGGTGATCAGAATAGTAGTAGTAGTAGTAGTAATAGTAGTAGTAGTAGTAATAATAATAGTAGTAATAGTAGTAGTAGTAATAGTAATGGTAATAGCAATTATTGAAATTATAGTTTTAATAATAGTAATAGTAATAGAAGTAATAATAATAGTAGTAATCAAAATAGTAGTAGTAGTAATAGAAAAAATAATAGTAATAGTAATGGCAATAGTAATAATAATAATAATAGGAATATTTATAGTAATAGTAATCGTAATAATAATAGAAATGCTAATAATAATAAATGTTTTAGGGGTGGTAAATCCATGATTAAAGTTTCGTATCAAAATCGTCCTTAAAAATCCGTTTTTAAATTCTTTTTCAATTTTTTCAAATTGTCTATTCATATTCGGTTTTAAAATGCCTTCTTAGATCCTTTTTTAAATTCCTTTTTTAAAATTTGTTCGATTCCGTTTTAAAGTTCCCCATTGACATTTCCTATCGAAAATTTTTATTTGATTCCTTAATAAGATTCCCTATTAAGATTTTTTATTAGATCCCTGATTAGATCCTTTTTAAGATCCCTTATTAGATCCGCCTATAAGATCCGCTTATGAAATCCCCTGCTTAGATCCCCCTATGATTTTTTTTTTTAGATTCCTTATTAAGGTATCACCATTCCCTATTAAGATCCCTTATTGAAATTTCTTATGAGCTCTCCTTTTTAGATCCCCCTATTAGATTTTTTTCAGAATTTTGAATGAAGATCCCTTATTAGATTTAGTAGTCGTGGTAATAGTAATGGTGGTAGTAATAATAAAAATAATAGCAGCATTGAAAAAAGATTAACAATTAAAAGTAATGTTCCGAAAAGTAATACCTAAAACCAAACTTTAGGTGCCAAGTTGCGTATTAGGTATTACTTTTTGTGGAAAAACGAAATTCGATAAAGATTTTAAAAAAAAGCGGAAATTGGTGCCAAAGCAATCGCAAAAAGAAGAAGTAGTAGTAGTAGTAGTAGTGGTAGTAGTAGTAGTAGTAATAGTAGTAGTAGTAGTAGTAGTAGTAGTAGTAGTAGTAGTAGTAATAGTATTAGTAGTAGTAGTAGTATTAGTAGTAGTAATAGAAGTAATAGTAATAATAGTAAAATCAATAATAGCAGTAGTAGTAGTAGTAATAATAATAGTAGTAATAGTAGTATAAGTGAAAGCAGTAGTAATATTAGTAATAGTAATAATAATATCAATAGTAATAGTAATAGGAATAATAATAGCAATAATAATAGTAATAGCAATAGTAATATTAGTAATACTAATAGTAATAGTAATGTGAGCAATGATAATAATAGGACTAGTAATAATCATAATTATAGTAATAATAATAGTAATAATAAAAATAACAGTGGCGGGGGGGGTGGTGGTGGTGGTGCTAGTAGTAATAATAGTGAAAATAGTAGTAGTAATAATAGTAGTAGTAGTAGTAGTAGTAGCAGGAGTAGTAGTAGTAGTAGTAATAGTAGTAGTAGTAGTAGTAGTAGTAGTAGTAGTAATAGTAGTAGTAATAGTAGTAGTAGTAGTAGTAGTAGTAGTAGTAGTAGTAATAGTAGTGGTAGTAGTAGTAGTAATAGTAGGAGTAGTAATAGTAGTAGTAGTAATAATAATAGTAGTAGTAATAGTAGTAGTAGTAGTAGTAGTAATAGTAGTGTATAGTAGTGGCAGTAGTAGTCGTGGTAGTAGTGGTGGTACTAGTAATAGTAGCACTAGCAGTAGCAGTAGGAGGAGTAGTAGTAATAGTAGTGATAATAATGCTGGTAGTAGTAGTAATAATAATAATAGTAATAGTAGTAGTAATAGTAGTAGTAGTAGTA
>VSDK01028598.1:181099-191099 GCA_009767595.1 Symbiodinium kawagutii | reverse complement strand
AAATGGACAAACATATAGACCACGCAAACATATGAATATTTTGCTATGATTTCCTTCGCCCAGGCTCTCTGCGCCTTTTCTGATACGCCCTCCTGTCTTCAAATGGACAAACATATAGACCACGCAACCATATGAATATTTTTCTTTGATTTCCTTCGTCCAGGCTCTCTGCGCCTTTTCTGCTACGCCCTCCTGTCTTCAGATGGACAAACATATAGACCACGCAACCGTATGAATATTTTTATTCATCCAGGCTCTTTGCGCCTGTTCTGATACATGTTTTCGGTTTCCTTTAATTTCAGAAACCATCAAATAACTTTTCTTGCGTCAATTATTGTTACGGGAGCAAACAAGTGATTTGAGTTTCTTCCATGCAGGAGGCTTGTATGAAGATACAGGGAAGCGTTTGAAACCGCCCTGAAAAGCACAGATTCTGTTTTACTTTATCGGAAACATTTTTGGGTTTCAAAATAATCAAGAGGAAGATGCAGTTTTCTTTCCAAAGACACCGCCGTGGAGTGCCATGGGATACCACGGTCATCTGTCTCTGCCCAGGACGAAGCTCTGTCGTGTGCGGCCTTCGAACCCTGGGCGCAACCCAAGCTGCAAGGGTGACCAGGTGCCCTTACTTGGACACTCGTGTAAGGTCACAACGGAGGAAGTTCCAAAGTATGGCTAAGCAAATAGAAGCATAAACAAAGATATATGTTTCGATATAGAGGCTTGTGGTCAGCGTTTAGCAGTTACGACAATATCGGCTATTGGTAGAAGTTAAAAATAAGGGTTTTATTTCCTAACAAGATCCAAAACAGGGGTCAATCTTAGCGTGTGCAGACTGACCTATCATATGGGTACTAGTAGCGTAGCAACAACAATTGCTGATTCACTTGCGCTTCATGGTGCATGTGCTCGAGAAAGTTGCGTCTACTTGCAGGATGGTGCCAACTAGATATTTAATCATAGATGGTCAAGCGTCGGCCAGCGCTGCGCAGGTGCCATGCTCTTCTTCCTCGCTGCTGCGCGTAATTCCCATGGTGGAACCATTCAGCTGTGTACGCGCCCCTCGGTTGCGAGCCGAGCCAAGCCTTCATGGTTGATTCTATAAACCAGCGTGGCCATGCGGCTACGACAAACAGATTTTTTTGACCTACGAATTTCCTCGTAGGCTTTGGCGTATGTCTATGTTGGGAAAGGTGATAAATTCTGGAGGGGGTTGTAAATAGTACGTGATCTGTAGGGAACTTGACAGTGGCATTCAAGGGTTGAGCCTGCCGGGATCGAATTCAGTTATACAGAGGAATTCGTGCTTGCGGCTTTGGAGTTTGCCAAGTAGGTGTTCGGGGGCTTCTGAAATATATATTTGATAGTTGGTTTGCTGCTACGTGAATGTTCTCTTTCCGTGGTTGATGTTCATGGACACAGCAAGAGGTCAACAGCTTGAGTCAACTGTTCTATGTCTGCTTTTTCTTCTTGATTGCTTTGTCGCTGGTCTAACAATCCCGCTTCACAAGATGCCGCCAGGACCTTTATTTCCTCACTTCACCAACGGCCAGCGGTAGTTGGCCAACTTGGATGTTCACTTCGTTGCTCTTAGAATTATTTCTATTGGCTGCAGGCGACCGTTTGTCATGTTCGGATGTAAGAGTGTGAATACCATGTCGAAGGGTAAGCTTTCACCATGGTGCTTTGTGTCTTGGTTAGGTTTGTGGTTTCCCCGGCTGTCCTTGCTCATAATTATTGTCCACCAGGGTATTCTGTTTGTAGTAGTTCAGGGTCAACCAGTAATAGATTAATGATTATCCTGAGATGTTGCCTCTTGCGCAGAACTGCAGCGCGGATTTGCCGGGAGTGATGTGGCAGGCTAAATGTCCGCTTCCAATTTGAAATCGGCGATGTCTTCCACAGCCTGTTTCAGCAACTCCTTGCGACTGACAGAGTTAGAAACTGCATAGTTGCGAAACCGATTTTCTTTTGGGATGATTTCTTGACAAATAGGAAAGTTTTTGACAGTCAACTTGTCGATAGCCATTGGGAATCTCAGTCTGCGCTGAGAGAGCTCAAAGTTTGGCAGAGATCGCTTTTTACACATACTCCTTCATTTCTTGTATATATGGCTTTATAAACATAGTTACTGCACAGTGAGATCTTCGACCTGGGAAACGTGCTTGCTCAGCATCCATCTATGCAGTCATGACAATCTCCTGCCGGCCTATTCCTGCTTCGCACACGGTTATTGATGTGGTTGTTGAGTCAATAGAAATCAATTAAGTTACAAATCAGTGAGTTTTTTTTACGCATGTAAAAAATGCCAGTCCTCCCACATGCGCATGACAGGCGCGCAAGACCACCATGAAACACGTAAAGACAAATTGCACTTCATAGTTTCATTCGCGCATGGCATGCTGTTGCTTTCTACCGACATGCAGAAAGTGTTTTGCGTCCCAGCCGGCGGTCCAGTCGACAAGTCGCCAGCCAGCCTGCAATTGCTTTTTAGCCACCTGTCCTGAATGCAGTGGGGGCGAACACTTTGTGGGGGAGCGCAAGGTGGTTCGCAAAGATATGCCGACGAAACGTATCAAGCGATCCGTGCAAGCAGATGTCAACTGGATCAATCAGTGTGCAAGGGCACGTGCTTCCAACCATGGCTGTTACAAAGGTCTACAGCCAAAACTTCTCACTATGCGACCTTCTTGGTCGGCCATGCAAGAAATAGGCCGCCCGCGCGGAGAGCAATGGGACTTTTGGGAGGTGTTTGCTGGCTGCAGCCGCTTGACGCAAGAGGTCAGAAAGTTGGGAGGCAAATGCGGCCCCGCCGTAGATTGTTTGCCTTCAGCTGAGCTTTGCTTGGATTTGACTCTTCCCCGCAGCCGCGCTTTGGTGTGGCAATTGGTGCAAGAAGCTCGCGTTGAGTGGTTGCACTTGGGGTTGCCATGCACCTTTTTTGTCAATTTGTCAAGGGCCACCGCATTGCGAACAGAGGCGCAGTGGCAGGAGAAACGTGAGATAGCTTTAGGGCATTTTGAATTTACTGTGCACATTCTACGAGAACAAGACAGTGATGGCAGATGCGGTAGCATGGAGCAACCTAAGGGTGCAGGCTCCTGGAGGTGCCGTGGCTGGACAGAGTTGGAAGAGAGCGGCCACTTTCAGAAATACCTCTACGATTCTTGCGCATATGGACTGTGTGACGAGTTTGGGCAACCCTTGCTGAAACCTGGAGGCATCGGCGCAAATGCTGATCTCAGTGTCTTGGAGCGGTATTGTTCTTGTGTTGTGCCTCATGGACAAGTGCAGGGCACAGTACAGCAAGGCCCGTACAAAGGCCGGAAGCGATCTGAAGTGGCTGGGCAATATACTACCCAATGGTGCCAGACCTTGGCTCGCGAGATCTTGCTTGGGGACGACGGTGCATAGACAAAAAAATGCGCCAGACTCTGTCGTGTGATTTGATGCGCAGGGATGTCTTGAGTAATTGAAAACAAGGTTCAATCCACATTCAATTGTCAGTGGTGTGCATCTCCCAATCTGATTATTTGGCGGTTTGGTACGGATACTCTATTCCCAGAGCCTGTTCAGAAAAGAAATTGCACTAGGCCATGTTAAGATGGCCAAAATTGTTTCTGAAAAACTGCGGTTGCCACTGCCTAAATTTGAGAAGGCAATAGTTGTTTTTCAAAAAATTTGCCCCCTGCCACTGGTAGAACCTCGGATGGCAGTAGTTGTTTCTCAAATACTGCGTCTGCCACCGCTCAAGTTTCAGATGGCCAGGGTTACTTCCCAAATCTTGCGCCTGCCACTGCTTAAGTCTCAGATGGCCATAGTTGTTTCCCAAAAACTGCCCGTGTGACTGCGTACGTTTCAGATGACTATATTTGTTTCTCAAAGACTGCCCGTGCGATTGCGTAAGTTTCAGATGGCCGTATTTGTTTCTCAAAGACTGCCCGTGCGACTGCATAAATTTCAGATGGCCATATTTGTTTCTCAAAGACTGCCCCTGCCACAACTTAAGTTTCAGATGGCCAGGGTTGCTTCCCAAAAACTGCGCCTGCCAGTGCTAAAGTTTCAGATGGCCATAGTTGCTTCCCAAATACTGCGCCCGCCGCCGGTTAAATTTAAAATGGCCATAGTTGCTTCTCAAATACTGCGTCTGCCACTGGTAGAGTTTAAGATGGCCGTAGTTGTTTCTCAAATACTGCGCCTGCCACCGCTTAAGTTTCAGATGGCCATAGTTTTTTTCACAAATACTGCGCCTGCAAGTAGTGAAATTTCAGATGGCCATAGTTGCTTGCCAAATCTGCGCCTGCCAGTGCTTAAGTTTCAGATGGCCATAGTTGCTTCCCAAATATCGCGCCTGCCAGTGCTTAAGTCTCAGATGGCCATAGTTGCTTCCCAAATGCTGCGTCTGCCACTGGTAGGGTTTAAGGTGGCCATAGTTGCTTCCCAAGTCTTGCGCCTGCCACCGCTCAAGTTTCAGATGGCCAGGGTTACTTCCCAAATCTTGCGCCTGCCACTGCTTAAGTCTCAGATGGCCATAGTTGCTTCCCAAATACTGCGCCTGCCGCCGGTTCAATTTAAGATGGCCATAGTTGCTTCTGAAATACTGCGCCTGCCACTTAAGTTTCAAGTGGCCGTCGTTGCTTCCCAAGGACTGCCTGTGTAACTGCGTAAGTTTCAGATGGCCGTAGTTGTTTCACAAATACTGCGCCTGCCGCCTGTTAAGTTTCAGATAGCCGTGGTTGCTTTCCAAAAACTGCGCCTGCCATTGCTTAAGTGTCAGATGGGCATAGTTGCTTCCCAAAGACTGCGCCTGACCCGGCCTAAGTGGCAGATGTCTTTTTTAGGGTTGGCAGACTTTGAGTGAACAGTCATCATTCCTTACAGCAGAATTGAATCATGACAGCATCTTGGTTTTGGGGCACTTGATCCAAACCGACTGTTATTGCCTTGGTTTTTGTTTCACCAGTTTATTGCCCCACTCTGTTTGCAGGCCCTCAGTGAGGATACCCGCTTGACAGGTGACAGGTGACAGATGATTTCCAGTTGGGTGATGAAACTAGACCATATGTCAATCGAGTGGAATGGAGGAAGGTTCGCCTATTTGCATACATGCTTGAGACTAAGCAGGAGGATGTGCGAGTTCAGCTCTGCAAGTAGGGTCATGTTATTTGTGAACTTCGAAAGCCGTAAACAAATTTCGAAGACAGTGCTCGCAAAGATTTATCGGGAACAGTGATTAAAGTATTTGAAAGTTCTTGATTCCAGAGATTGCAGGATCATATGTGGTCAAAGAACTTGTGACACCGCTTGCTTCTTTCATGCTCTTTGCGCATGCTTATTGGTGAGCGCACAGTTTTCATTGGTTTTCCGCAGAAGGCTCTAATCTGTGGACATTGCAGGCTTGACCTTGTGCCTTGACTCCTTGACCATGCCGCTCCTGGCCGCCATCTCGCAGCATCGATGGCGCAGCCTCCGTGCGGGGCATGTCACATCCTTGCGTATGGAGGCCATGAGATGCCAAGTGTGTACTTGGCCTGTATCATTTAAAATTGAACCACGGGACATGGGACTAGAACGGCATGAAGATCTAAGAGTGTTCAGTCGGACATTTGATTTCGAAGTTCTGCTTTACATATATGATAGTTGTTAAATACATGTAAATGAATATACATATACTCATTTATTTATTTATTTTTTATTTATCTATTTATTTATCTATTTATTGATTTTTTTTCATTAATTTTTTTGTTTATTTATTTTTTTACCTATCTATCTATCTATCTATCTATTTATTTTTTATTTACATATCCATGTCTACATTCATATATTTATGTTCATACTCTCCATTGTGACACCTCGGATGGACGGGTGAGAAATAATCCGTTTGTTTGGCATGGTCGATGTGGTGCTTCTCCACATCAGCCAGGAGTCTGTGGACAAAGCGGTTTGGACGTCTTTGCGGCTGGGCGTGCGGCAGTTGAAAGGTTCCCTGTCCAACCCAGCCTCCGTGAAGACCAAGTTGTGGGAAGCTGAGACTTCCAAAGACATCTCGGAGCCGCTGTTCCTGCGCAAGTCTTTCATCCTGGTGAGCATCCGCTTAGACCAGAGTTCTTTGGTGTCTACAAGCTGGAGTTGTCTCTCGTTCGACCGCGATGGCAGCTGCTTTGTCCCTCACTTTGCGGCTAGCTATGGCCCAGAAGCTTGTTCCCTTGGCAATCCTTTGGACATTCGTTTTGAGGAGCAAATGGTGCAGTGCTCTCCTTCCACGCCGGTTGCTTGGCCCCGCACCAGCGAGGCGGATGTCGCGGCGGAGCCCATGCAGCAGACTGCAGAGCAATGGCAGTTTTGGTTGGTGCATTCGGCGCCTCGGCGGTGTCCAGTCACATTTTTTCCCGTCAGGGAGAATTCACAGGGGTTAAGAAATTATGTGTAGACCTGTCTGGGGCCCGTTTTGCAGAAAGAATCTAGAAACAGATCAAATGCGGCTTAGCGTTGACGCGTGTGACAGGAATTTCCTGCGCAAGCTGAGCGTGACGCTGGAATGATTGACCGGGAGCGTTATTCGCAGTACTTTACAATTTTGTGCCTCAGCTGCAAGTATGTTGACGAAACCATGTCTCATGATCGAAGCCGTCGAAGCATTACGTGATCTCCATTCAGGACTTGTGATAATTCTGGAATACGGCTTTAGCTTTCTTCATTGAATTGCTCATAAACCCATGAATGAAGAAAATCTAGTTTGTATTAGCTATTGACTTTGTCAGGGTTATATTGTACATTTTCCGATATACAGTAATTGACCATATAGAAAGAAGGAAAAGGAGAATTAGTGAAAGAGGAATGGAGAAAGAGAGACAGAGAGAGGTAGGAAAAGATGATCAGACGTTGTGAGCTGCTTCTGACACGCTTCCCTTGGGTCTAGTTTGGCCACGGCAGGAAGAAGCACACAACCGGGTCAAAGGCAGCGTCTCTCGTTGCTGGCCTTCCGGTGTTCCTTTCGGCAGACGATGCGATGTTGTTCCACTATTGTGCAAGTGGCGAGACTCAAGGCACGGTGGGTGATCGTAGGCTTTTATCTTTGCAGTTTACATTTGATTTTGTCTACCGAATATTTGGGTGACATTGTGATTCAGCAGCCAGTCGCTATTTCAACGCCGCGCGGCATGGAGTGGGTCGGATCTGTGGGGTTCAGGGGCACTGCTGGATTCATGGTGCAGGCACCCTCGTCTCCTTCAAGGTCAAGCCTACTGCCATCGCTGCTGACTGGGCGATGTTTGGCTTGAGTTCCTCGCGGTTGACGGCGTGGGCTGCAGCTGGCGACATTCCAGCTGATGCGATTTGGAGCAAGGAGCCGTTGCCAATGAGTTTGCTTGAAGGAGCTAAGAAAGTTGACCTTCCAGGTGTTAGTGCTATGTGTATATATAAAGTGTTTGGTCATCTGTATCCGTAAGAATCGTTGATTTTGCGCGGAAATTGCAGAACCATGATAGGCAATTCATTTTTGATCGATTGGAGTTTAGCTATTGATGATTCACTTATTTGCCAAGATGTCTTTTTCTTTTTTCCTTGTTTCCTTCACTACAACAATCTTTTTTTTTTGCAGAACATGTCTATAGGAATCAAGATTTGAAAATGACCGCGTGCTGGTCGCATTTTGCACATCGGAGGCAACATTCAGCATTTCCTTTGTCATCGTTGAAGAGAGCAGAGTGCTGAAAAAAGTCGAGACGGACAGTGAATCGCTTCCCATCGTTGGCACTCCCACATCTCCAGTGGGCACACCTGAGGGGCCTGCAAAGAGGGCGCGCTCCGCCCACTAGATCCTTGTATATAGATCCTTGCTGTGGCCGCTGAACCTAGTTGGATAGGCCTGGCCACGTTTTCTTTCTCCTGTCGCTTTGCCGGCGGTTCCTTTGTGGACCTCAGCTTTCGTCATTTCAAACAGACAAGTGGCGGATGAAACAAATGCATGTCTGCCAAGCATCGTCCTCAGCGTTGGAAACTTCGTTTGACTCAAGACATGGAGCAGCCATGGTAGAATTTGAATGCAAAAAAGTAAGAAATTGCAAAGTAAAAATCTTATTACCTCCATTGCGTGGACCTTCGTTAGCTTTGTGGCCAGGCACTTTTGGATTTGAGCAAGGATCTTGCGAAAAAAATGGCTCTCTAATCACAGCAGCCAGTCAGCCAGTCATACTGAAAGCTTCGAAATGAATTTTGGCTTGAACATACATGTTGCAACGGTCGAGGACTAAGTAAGACTTGGCAGGGAACTTTTGTTGAGGATCTGGGTCGTGGTAAAGAGAGACTTACGCCGCAGGCACCGGTGCATAGCGCCAAAGTTCCCCCTTGTAGCGCGAGGGGATACTTTCGCTCAACAAAAATTGTGGTAGGAAAGCTGAGTAGAGCAAGTGTGGACCAATATGAGAGCTGCAATTTGATAAACGTTAGCTCCATAGTCCCCCCTTGCACTGCGAAGGGATACGTTTGCACTATGGCCGCGGGACTGTTGCACTCCTTCCCCCTTGAACTGGGCCAGGTCTCTTGCCAAAGTCCCCTCTCAGTGTGTCTTAGGCTCCAGCTTGCGTGACTTCTCTTGGCCAGTTTTTGCTTGTGCGCCATGAGCCTTGTCGGACTGGGGGCTTTTGACCCCCACTTGATCCTGCCGAAGGCTTGTTGGGAAACCAAGCGCACGAATAGAGAACAAACATGTCCGAAACGTAGGAAGATTAAGTCAGGACAAATCCCTGAATAGACTGTCCTGCTTGGACAGGCGTTTCCTTTTGAGAAGTTCAAGCCTAGCTCGAAGAAGGAGAAGAAGGATAAAGGAAAAGAAAAGGATGAGCCGTCCAAGGACAGACCACGGCGCTTGAGCTTGGAAGCTTTTTCAGGCAGCACAGGGTGGCGGCCTACTGGAATTGTCCCAGCACAGATTCTTGGTGCATTCACAGACAAATCATATTTGTACAGAACTAGGTAACATGTTTGCAAGACACACTGGGCAACCCTGATGCCTGCGCCTCGTCATCTACCAGGCGTTTGTATGATGAATGTCCCTGCCTAGTCATGCTCCGAGGATCAAGTCATTCGTGGAGAAGTTTCCTTCTGAGTATCGATTGGCAACCATGTCGAAGCTCGTTCTTCCGATGGACTCACAAGGGCGTCCATTCGTAACCCCTGACGGTTTTCTTCCTGCTCCTTGCCTGAGCACTCTGAATGCCTTGAAGATCCTTCAGACCAAGCCGCAAGATGCCTGGCACCCTGCTGCGAAGAAAGAACTCCAGAATGTCTTTGACCATGGGCTCCAGGTTGAATATGTGGAATTTGAGACTTTCACAGCATGGCAACAGTATATGGAAGGTGCAGCAGTCCGGAACTCGGGTGTTGTGTTTGTCTGTTTTTTGCTTGAGCTGCTCATTCCTTAACAAAAACTACCTGAAACACATACCGTCGGTGGTTAAGTTTCAGATGGCCATAGTTACCATAGTTATTTCTTAGATGCTGCGCCTGCCGGTGGTTAAGTTTCAGATGGCCATAGTTTCTTCCACAAATACTGCGTCTGCCACCGCTTAAGTTTGAGATGGCCATAATTGTTTCGCAAATATTGCCCTCCCAAATCTTGCGCCTGCCACTGCTTAAGTCTCAGATGGCCATAGTTGTTTCCCAAAAACTGCCCGTGTGACTGCGTACGTTTCAGATGACTATATTTGTTTCTCAAAGACTGCCCGTGCGATTGCGTAAGTTTCAGATGGCCGTATTTGTTTCTCAAAGACTGCCCGTGCGACTGCATAAATTTCAGATGGCCATATTTGTTTCTCAAAGACTGCCCCTGCCACAACTTAAGTTTCAGATGGCCAGGGTTGCTTCCCAAAAACTGCGCCTGCCAGTGCTAAAGTTTCAGATGGCCATAGTTGCTTCCCAAATACTGCGCCCGCCGCCGGTTAAATTTAAAATGGCCATAGTTGCTTCTCAAATACTGCGTCTGCCACTGGTAGAGGTTTAG
>VSDK01028598.1:159936-176203 GCA_009767595.1 Symbiodinium kawagutii | reverse complement strand
TTGTTTCTTCCACAAATACTGCGTCTGCCACCGCTTAAGTTTGAGATGGCCATAATTGTTTCGCAAATATTGCCCTTGCCACCGGTTAAGTTTCAGATGGTCATAGTTTTTTCCTAAAGACTGCGCCTGCCAGTGGTGAAGTTTCAGATGGCCATAGCTGCTTCCGAAGGACTGCGCCTGCCAGTGGTTAAGTTTCAGATGGCCATAGCTGCTTCCGAAGGACTGCGCCTGCCACCAGTTAAGTTTCAGATGGCCGTAGTTGTTTCCCAAATTGTGCGCCTGCCACCGCTTAAGTTTCAGATGGTCATAGTTTTTTCCTAAAGACTGTGCCTGCCAGTGGTTAGGTTTCAGATGGCCATAGTTTCTTTCACAAATAGTGCGTCTGCCTCTGCCACTATTTAAGTTTCAGATGGCCATAGTTGTTTCCTAAAGATTGCGCCTGCCACCGGTTAAGTTTCAGATGGTCATAGTTTTTTCCTAAAGACTGCGCCTGCCAGTGGTGAAGTTTCAGATGGCCATAGCTGCTTCCGAAGTGCTGCGCCTGCCACCGGTTCAGTTTCAGATGGCCGTAGTTGTTTCCCAAATTGTGCGCTTGCCACCGATTAAGTTTCAGATGGTCATAGTTGTTTTCCTAAAGACTGTGCCTGCCAGTGGTTAGGTTTCAGATGGCCATAGCTGCTTCCGAAGGACTGCGCCTGCCACCAGTTAAGTTTCAGATGGCCATAGTTGTGTCTTAAATACTGCGCCTGCCACCGCTTAAGTTTCAGATGGCCGTAGTTGTTTCGCAAATATCGCCTGCCACCGGTTAAGTTTCAGATGGTCATAGTTGTTTCGCAAATTTTGCGGCTGCCACCGGTTAAGTTTCAGATGGTCATTTTTTTCTTAAAGACTGTGCCTGCCAGTGGTTGAGTTTCAGATGGCTGCCGTTTTTGCTCCAATACTGCGTCTGCCACCGCTTAAGTTTCAAGTTTCAGATGGCCATATTTTTCTCACAAACCCTCCCCCTGCCACAGCTTAAGTCTCTTGCTCCATCCTATTTTTGTTTTCCCTTCTGAAACTCAGCTTGTTTGAATGTGGGATGATGAGTAAAAAAGGAGGTTTGACGGAGCAACTCAAGCAACAGGAAGTTTGACTTCCAAAAGGGTCCACCTTCAGCTATAAGGGGTCGCTGAATTTTAGCTCTAGCTGCAGGGTGGCCCTGCGGTGCGCGGCCGAATTTCTGAGCACACATTGGATTTGTTTAGGGTCCTAAGAATGCCAAAGGTTTCACAAGGGTTTACATTCCTGTGCGGCGGCTTTTTGTTTCAGTGAGTTTCTTTTGCTTCCATTCATTCTTTTCACGTGCAGGCTCTCTCCACCTTTTCTGATACGCCCCCCTGGCTTCAAATAAACAAACATATGGACCACGCAAGCGTATGAATACTTCGTGATTATTTCCTCCATCCAGGCTCTCTCCACCTTTTCTGATACGCCCCCCTGTCTTCAAATAGACAAACATATGGACCACGCAAACATATGAATACTTCGTGATTATTTCCTCCATTCAGGCTCTTTGCACCTTTTCTGATACGCCCCCCTGTTTCCAAATAGACAAACATATGGACCACGCAAGCGTATGAATACTTCGTGATTATTTCCTCCATTCAGGCTCTTTGCACCTTTTCTGATACGCCCCCCTGTTTCCAAATAGACAAACATATGGACCACGCAAACATATGAATACTTCGTGATTATTTCCTCCATTCAGGCTCTGTGCACCTTTTCTGATACGCCCGCTGTCTTCAAATAGACAAACACATGGACCACGCAAGGATATGAATACTTCAAGGTTTTGTGTTGTGGCCCGGACCCAACTGCATGGTTCCAGTCTCGATTAGGCACAGGTACGTTAAGTATTTCTAAGTTTGGGCACGCCTAGGTTTGTTGTGCGTAAGGTTTTGTGTTGTCGCCCGGACCCACGTGGATGGTTCCAGTGTGCTTAATGTGCCAAAATGCCAGAGTTTAGGTACACCTAGGCTTGTGGTGCCTAAGGTTTGGTGTTGTAGCCCAGAAGGATTCCTTACCTGTGAATAATGTTTTCTTTCGCACTCTTCCAGCTTATTTTTCCCAACTAACCCAAGTTCAGATGACCAGACTTGCTTGTCAACAAGCGCCCCTGCCATCGCCAAAGTGTAGGACTGCAACTGCAGGTCCAACAAGAGTTTTGGTAGTAATATTTTTCACAGCGAGGTCCAGCAGCAAAGTGCCTTGCTGCCGCACATCGTTGACACGGCCCTCATGTTCCTCCAATGGCTTGAAGCTCCAGCAGTAGCAAAGGAAGTGATTGCTGCCCTGGGTGCCAACGAGTCAACCTTGACGCAGCCCATGTTGCGGGCCATCCTCTCAGAAGGCAAGAACTTGGATTCCAAATTCATCGCCATGAACCGTGGAGCGGCTTCTCACAGGCAGCTTGACCACAATACCTTATGTTATGTTGGCGCATGCCCCTCACGAAACAGGAATGTCATCGAAACATTTTCTCTTCCTAACAGCTGCTGACAAGTTGAGATCCTCGTCGTTATTGTCCATGATTGTCGGGTATATGTCCCATCTATTCCAGGTTGAAGGACGCAAAGACACTTCTTCGGACCAGCTCCACAGAGTCGCTCCAGTTGCTGCTGCAATGGCGCAAGAAGACCCCTCCGGTGATTGCCAATCTGTTTGCGCAGCAATGGCTGCTTCAACCAGATTGGATGAACTTGTCAGGAGTCATTTTGAAAAAGGCGTGTAATTTCCAAGAGCAGAACAAAGCAATAGGACACGGGGCTTGAACCAGCTTGCAACAAACCCGCACGGCTTCCGTGCGCAGGAAAAACGGTGCAGATCGAAGACAAGTCGTTTGATTGCCAGTACTTGATCATGGCGCAGGTGACGAAGATTCTCGGGTCTGCAGAAGTGCTCACCAACAGTGACATTCCCCGGGTTCGGCGCTCGCCTTTGAACTTGACCTTGTTCAAAGAGATTTGTGCCTTGGTCCGTTTGGGAATCCGATGGTGGCATGTGAAGAAGTCAGAAGCAAATGAAAATATGAGAGTTCAATACTTGCAGAAGTTGCTCACCAGGCCGCTCAGGATCAGAGAAAATCATTAGATTTCTGGTGGGATTTGCTCTGCCATCATTCTTTGTAGAGATGAGTCTAGTTGCTTCTTTGATCGCAGCATGCGTGTGAATGAAAACTGATCTTAGTATATCTATTTACTGATCTGTCCAGCTATCATGTTTCGACGGTTTTGGTGATCATTTTTTTGCGATTACGCATCAGGGTTGGAAGGCTTGGGGTTGCGTATTACATGTCTATATGCCCTGGGTATTTTGGCTCGCGTGGCCTTGATCCAAAATAGCCCTTTCTGCTTTGGACCCACCTTGAACCCCCGCTAGAACTACGGCTTGCCCCGTTGCTCGTCCCTTGTTTCGTTTGGGTTAGGGGTTGAGCTTGTTGGAGTGTCCAGTAGTGGACATATTTCTGGTGTGACCAAATGATTTATACCTAAGGCTGCGCCAGGTATATCGCTAGAGTCAATCATGTTGTGGCACAGCATTCCAGCGCGTGAAACCTATGCGTTTGTGGGTGTCAATTCAGATGTTCAGAGGCAGAGAAGAAAAGGAAAGAGAAGCGGTAGTTGGCTTGAAGGGCATTTTAGGAAATCCTTTTATTCATTCCTTCATCTATTCATTTATTTATTTATCCATGTATCTATATCTTTTTATTTTGTTTATATCTCTCTTTAAAAATCGATATATTTGTTTATCTGCCCATGTATTTTTGTACTTATGTATCTCTATCTCCCTTTTTTCTTCGTATTTTACCATTTATCGATCTATCTATCTATCTATCTATCTATCTTTCTATCTATCTATCTATTTATCTATCTATCTATCTATCTATCTATCTATTTATTCATCTATCTATCTATCCATCTATTTTGTTTATTTATGTATCTCTCTATCGATCTGTCTATATTGATTTATTGCTCTATGTATCCAGCTATTTATCCATCTATTTTTCTTTTTTCTATATATCTATCTATCTATCTATCTTTTGATTTTTCTATCTATCTATCTATCTATCTATCTATCTATCGATCTGTCTATCTATTGATTTATTGCTCTATGTATCCAGCTATTTATCCCTTAATTTGGCTACCTATTGATATATTTGTTTAACTAGGTATGTATCTACTTGTATATTGTTTATCGATCTACGTATTTTTTTTCATCGGTTCATTTTTGCCTCCGGGTTACAATGGTCTGGTTGGTGCAGCAAATTCGATGGCCGCTTTTGTTTCTAAGAAGCGCTTGTGGCTGCAGGCTCAGTGCAGGTCCCGGCCAACGAGTACTTTGGGCGATTGTTGGCCAAGTTTGGCGGTGTGTCTACTCGTAGCCTCGTTGTTCTTATGCGGCGGCTCTTGCTAGATGGCGAGCCAAAGCTTCGAGAATCCTTTCTGCAGGGTTGGAATTTGAGTTTGAAAGCTGAGAAGGCTCAGTTCTCATTTGCTGAATTGCTACCCTCCAGCGAATGGGGTCTGATGGAAGGCAAATTGCAAGACTTGCTGGATGCCCAGTCAAACCCAGTTGCTGACGCTTCTTCAGGAGAGACCAAAGATGAGCAGCAGGGCGCTGCAGTCGCCGGCTGCGGCGCGCTGGAATCGTTGCCAGGAGCTGCCGCAACTGAACCGTCCGAGCCAACAAAAGATACCCAGTCGAAGCCAGCCGCAGTCGCTGCCGAAGAGGAGCAAGCGGCGCGGGTGAGAGCCGCGGTGGAAGCCGATGTTGTGGTGCAATTGGCCGATAGCCTGGAATTTTTCACAGGCTTCCCTACGAGTTTGGCAGAGATGCCCAGCTTGCCGGTGAGCAATCGCTTGTTTGTGCTTCCTCCCCCGAACAAGAGCAGAGGCCGACCTGACCGCAGTGTTGCAGTAAAGCTGGGCGGAGATGGCTCAAGTGGCCCTGTGTGGCTGCAAGCCGTAAATGATTCGGACGCCATCCTCGTTGGTCTTGGTCACAATCCAAGCAACGCAGATAGCGTGCGAGCGCAGCTGAAGGAGCCGGGGGGCTTCTTTTTTTTGGAAGAAAAATTTCGACTCCGTTGGGTAAGCCAGCAATGGCTTGGGATTTAATATCTTAATTTGGGGGAAGCGATGGCTTGGAACTTTGATATTTCAGATTGGAGCAAAAAATGGCTTGGAATTTTGATACTTCAATTTCGGGCAAGCAAGGACTTTGGATTTTGATACCGTAGGATTGTGCAAGACATGTACTTGATACGCCTGTTTGGGACATCTCATGTACGGTAGCTATTTACCGCCGGTTTCTTCTTCTATGCGCGTGGCCAGTCCTTGCCTGGGTAGCCGTTCTGTGCTGTCAGCATTTTTGATCCATGACAGGCTACGTTGGGTTGTGCTGTGTCAGCAGGAGAAGAACAAAGTCTTTGATTTGTTCAAATTCACGGCGCCCATCCCCATCATGCAGAAACAGAACCGAAGCAACGCTGAGGACTGAAGCCCCCAATGCATCAGCTGGAGGGCTTCTTATGGCCAATGATGACTTTTTGTTGGCAATGGATAGAGATCATAATTGTAGATATTACATGTAAATGTGTCATGGCAGACTCTTTGCAAAGTTGCCCCTAAAGAAATGCGAAGAAACCTGTTCAGCAAATTTTGTCATCTTTTCCTGTGGGTTTTGACAGGAATATGTGGAATATTTCCTCGCAGGCTACGGTCCCAAGTGGGATGCTCCGCAGGCCGGGTTCATTGTTTAGATTGCTTTGGGTTAAGTGTAGCCAAGTGTCAAGTGTGTGCCCGCCTTTCTTTCTAGGGCGGACTGGCTTGGGTTGGCCCAGTGGCAAGCCATCCAGATGTCGCAGAGAGATTGTACCAGTGTGAGCACCAGCTTCTCACTCGCAACTAAGACTTGTGAACGGTTGTGTTCGTTCCTGTCGCAAGTTTAGTATTAGAGCGATCGCGGCCTAAGGTCAGATTCCATGGCAGCCTTGGATTGTAAGAAACGCAGATTATCGCAGGTCAAAGGGATTTCCCAGCCGGCTCCCAAACGGAAGCGCTCCTTGACAGCTGAAGAGCGATTGATGGGCGAGGTGTCTGACGAAGAGATGGCGGCTCCTGTCGCTCACTGCGAGTCCGACTCTGAAGAGGATGTCCCTGCCACTGAGGAGGGATCAGAGAAGAAGTTGTGGGTCAAGGCTTGGAAGCAGGGTTTGTCCTCCGCTGCGTGGCTACAACTCTTGCAGGGCATGAACGGCAGCTTTTGCATCCTTTGCAGGCCATTCAATTGCCAGATTGGTTTCTTGCTCGCTGTCCTCCAGCTTGCTGATAAGCGAGTGGGTGTGGGCAAAGGGTTTGCGGCTGTGTGCTTTGGGCCGGGAGAACCAGGCTTGAAACCAACAGATGGCCAAGAGTCATCTCTCCGCCAATGGAAAGCCCAGGTGAACGCTTGGCACCAAGCTGGACATACTTTGGACATTTGCTTTGAATCGTACACACAGAAGCGCACTACGACTACCATGCAACTTGCAAAGACTGCGCCCAAGCAGGTGCCATTCAACCGCAGGTTGAGGCAACTCTTGAAGCGCCAATCCGATCCTCAGGAGTTACCTGCTGATGTGCAGGACGGTGTTGAATCTGCCCTTGTGGAGCCCATGCTTATTTTGGCCGTTGCTGAGAAGCCGCAGAAGGAGGATGAGCCAGACAGTGAGGCGAGAATTTCTGTGTAGAACATGCAAGCGATGTTGTTCCCCAGCTAGCGAAGCTATTGAGATTCGTAGTTCTTATTTAAAACATAGGATGGGTTCGAATTGAAAGCTTTGTTTGGGTGTAGCTGCAGGGTAGCCATGATTGCTTCACAAATACTGCGCCTGCCAGGGGTTAAGTTTCAGATGGCCATAGTTGTTTGCCAAAGACTGCGCTTGACAGTGATGAAGTTTCAGATGGCCATAGTTTCTTTCACAAATACTGCGCCTGCCAGTGGTCAAGTTTCAGATGGCCATAGTTGCTTGCCAAAGGCTGCGTTTGCCACAGGTTAAATTTCAGATTGCCGTAGATGCTTCAAATACTGCGCTTGCGACTGCTTAAATTTGAGATGGCCATAGTTGTTTGCCAAACATTGCGCTTGCCGCTGGTTAAGTTTCAGATGGTCATAGTTGCTTCTCACATACTGCGCCTGCCAGGGGTCAAGTTTCAGATGGCCATAGTTGTTTGCCAAAACCTGCGCCTGCCACCTGTTAAGTTTCAGATGGTCATAGCTTTTTCCGAAATACTGCGCCTGCCAGTGGTTAAGTTTCAGATGGCCAGAGCTGTTTCCAAAATACTGCCACTAGTTAAGTTTCAGATGGCCAAAATTTCTTCAACAGAAACTGGGCCTGTCGCTAGTTAAGTTTCAGATGGCCATAATTGCGTCTCAAATCGTGCGCCTGCCCTTGGTTGAGTTTCAGATGGTTGCAGTTTCTGCTCCAATACTGCGTCTGCCACCGCTTAAGTTTCAGATGGCCATAGTTGCTTCTCAAAAACTGCGCCTGCCACAGCTTAAGTCTCTTGCTCCATCCTATCTTTGCTTTCCCTTCTGGAACTCAGCTTGTTTGAATGTGGGACGATGAGTAAAAAAGGAGGTTTGACGGAGCAACTCAAGCAACAGGAAGTTTGACTTCCAAAAGGGTCCACCTTCAGCTATAAGGGGTCGCTGAATTTTAGCTCTAGCTGCAGGGTGGCCCTGCGGTGCGCGGCCGAATTTCTGCGCACACATTGGATTTGTTTGGGGTCCTAAGAATGCCAAAGGTTTCACAAGGGTTTACATTCCTGTGCGGCGGCTTTTTGTTTCAGTTGTGAGTTTTTTTTGCTTCCACTCATTCTTTTCACGTGCATGCTCTCTGCACCTTTTTTGATACACCCCCCTGTCTTCAAATAGACAAACATATGGACCACGCAAGCATATGAATACTTCGTGATTATTTCCTCCATTCCAGGCTCTCTGCACCTTTTCTGATACGCCCCCCTTTCTTCAAATGGACAAACATATGGACCACGCAAACATATGAATACTTCGTCATTTTTCCTCCATCCAGGCTCCTTGCACCTTTTCTGATACGCCCCCCTGTCTTCAAATAGACAAACATATGGACCACGCAAGCATATGAATACTTCGTGATTATTTCCTCCATTCCAGGCTCTCTGCACCTTTTCTGATACGCCCCCCTTTCTTCAAATGGACAAACATATGGACCACGCAAACATATGAATACTTCGTCATTTTTCCTCCATCCAGGCTCCTTGCACCTTTTCTGATACGCCCCCCTGTCTTCAAATAGACAAACATATGGACCACGCAAGCATATGAATACTTTCGTGATTATTTTCTCCATCCAGGCTCTTTGCACCTTTTCTGATACGCCCCCCTGTCTTCAAATGGACAAACATATGGACCACGCAAACATATATGAATACTTTCGTGATTATTTTCTCCATCCAGGCTCTTTGCACCTTTTCTGATACACCCCCCGGTCTTCAAATGGACAAACATATGGACCACGCAAACATATGAATACTTTCGTCATTATTTTCTCCATCCAGGCTCCTTGCACCTTTTCTGATACGCCCCACTGTCTTCAAATAGACAAACATATGGACCACGCAAACATATGAATACTTCGTGATTATTTCCTCCATTCCAGGCTCTCTGCACCTTTTCTGATACGCCCCCCGGTCTTCAAATGGGCAAACATATGGACCACGCAAACATATGAATACTTCGTCATTTTTCCTCCATCCAGGCTCCTTGCACCTTTTCTGATACGCCCCACTGTCTTCAAAAAGACAAACATATGGACCACACAACCATATTAGTACTTTGCAATGCAGTGCCGGCCGCCAAAAAAATAGGTTGTGATGAACTTTTCCAGGTCAGTTTTTTTTCAAACCTTTCCTCCAATGATGATGTGCATTTTCCGGGCTAATTGTTTGAGGCTATTTCTAGAGATGGCATTGTTGCCGTTTTCCAGTTTATGCGCATGGCTGGCGCACAGCAGTTGGAAACAGGACGATGATCCGGCAAATTTGGCGAAAGACTCTTTGTCGAAATGGAACGAGCGATTGATGGCCAAACACAAGCTGAAGGCAGGGCTTCACTTCAAGATCGGGCGTCATGCGTGTGCATCATGCCACAGTCTCCATCTTGTGCAGAAATCTGGTAGTCGCTGAATTCAGCCATTGTAGCAAGGGAGTCGACGTTCGATTGAGATTGTCAATCGGTGCGATCGTCAGGTGCAGGCTGCTGGCAACAGCGGCTCCTTGGGTCTATTCGCCGTCAGCCATCTTCCCAGTGGTGCCAAGTTGCGCGTGAAAGGCCGGGCCGGAATCATTGAAGGGATGAAGGCTTTTGTGAAAGAACTTGCCTGTCTTAGATCCACCATGCCTGGCAAAGAAGTTGCCTGTCAGAAATCAGTTTTTTCAAGTCAAGGCAGCATTATTTGATCAGTTGGCTCAGTGCTCGCGGCAATGTCCTGTATTTTTCACAGCTACAGCATGTCATCAGCGTAAAAGCAAAGGGTGTGAACCAGTTACATGAAGGGGATCTATAAGACGATGGTATCCCCCAGGACAAGTATATCCTCACTGTTTTTTTAAACTAAATTGAGTCGCGAACAGAAATGTATATGCATGTGTGGTAAGTATCGGTAACAACGTCCTTTGGTCTCGTTTGCAGTTGTTTGCCACGCTTTGCTTTTACAAGGGCTATAAAATATGATTGCAATGACCAGCCTTGTGGCGAGAAATATAATGCAGAGCAGAGAAGCAAATATACAATTAAATCTCTTGGCATCGACCCTCTACGTGAACTTGTCACGCCCATGGCCTGTCGTTGTTTTTTACCTGCGTGTCGGACATGCTTTCCAAGCAGCGCCTGCGCATGCTTTCTTCCCACATGCCCTGCTTGTTTCCCAGAGCATGACCGCAGTGGCAGCTTGGATAGGCTAGTGCACTCAGGAACCGCGTTGACAGAAGACTTGCTCAAAGTCATTGCCAAGGTGGACTTAGAACTTCCTTCACTGATGGAAAGCGGCATTATTGCCAAAGGGCCTGCGTGGAAGACCCTGCCCTCATGGTCTGAATCCCAAGGGTCTCGCCACGACCATTTAGTGGCCCGGCTGTGTGGGACCGGTGTGTGGGCAGTTCGCAGCTGTCGCGCACGTCGTGCTTCCGGAAACTGGACTGTTTGGCAGCGCGGTGGGGCAGGAAGCCGCCCAGATCAGCAAGAAGCGCGTGAGGTGCCTGAAGTCGAAACTGAATTTCTTGACGCCGGTTCACAGCTTGCGAACAGCCCTAACGCAACAAATGCGCCCGGCACAGTCAAAGGCTTCTTTGGTGGGAATCTATGTGTGCAAGCGAAAGACAAAGCCATTGCGCTGGTGCTTGGCAGGCTCCTTTTGTGGCTGCTCATTCACAACGTGCCGGACTATTTGTTTCCTGGACTGGTCCTACAGATGTGTTTGGCAGGAGCGGCCCAGGGCTTTTGCTAATGTTTTCTATTAATTTCCTGTGTGTCCCCAAAGAGGCTTGTAAAAAATGCTACAGCTGCGAAACGGCCAGGCGTAGATGTGGGCCATTTCTATCACACCAAGAATCACGTGGTTGGTTGGACTGCAGCTGCCATGACTGTGTTGGAGACTTTGAAGAAGACCTCGTTTCATGACACTCCACCGAATCTGCCATGTCCCAGCGCTTGGAGATTAGTGCCACGCCCAGCAAGTAGCAAATTGTTATTTAGCGCTGATGTCGCATAGTCTTCACGCCTTATATGTGGCTATGGCTGTATCATTGTCGGAAACCAAATGATGTAAATCATTCCAACTGTCAGAACAGCAGAACAACAAGTGTCAATTTGTACGTCTGAAGCAATGTGATCGCTAAGAGGAATGCGCATGACTATATCTAAAAAATGATTTCATTTGAAATGCTAAAGCATGTGGCTAGATAACTGCCGGAATCAACATGCATCCAATCGTTCTAACTGTTAGAACGGCGGAGTCAGAAGCGTCGAGCTCTATTACATTGAACAAATATATCACAAGTCTCAAAGAATCGACCAAAATATCATGTTTTCCCGATTGGTCTTGGTAGAAATTCAAAACCATGTCGCCCGAGAAATAGGCTACATTTACTCTTCTCATGTAAATCAAATCGACATCTAAAAGTGTTTCTTGTAGCGCCGAATGCTAAAGGTTCTTTTCCATTTTCAAGTGGATTGGGTTTCCAAAGAGAAAATATTTGTGGACTTATAGACCATGTTGAACTTGATCGCAGAAGCCAGCGAGGTTTGGGATTCCATCACTTTGCAGAGCGGCGTCACTTGTCTCATCATCCTGGCAGTCTGGACGGCAGCTACAGGCGCAATTGAATGCCATATTTTGGATATCGTTCGAGTCGGGTTGGGTGCAGGTGGCAAGGACACGGCGGAAAAGGTACACAGTGTTCTTGAGAGATTCCTTGTCCCATTTCGGGAGCTGCGTCTCAGCAATGGCAAAGTTTTGCAGAGATGTGAATTTTTGACATGCTGCGTGCTGGATCGCGCTTATTGTGGACGTACTGGGAACAAAGCTGATCTACACTTGTCTCACAAGCTTGGGTTGCACAGTCGACTTGGTCTGAGCGATGGAATCCACACTTTCAATTCGGCTGGACAAAGAGCTTGGGATGCCATTGCTTCGGATGATGAAGCTTCCAGCGGTTGCTCTGAAAATGGCGGTTCTGCGCATGACAGCAGTTCAGGCAGCTCGTCGGACGAAGAAGGGCCTGGGGAACAGTCCATGTTCCCGGCGTTGGCTCGGTGGACATGGGCGTGCAAAGCTTTCAGGAGCAAATTCCGAAGAGGTATTTTCAGGGATGTTTTGAGCCAGTGCTTTGCTAAGCATGGCCTCAAGTCTGAAACTCAAATCTTGGGCCCTTCAGCAACGCGGTTCTTCACACATTCAACTGATTTCCTACAGCAGTCCATTACGCAGTTTCCTGTGCGCTACGATGCCTTGCGTGCAGCCTTCGACCTGCCGGCCAAGCGCAGAGATCAACAGCAGAAACAGCAATTTATCCGAAAGATTTTCAATGCCATGATGCTTGTCCTGCCTTGAATGTAAGTTTTCTCTACTAATCAGCAACCTTTTTTTGGCTCTTCCTCTTGGCGAGCCCATTCGGATTTTTCCCCCTGTTGGTTTTTCATCTGAAGCCCGCATTGTTGACTAGCACGGAGCATAGAGGTAACCCACAACCAGACCAGGTCACGATTTAGGTTTTCTAGCCCAGCTCGATTGCCAACGCTCACGAGGATCGACCTCCAATCGCTCGTGATGATTGTGGTGTTGATTCCGTTGTTGAAGTCACCAAATGGCTTCGTCCACGGATGCAAATTAGTGCAGAAGACCGTAGCGCCATTTTTCGAGACGCATTTGGGGGTGATCCGGACGGCAACGTTTCTGCGGACCTTTGTCTCTTTGCCCCGCTTCCCGCGAGCACAGCCCACGTCCTCCAGGGATGTGCGCGGCGGGTGGCGTTGTCCAATGTGCGGCCTGCTGGGAAGCAGCTTACAGAAGATGCGGCAGCATGCCGCGGAGTGCCATGGAGGTAAGAACTTGTCGTTCGAAAGGGTTTGGAAAAGCAATTTTGGTGGTCCTCCGGTGCCGCGCGCCGAATCTTTCAGCGAGGCCTTGTCCACCATGTTTTCTCCTGGTCGTTGCGTGGCTGATACGCTGCTATACCTCTTGATGTTCCTGAGGCAAATGTACGTGCTATCCGATTTGGGCGTGGAACCTAGCATCCTTTGGGCCTTTGCGATGGCATGGGCAAGTAGTAGCCACGTGGCTCCGTATCTTCGGGGCAATGATGTGGCTTGGTCCTTGCTACCGTACCTCGGCTGCTTTTTTAGTCGGTCAATCACCGCAAGGGTCACTGGATTAACGGAATGGCTCAGAACATGCTTGGAACCAGAGACCAAGTTTTTTCTAGGGTAAGTATTTCAAATCAGAACGTGCAGCAACTCTTTTGGTAGCAATTGGTAGTTTTGACCGCTGCCTGAAATTGTTCACGTGCATTTCATGTTTCAGGAACCTTCGAGCGCTGGTGGTTGAAGGGCAGTTTCGAGGCAAGCGGATCGCAAAGACTGGGTCTACTTTTTCCTTGCGCACGAAGGCTGTTTATGAAGGCGCTGCGCAGTGCTTGCTTTTCATGCGCCGGCTGAGCAAAGAGTTCCAGGCCCATGTGATGAAATCGCATGGTGACCACATCCCTCGAAATATCAGGGACGCGGCTACGTATCTGTTCGCAGTGCCTTTGATTTTTCCCAGCCTACCACGCACGCTGTTGCATGAATTTCAAATTTCAGATGCCTTGTCCAAGTTGGCCGGTTGGGTGCGGAGCCAGGTGCGCCAGAGCTATTCCTGGCCATCGGATGAATCTCTCTGTTCACAATATGATGCTTTGATAGGTCAGTGGCAGACCATTGCACGCGAAACAGAATCTTTCAGAGATGCAAACGGCTTGTTCCTCTGGAACCAATTTTGGCAGGAATCGCACACGAAAGCTATGTTTGCGCCTGCAGGCACAGAAGCAGTCCGGCTCCTGTACAATTTCAGCGGCATGTGGGGGACGAGTGAAGCCGAAGCAGAGAGTGTCGGCAGTCTATTGAAGTACTATGGCCGCACCAAAACTCTTTCCTTCGACCGAATCGTTGAGAGAGTGAAGCTCCGCCATGCAAACATCGACGGCTTGCCTCGATGCGATGCTTTAGTGTTGCGAATCTGGGCCGCCTACTTTGGAGAAAGTTGCAATTTCCGCTTCAAGACCAAAAAGCTTCAAAGCAGAAGAAGAAGGTTCGCCCTTGGCAGCGGCAGCAAGACGCTTCACCGCGTCGTTGCCAAGGAATTGTTACGCGGGCCTATGGCAGCCAAAGCTCGAAAAAAGGAAGGGGACAGACCATCAGGTCAGTCTCAGTGGCTTTCTTTTGCTTCCAAAAAGCGGAAAGCAAACAATGCTAAGATGATTTGACTTCCGAGGCCAAAAAGGCATGCGTTCTAGAATGACACATTGGGCCCTGCCAGCAAATTCCAGCTATCCTATTCACCAAAAGCAAAACATTCCATACAGTGTGCTGTAGCCACTACTGGCGTTAGATGGCTTTTATAAAACAGAGGTCCAGGAAGACGCCGAGACTTGAGCCAACCCGGCGCCAAATGTTTTTTCAAAGTCAAACGGTGCGATTTTCTTGCATATTGCCGAAGACAGCTTGTATTCACAGTGCATGGATAATTTTTTTCCTGCCTGGCACGGCGGCTTTACGTCCCCTTAGAAGCCTGTGCGCAGTTTCGCGCTTTTAGGAGTGCGTTGGGGATGGTGAGGTCTAAGGTGATGCTAACGTTCACTTGCATTTGCCAAGCAAGTTGATGCCAGGTTGGAGATGAAGTAGGGTGGGGCGTGGTGAGGTTTAAATTCCGTTGCGCTTGCCGACGAAATAGATACGCCGTTGGGGATGGAGTCGGGTGAGATGGGATAACGTTAACGTTCGCTTACGCATACCAACGAAGTTGATGCTATGTTGTGGGCGGGGTGGGGTGCTTGATGTTACCGTTCATTTGCATTTGCGCAGCAAGTTGATGCTTCGTCTGAGATGGGGTGGGGTCGGTTGCGGTGATGTTAAGGCTCACTTGTGATCTTGCCCGCCAAATTTGATGGGGTGGGGTAGGGTGGGGTGGGTTGATGTTAACGTTCACTGGCGTTCGCCAACCAAGTGATACAACGTTGTAGATCGGGATAGGTGATGTGAACGTTTCCTTGCGCTTGCCAACCAAGTTGATGCGACGTTGGGATCCGGGTGTGGTGGGTTCGGTTGATGTTATCGTCCACTTGCGCCTGCAAACCAAATTGATGCGACTGTGGGGATGGGGCAGAACGGGTGGAGTGATGTGAACGTTGCCTTGCGCTTCCCAACTAAGATCGTGCCGCGTTGGGGATGGGGTGGAGTGGGGCGGAGTGATGTTAACATTCGCTTGCGCGTACATGCGTGTATATTCTTTTCACAAACGCACACAGGCACACACACTCACACGCACACACGCGCACGCACACACACACGCACGCGCGCACACCCGCACACCCGCACACACGCACACACGCACATACGCACCAGCGCACACGCGCGCGCACACGCCCACGCCCGCGCACACACACACACACACACGCGCGCACACACACACACACACACCCGCGTGCGCGCGCACGCAGACACACGCACACACACACACACACTAATACTTTCTCATGAGTATGGTTTGGGAGGGGTAGATCCTGTTTGGTTCTCCACCCAGCTAGATCTAGCTAGTGGTCTTGCTCTTCATTTCAACTGATGGATCCGATATGGATCTGTTAAAGTGTTATGAGTTGATCATGTTTTCGATGGATCTGATTGAGATCTATTGATATGATCAGGGTAGATCAAACCCAAACAGTTCCATCCATTACCCCACGTCGCTTGGATGGGAAAGGACGGTCGAGTGCGCAGGGTTGCAGAGCTTGTGTTCACATGCTCGTATAGGATCGCGATTGATAGACATATCTTGATACTGCAATTTGATATGGCCAAACATTGAGGTCCATCTCTAGACCGGTATGAAAAACCTTGTTCTTGATCTACACATAAACAAGTCTATTTACACATGAATTTACCGACCAGTATTGTCCATGTCAATTGTGTTTCCGGTATCTTGTGGCTTGTTCCGGGGGCCTTGCTGGCAGGGGCTTGGTTTGACACCGAAGACGCGGTGAGGGCTCATTGCGCCACGGTTCCTGACATGGCCCACCGCATTGTGCGTGTGGATTTCCCAGATGGCAGTAAGTGGTGCCTTCTGTCATCGCTGTTTGGAAACTAGACAGCACTCAGGGACTGCAGTTTTCCAGAACAGATTTTGGAGGTGATGTAAACATTGGCAGATCCATGACGGAGCATCCCTAAACTGACAACATGTTACGGGGATGTGTCCACAATTGTTTGCTAATCTCAAATCTATGGGTAACTAGAAGACACACCCTTCATGTCCAGCAGCAGAACTGAGACCCGCTGACGTTGTTGGCGCCGGTCGATGCAGTTTCTTCGGTGTACATTTCGTATTACATGTAGCTATAACGGCGCGGCCTTTACACATTTCACTGGTGTCGTTCTTGCGTTGGTAAAGCTTGCAGGA
>VSDK01028598.1:124418-159926 GCA_009767595.1 Symbiodinium kawagutii | reverse complement strand
CAGGATGGCCAGCTTTTCCTTTGTTTTGAATTCCTTCCTCACCTTTCCCTTGTTCTCGACTTGCATTCCTTGGAGCTGTTTCCTTGGTGCAGGATTGACGCGCTCTGGCGGACGCACAGCTTCTGCCAATTTTCGCTTTGATTCTGCGCGCGCCCTGACGCATGGATTGCAGTTGGAGTTGAAGAAGGCGGCTCGGTAGTACGATGTCAGAAATGCCGCTGTGACCATCAGTAACTCCATGCTTTGTATTCCAATCAGGGCTGGTCATCAGCCAAGTGAAAGATCAATACAACCTCGAAACCAATATGTAGAAGTGCTGTAGCTTTGCCATACTTTCAGAGAGCCGCGGCCACAATCGTTGAATCATGGTACCAATGCTTGCGCCAGGCGATCGCTGCTGGCCGTGAGTTGACTTTTCTCAAGCCAAAGCCTAAGCCAAAGCCCAAAGGCAAAGGCAAGTCCAAGAAGTGATAGAGTCAAGGAAGGCAGCAGCAGTGTCAAGTCAGCAGCAGTGTCCACTGAGCAACTTGTTTCGAAAAATCGCCGAACTGACCATCGGTGTACTTCAGTGCTCCACCACGCATGGAAGAACATAAGCTAATGAAAACCATAGCTGAACAGCCATCCTTCTGGACTCTATCGTGTTTGGCTCTTCGTCTCTTCGCGGAAGACTTGGCCTCTGTCTTTGGCGAGTCCTAGAAAAAGTTTTGAAAGACAATCTTTGACACAGAATCGACAACTGTTTCCCAGTGACAAATGACTGGACGAACCCATGGACCATTGACAGGCCGGGCCAAGCTGTGAACACAGACTTTGCGAACCCTGGAAAAATGCTGACTCGACCCACGCTTGATACCCTTCCGGGCGGTGTTGGGCAAATACCGGCTGATTGACCAAGTTCGAATTGTTTCATTTTATTTGCCAATAAACCGTCATGCGTTAACCAACAATCGGATGATAGCATGTGAACTTGTGGCTGCTCCTCCTTGTTGTTTACATGGGTTTAAGCCAACCAATCAGTAGTCCAAAAAAGCAACCCTGTACATGATAGTTGCATAGAAGGGGGCTACAAGACAATTACTGCCAAATTCTAGTACACCACCGCCTTCCCTCAATCTCGGACACCAGTCAATGGAGCAGGGAAACATTTCCGTTGCCCGACAATCTCTTGGATTGAATTGTTCACCGAAAAAAGATGATGACGAAAACTTGCTGAGACCAATGGAAAACCGTTGTAAGAGTAAAACGTTTTTTTTTGGGAAGGTTTTTTTTGGAAATCCACCACCCGCGCTGGGCAGGTAGAAGATAGCGTAGTGGGCTCTCAGAAGGGTCGGCTTTGGACTTGGAGCTTTTTCCCCTTAAATAATTTTTATGATGGTTGGTTTTTAGGGTTTTGGTTGAATGATGGTGATTGTTGTGGTTGGGGGGGGGTGGAGGATCAACGTAGGATTAGTTTCCCCTGGCTATTATCAACCATTTACCATCATATTTGGTTGATAGATTGATTCGATAAGAATAGTGATAACTCATACCTGGTTGATATGCCAAGTAAGGTAGTTTCCCAAAATAGTGATGAACGACAGGCCATAGGGATTCCATCGGGTAATGGGAAGAGAATGGCTGTAGTTGATAGCTTGTAGTGGCTAACGCTTCACCAACTGGTGGTTTCGCAAAATTCGGGACCCCACAGGCATGATAGGTTTGTTATTAGTTATCAATGATCAATAAATTGGATGATACCTGGGGGTAGCCCTGTTTTGAGAAACCGCCAGGCTCATGGTTCAATGGTTAAATGACCATAGTCTGGACCATGGCGGTGATCAACCACCATTGAGCAACTAACGCACCCATTATAATAAATAGTTGTCATGGTTGGTTGATTTAGTGGTTATTAATGAGTCCAAGGCGCCAAAAACGAAGCTCAATTTTGTATGGTATTTGCAAGGTCTTGTACACCTTGGTTACTTTTTTTTTCCTTTTTGTGTTTTTCACCTCTCTGAAAGGTTTGGTTTTTGGCAGGGTTTGGGCTGGAAAAGTTGCTTCTGTGGAGAGGAGCAGGGGCAAGAAGGGGGGCGCAGCAGGCAAAAAAAAACAAGAAGAGCAGCTCAAAGGCCTTGCTGGTGTAAGGCCTTGCCGGTGTAGAGCCTTTGCTGGTGTAAAGGCAGCAGGGCAGGCAAGAGAGGAGCACAGCAGGCAGGGGGAAGCGCAGCAGGCAGGAAAGGAAGCAGAGCAGGCAGGAGAGGAGAGGAGAGGAGAGGAGAGGAGAGGGGAAGGGAAAGCTCCTGGAAGGGAAAGGGGAGAGCCAAAGGAAAGGGCACCAAAGAAGGGGAGCAGATGACAGGAATCGTTGTTGGGCAGAAAAACGCACCATACCGAAAAGGCCAAATGAAAGGTCCAAGGCGCCAAAAACGAAGTTCGATTTTTGTATGGTATTTGCAAGGTTTTGTACACCTTGGTTACCTTTTTTTCCTTTTTGTGCTTTTCACCGCTCTGAAAGGTTTGGTTTTTGGCAGGGTTTGGGCTGGAAAAGTTGCTTCTGTGGAGAGGAGCAGGGGCAAGAAGGGGGGCGCAGCAGGCAAAAAAAAACAAGAAGAGCAGCTCAAAGGCCTTGCTGGTGTGAAGGCCTTGCTGATGTACAGGCCTTGCTGGTGTAAGGCCTTGCCGGTGTAGAGCCTTTGCTGGTGTAAAGGCAGCAGGGCAGGCAAGAGAGGAGCACAGCAGGCAGGGGGAAGCGCAGCAGGCAGGAAAGGAAGCAGAGCAGGCAGGAGAGGAGAGGAGAGGAGAGGAGAGGAGAGGGGAAGGGAAAGCTCCTGGAAGGGAAAGGGGAGAGCCAAAGGAAAGGGCACCAAAGAAGGGGAGCAGATGACAGGAATCGTTGTTGGGCAGAAAAACGCACCATACCGAAAAGGCCAAATGAAAGGTCCAAGGCGCCAAAAACGAAGTTCGATTTTTGTATGGTATTTGCAAGGTTTTGTACACCTTGGTTACCTTTTTTTCCTTTTTGTGCTTTTCACCGCTCTGAAAGGTTTGGTTTTTGGCAGGGTTTGGGATGGAAAAGTTGCTTCTGCGGAGGGGAGCAGGGGCAAGCGAAGCGCAATAGGCAGGAAAGGGGGCGCAGCAGGCAAAAAAAAACAAGAAGAGCAGCTCAAAGGCCTTGCTGGTGTAAGGCCTTGCCGGTGTAGAGCCTTTGCTGGTTTAAAGGCAGCAGGGCAGGCAGGAGAGGAGCACAGCAGGCAGGGGGGAGCGCAGCAGGCAGGGAAGGCAGGAAAGGAAGCAGAGCAGGCAGGAGAGGAGAGGAGAGGAGAGGAGAGGAGAGGGGAAGGGAAAGCTCCTGGAAGGGAAAGGGGAGAGCCAAAGGAAAGGACACCAAAGAAGGGGAGCAGATGACAGGAATCGTTGTTGGGCAGAAAAACGCACCATACAAAGAAAGGTCAAATGAAAAGTGCAAGGTTTTGTACACCTTGGTTGCCTTTTTTTTGTGCTTTTCACCCCTCTTAAAAGCTTGGTTTTTGGCAGGGTTTGGGCTGGAAAAGTTGCTTCTGTGGAGAGGAGTAGGGGCAAGCGAAGCACAGTAGCCAGGAAAGGGGGCGCCGCAAGAAAAAGGAAACAGGAAGAGCGCCGCAAAGGCCTTGCTAGTGTAAAGGCTTTGCTGATGTACAGGCTTGCTGGTGTAAGGTTTTTGCTGGTGTAGAGCCTTTGCTGGTGCAAAGGCAGCAGTGCAGGCAGGAGCAAGCAGGGGAGAGGAGAGGAGAGGGGAAGGGAGAGCTCCTGGAAGGGAAAGGGGAGAGCCAAAGGACACCAAAGAAGGGGAGCAGATGACAGGAATCGTTGTTGGGCAGAAAAACGCACCATACCGAAAAGGCCAAATGAAAGGTCCAAGGCGCCAAAAACGAAGTTCGATTTTTGTATGGTATTTGCAAGGTTTTGTACACCTTGGTTACCTTTTTTTTTTTTTCTTTTTTGTGCTTTTCACTGCTCTGGAAGGCTGGGTTTTTGGCAGGGCGTGGGTTGGAAGATTGCTTTTGTGTCAGCTGCGCGTCGTTTGTTCGCTGTTTCGGGGTTGTTTTTCGCGCTGTTGTTTAAAGCAATGGAGTTTAAAGCAATGGAAGTTATGCTGGTGGTCGTTGTTGTTGTTGTTGTTGTTGTTGTTGTTGTTGTTGTTGTTGTTTTGCTGCGAGCATGTCGCAGAAGTGTCGGCGCCCTGCGGTTTTGCGCACTCAAGGTAGGGGTGGAGTGCAGGGGCCCGCCGTGAGCCCGGTGTCAAGCTCAGAGAGGACAAAGTGTGGAAGCGCCAGCGCGAGAAAGAGGGAGAGGGAGAGCGAGAGAAACCTTTCCTTGCTGCTTTGCGTCTTGGTTGGCAAACCGTTTGTTTGGTTTGTTTGTTGGTTGGTTGGTTGGTTGGTTGGTTGGTTGGTCGGTTCGTTGGCTGGTTGGTTCGCTCGTGGCTTGCCGCTTGTCCGGGCGACGAGGCGGACCGGGCTGCGTTAAGTTTCATGTGTTTTGAATTTGTTTGTTTTCTTTTGCCAGCGGGTTCCCCAGTCGTTCTGCCCATTGCCAAGTGCGCGCTGCAGCTCATCTCATCTGGAGGGGTCTTGGCAGGGAACGCGGCTGCGAAATGCAAAAGATGCAGGTTGTAGATTGAGATGCCGAGATGTGCCTTTGCGACCTTTCAAATTTTCTTCGCCCGGACAATGTCCCACAGTTCTGCCAGGTTGGAAAAGCCCTGGCTGCATCACGAAGTGACGCAGGGGTTCAGAGCCAGTGTCAGTTGGAGCAAAATGATTCGATGCTTTCCATTTTTGCCCAGGGTGCTACATGTGCAGGGTGCGTCGGGTTAGCGACGAAAAATTTCTTGTGATTGTGCATGAACGGGATCAGCCAATGATTTTTCAGGCTGTGGTACAGGAAAGTTGTAACTCAATTTCATCTCTCAAAATTGAATTTGTTGTCCTTTCTTGACGTCCCACTTGGGTCCGTTTGGTCGAGCATCCCAAAAACTAAATCGGACAAGGGGCCAGAACTCAGAGCACAGGATTTTGTTAGTCCTTTCTGCAGCTTTTTGCCTCGTCTCCGCTCTCCCTGTGTGCGTGGGTGTGTGTGTGTGTGTGTGTGTCCCTGTCGCCTTCTGCTTACAATGGCTGCCATTGTTGAGGCGGGATTTTCTGAAGAATGTTTGCGTTGTTGCCTTAGCGGGGCCTCGTCCATGAAATTGAAAACTCGCTTCGTAAGGTCGACCGCCCCTTCTTGGAGCAGTTGAACGGCGGTGTGCAGGGATGTATCCAAGGCCCACGTCGGCCCTTCGACCTCAACAAGCCCCTTGATAGCCTTTATATTGATAGCGTCCGCCACAGCAGGTTTTTTTTTTTCGTCGTGGCTATTGAGGTGGGTGCGCGCGCATGGGGCAATTGCGCTTGGCAGGGCGATCTGGTACATGTTTCTCACGCAGAAGATATCATTTGTGAGAGTACTGATTGAAAATGTGTATGTATATATTTGTACAACCATTATATATATATATATATATATATTTATTTAAAAAAACTAAATAAATAGATAAATATATATATATATATATATAGAGAGAGAGAAACATATTTGCATGTATATCATATTGGTATTTTTTCGATGTATATGTATATATTATATATGTACTTATGTCAAATTTTCACATCAATCTATCATGATGCATGTGGCTAATATCATGGTAGTTATCGACATTCTTTGATGTTCGAATCTTGGGGTTCAGAGAAGCGCTCGTAGCACCGTGGCTTGGCCACCTATCATACCAAAGCACATCAGTTTTGCCAAGTACTTGTGGTGATCGATTTGGCCATGGGTCAAGCAGTTAACCAACCCATAATAGGGGATAATAACCAACAATCATCGGGAAAACAGCCTGGTTGATGATGAGGGAGCCAGGTGTGGAGGGTGAACTGACCCACAAGCACTTGAGAAGTAGCCTTGGGTGGGCGTAGTATTCTTCCGTAAAAGCTGGTACCTCCCAACCACCCAGCTGTTCATAAGAATTATCCATAGGGAAACCATAGCTGTTTTGGGGGTACAGGATTTTTGAAATCACTTTGAAATCGGAAAAGAATAAACTTTGGAGTTTCGAGATTCTTGCTGATTTTGAAAGTCCTAGTACAAACCCATTCTGCGATGTATAATACGCAACATCCTGATGATGCAATCGTCGATCACAATCAACTTTGGCATTCAGTGGTGCCAAGCCCATCCAGGGCAGTGCTATTGGCAAAGTGTGAGGAATATTTCCAAACCACTGGAAAACCCCTTATGAAGTAAACAACATGGAAGTGTATTTTTGATCTCTAGGTACACCAAACGCAGCCGACAATGTGTTGAAACACACATGCGCAAAGGATCGATTTTCAATCAAAAAGTCATAGGTTCCTCTGAATCGCCATTGCTGTCACTGCACAGGACTATGGTACTTTGATACTGGGCCTCTTGCTGTTGCTGACGATCTATCGCTTGCCCAAGGTGTTCAAGGGCTTGCGCCAGGAACAGCACACGGCGTTGATGCCACGGATGAGGATCGTGCTCACGATTCAGGCAGATGGTGATGGTGGGCTGCGAAGTGAAAAGATGGCATCTGCTGTTGATGGGTCTTTTTTTGGGAATATCCGAGAATTTAGGAGGTTCACAGTCTCAACATTGAGATATCCGTCGCATTTCAGATTTCATCAGTTTGTCTTTAGCGGAGATATACTATGACATTCACAAATGTTTGGGAATGCAGTCAGTAGGCACGGCGCAGTCTCTTGTTCCATGTGAGCTGCACAAGTAGATATATATAAAGGTCAGCCAAGAAGAACTGCGCTATTCACCCAGTTGATGAGAATGACAGCTTCCAGTCCAGCCAAAAAACGTAGCAGGTTTCCGCGGGAAAATGTCCTTGTACCGCGTGACATATTGGGGAATTAGATGATCAATTCCTGAACACCAACAAAAAAGCGATGGGTTTGCTGGTATTTAAAACCAAGCAGGTGATGAAGGTTAGGGATTTTCCCCGAATGGGGTCGGGGATACGTAGGCAACACGACTTAGAGATAGTCTTGCTGGTCGCAGGTTGCAAAAGTGGGCTGGTTTTGATATAGGAATACTCAAAGCTGCGACATCTGAATAGCTATTCTGATCTATTCTGGCCTGCTCGACGGGAATCCATTTTAGGGAACCTCCGGGAGGGGAGACAATGGCATGAGGCAATGGTTGACATCCGGTCGCCGCTGGTAGATTAGTCATCGAGAACTAAGTTTTGGAGGTTTGATCTTCCAGAGACCCAACCACACGTTTATTTTCTATCCTATGGATAGCTCTTGAGGTTTCCCAAATTCCAAAGATAGGAGTCAGAGTGGTTCTTCAAAGGCTGAGTTGTTGGAATCAGGGCGCTGGACAATGATGAGCCACCGGTTTCAGTGTTTTGTTGGAAGCGGGTACCTACCCTGAAGGCCCTTAAGGTAGAGCTCATATTTTTGAGCATCAGGAAATGGGACACTGACCAGCCGCTTGTGCTACCCATCATCGCAAAACAAATCTGGTGCTTCAATTGTGCCACCATCACTACCAGCTGATTGGTGTGGTTCACAAGTGATTTGATTAACCACAGCTGGCTGTGATGCTATAGCATCAATTATAGTAGTTAGACTCAATGATTGCTATTAATCAAGTTATCATATGAATAACATGAGGCTATAGCACTTAGACACTTGGACACTGGCCACATAGCTGGAAAACGGGTCCCATTCGGACTATCCAGCGAGCAATGAGCCAATACCAGGGTAACCACTAAAGGTACAGTACTGAAAACTGCCGCGGGTTTCTTCAAACCTAACTGGCCAACTTCTAGCTGTTGAGCAATGCCCACCTAACTGGCTATATAACTTCCACCTGAGGTTCCCCCCTCAGTTCCCCTTCGGTTCCCAGTGGTTCCCCGTGGGTCCTGCGCTCCTGCCAGGCTCAGCTGTTGCTCTGGGATCTGTGGATGCTCTTCACGACCTTCGTAGCAGCTTGCTGTGCAGCGGCGCGGCAACGGTTCACCGTTGGTGGCCCCTGTTGGTTGGGTGAAGGCGGTGGACAGGATGCCGCGTATGGTGGTTGAGTATGCCTTATGGTGGTTGAGTCCAATCATGATGAATTTCAATGAACTTCATTCATCATCATTGGTGGATTTGAGCTCATGAGCGGTTTAGCCATCTTTCGAATCATACCTCCATTGTGGTAGTCTTCTTTCATTGGTGGATTTCAGGAGCCCAGAGCTGGTAGTGCCTGAAGAGCCAGCATGGAAACAGAATCCACAGCAGGATCCAACAGTTGCCCCTCTAAATAGTGACCTGGCAAAGTATGTTGATACGCCCAGTCCATTGGCAAAATGTTGGAACCGTGAAGGGAAACTGCGTCTAAGCTCCGATCACGAGCAAGGTTGAAATCTTGCTACGAAACATCAATTTAACTGCAAGTTGATATGAAACTATGGAGCTTTAAAACTGATGAACATCACCTCCTAGTTTCAAAGCTCTAGTGTGAAAAAAGTGGCTCTCCATTGATTTCCTGCACCTTTCACCAGTGGATTTCCATTGATTTCCTGAACTGTTCACCAGTGAAGCCTTCAAGGATCCACCCTATGGGGATCGGGTGGGAGGATTCCGAGGGCGCCCAACGGAAGACATCAGGCAGCTGGGCCTTTTTAGTTTTGTTGGACTTACGATCAGATGGGAATGCCAAGCCTGATCAACCAGAGATGGGAATGCCAATCCTCAGCAACCAGGACGCATGACATATCATGACATTATTAACGTCGCGACCCAAACCACACGGAAGGTGTTGGAATCAGGGTTGTGTTTGAAGTTCATGGGGTTAGCTTTCATGGTAAGTGGTCAGGAAGTATGGTATGATAGCTACTGATTCGTGAAAGCAGAATGTGACACACGTTTGAACATGAAGGGACGGAACTTGGAGACCTTACGTAATCGTTCAATCAATCAATCAATCAATCAATCAATCAATCAATCAATCAATCAATCAATCAATCATTCAACCAACCAACCAACCAACCAACCAATCAACCACAACCAACCATCATCAGCCATCATCTACCATCATTAACCATCATCGACCATCATCAATCATCATCAATCATCATCAACCATCATCAAAATCAACCGTATCAAACCAACACCAGGAAACAACGCGCGCACGCAGCAGGGAAAAGAACATAAGGGAAAACAGCAGAGAAAAAACCCTGCGGAGAAAAACACCAGAGACATATCACCAGCACAGAAAACACAACCGAGAAAAACACAAGCGCAGAAAAGGACAGAGCAAATACATGAGAAAAAACATGAAAGGTACAGAAAAAACACCAAAGAAAAACACCAGCAAAGAAAACATATACCAGAGAAACCACACCAGCAGAGAAGAAACACCAGGAGAGAAAAAAAACTCAGCAGAAAAAACTCACCAAAGGAAAACAACTCCAGGGGAGAAAAAGCGCCAGAGAAAAACCAACAGCAGAGAAAAACCACCAGCACATTGAGATTCCATGGTGCTTTTTTTCCATGGAGACTTAAACCAAGAGAAAACAGAGAGGAAAAAAACCACCAGCAGATTCAGATTTTTGTTCTCGAGACAAGTGAAGTTTTTATGGGACCCAACAGGTGCAACAGCCGTGTGCTGCAGTGGTGAGGCATGTTTCCTAGCCATCGCCACCTTGGTCAGGGCCTTGAAGTTGCTCGGCAATCAACCTGGGCTCCAACGGATGTGCTGCCGATCTGTTGGTGGATCTGGGGACATGGCTTGATGAAGCCCAAGGATGACCATGCGGCGAGTTGGACAAATCCGATGTGAATAGTTGGGTGTGATGGATTGACATGGACTTGTTTGCGTTCTGTGTTTATCAAGTTCAAGCGCGATGATGTGAGAATACAAAGCCAGCCAGCCGGGTATAGATTCGGCCAATCTTCAATGGGGGGCTTGGAGTTTAAAGATTAGCAGGCTATGACTCCCATTTTCATTCATAATTCATAACCGTCAAGTCTGCATTGGATTGTCAGATGATCAATTTTCAATCCGTGAGATTCTGTTGGATGATGACGTTATTGATGATTGTTGATGTGGTGGTTTCTCAAATATGGTGGTTTCTCAAAAAGAGGTCCCCCAAATCATAGAGCTTATTAGTAGATTTCAGTGTAGTAATAAACCAATCATTTTTGGAGTTCCCTATGGTTTGAGAGCTGTATTATTGATTGTTCTTAGTAAAGCAATTGATGAAATTGATCTTTATCGGGCCTCCTGGGGAGATGCGGTCAAAAAGCACCAGTTCTGTTGGCGCCCTGCATGACAACTACCACATTGTTTTTGGGCACAGCGTGACCGCCACAACTGTTGATAGTTGATGATTTGACCATTGAATTGTTGCTATCACTGTTGAAATCAATGCATTGTTGGATAGCTATACAGAAGCTTACTTACCCAGTGAATCACGGCCATTATAGTAATACTGATTGAGCCATTATTGAAATCAATCGCAACCGTAAATGTAGTACCAGTAGTACGGCAGATGGCGGTGTCGGAAGTTTCTGAGGGAGACTGTTTGCAATGCACGGATGACAGAGCGAGCAATTGAAAGAGCGTCAGGCAGCTCGAATCTGTCTGTTAGCATCTGATTGTATCTATTAATATCTGATGATATCTGTTCGTTTGGCTGTCCATTTGTCTATCTATCTATACAATTCTTTCTATCTAATTCTATCTATCTATCTATCTATCTATCTATCAATCTATCTATTCTGTCTGTCTGTCTGTCTGTCTGTCTGTCTGTCTGTCTGTCTGTCTGTCTGTCTGTCTGTCTGTCTGTCTGTCTGTCTGTCTGTCTGTCTGTCTGTCTGTCTGTCTGTCTGTCTGTCTGTCTGTCTGTCTGTCTGTCTGTCTGTCTGTCTGTCTGTCTGTCTGTCTGTCTGTCTGTCTGTCTGTCTGTCTGTCTGTCTGTCTGTCTGTCTGTCTGTCTGTCTGTCTGTCTGTCTGTCTGTCTGTCTGTCTGTCTGTCTGTCTGTCTGTCTGTCTGTCTGTCTGTCTGTCTGTCTGTCTGTCTGTCTGTCTGTCTGTCTGTCTGTCTGTCTGTCTGTCTGTCTGTCTGTCTGTCTGTCTGTCTGTCTGTCTGTCTGTCTGTCTGTCTGTCTGTCTGTCTGTCTGTCTGTCTGTCTGTCTGTCTGTCTGTCTGTCTGTCTGTCTGTCTGTCTGTCTGTCTGTCTGTCTGTCTGTCTGTCTGTCTGTCTGTCTGTCTGTCTGTCTGTCTGTCTGTCTGTCTGTCTGTCTGTCTGTCTGTCTGTCTGTCTGTCTGTCTGTCTGTCTGTCTGTCTGTCTGTCTGTCTGTCTGTCTGTCTGTCTGTCTGTCTGTCTGTCTGTCTGTCTGTCTGTCTGTCTGTCTGTCTGTCTGTCTGTCTGTCTGTCTGTCTGTCTGTCTGTCTGTCTGTCTGTCTGTCTGTCTGTCTGTCTGTCTGTCTGTCTGTCTGTCTGTCTGTCTGTCTGTCTGTCTGTCTGTCTGTCTGTCTGTCTGTCTGTCTGTCTGTCTGTCTGTCTGTCTGTCTGTCTGTCTGTCTGTCTGTCTGTCTGTCTGTCTGTCTGTCTGTCTGTCTGTCTGTCTGTCTGTCTGTCTGTCTGTCTGTCTGTCTGTCTGTCTGTCTGTCTGTCTGTCTGTCTGTCTGTCTGTCTGTATCTATCTCTCTCCGAACAGAACAACCAAATCAAGCCTGCCTTTTGATCATCCATGGAGCGCACGACTATTGAAACCCACGTTGTGTCTCCCACGATCCCTTCCAGTCATGCAGACGAATCTCTTCGGAGGGACTGCCTGATGCAACTTTCCGTCAATCGGGCGTGTGACTTCCAAATTTCTTTGAGTGTTTATCAAAATAGGGGTACCCCAAAATCATTCAATATTAACAATTTATAGCAATAACCAACTATTTTGGAGGTTCTCTATTTTCAGAAATCACCAGCTATTGTAAACGAATATACCAGGCAAATTTATGACCATAGCATTGCAGTCACCAATATTCGTTGCGAGAAAATATACACTGGTAATATGCGGTTATTTTAGTGTTACTTCTCAACAAAACAATTTATCAGTAATTACTCATCACAAAACCTTTTGATTTATTCTGTACTTTGGGGTCAACCAACATAGATGTGGAGAACGTGATTTTTGAATCGTTTTCCTTAAAAGAAAAATGCTTTTCTCATGTTTTTGATTTGCCCAAGGCTAACCCAACCATTTGGCATTGTTGCGTTGCGGGGCCCAGCTTGGGAAGACCGTGCCGCTTGCAGCCTGGGGCCCCAGGTTCCTGCGAACGGCCTTTTTGTCCTGCGAAAATCTGGAAGATCTGAGAAGAGAAGCTTTGGAGGCCACCAAAGATGCTTTAAGCAGTTGCTTGGCTCAGGTTTGTGATGTTGGGGATCAAATTGTGGCGCCATAAGCAGCTCGCCGTGAGTGAGGGGTAGTACTTTTAAGGGGGAACGAGGGATTTGGAACTACCAGGAGTGTAATTAGAATCACTGATACCAGCTAAGGTATTGACAACGGTTCATATTTGTTCATCCTGGTTAAATCAACAGTCGGTACTGATATGATTAAGATCTCTTCATCGCATGGTAATTATCATTCTTAAGCATCGACAATGCAGGAGATCAACCAACAATAGGGGGCACAAAAGCTAAATTCCTGAGGGAAACACAAACAATATAAAAGTACCTGGTCAATCGGTTTTATATACTTACATATACTGATATATTGATTGATATACTTTTGTGCCACGAACATATGTACATGGTCAATTTTTGTGGTCATGAACTCTCACAAAGGGATGATGGGCAGCGAATTGGCTGTGTTGTGGATGACCACAGCCGAAAAGAGTACATAATTTCGATCATGGCACAATCGACATTTGCGGAATTCTTCCCATAGCAGCTTTGCTTCAGATTTTGTTCAAGAACATGAAATGATTGATTGCTCTTCAGTTTCCCTTCAATATTACTTTGATGGTGGCAACAGATCTGTGATGGTGGCAATTGACTAGTTTCCCTTCGTTGATAGTGGCCGCAGCTGCAAACAAAACAATCATCCCCTAGTTCTGCTGGTAAAGAAATGCCGGGAGCCTGCCTTTGTCGATCAACCAATTTCCCTCTGATGACTAACCTGGAACCAGAAAAATGTTTTTTTTTCATATCGGTAAACCATCTATGAACACTGACTTTTCCATTGCGAGGTTACCAGATCTGTGGGGCAAGCTTGGATTCCACGGTGCACGAAGCTCGAACACCTTCCGAGGCATTTGTGAGCTGCTAAGTTTGCTGACCTTCTGGGAAACCTACACAACGTGGCTGGACTTCCTGCAGAGGGTTGCGCTTGCAGAGCAGGGTTACTGGTGATGTGATCCACGAAGAAAATTGTGGGTCATCAATAAGCATCAGTTCAATGTGTGGCCGTTGGTCATATGGTTAAGGGCCCGTTTGCCAACACGATGTGATATCCTCTGATTGTTGTTGGTTACATTATATCACAGACCCATGATTGCTCCTTGACTACATCAGCGGTATGTATATTGATATTATTCGTATTGTTGGTATGTGATATCATTCCGATTCTTGCATGCATCCCTGTGACCGGTTATCTTGGTTATATCATTGTGATTGCTTGCGCTCATTGTCAGATCCCTAGAATTGTTTGCAGTATCCACTGTAGCTGGTTGGTGGTTTTGAACATGATTATTTTCCCTAGTATTCCCAAATGGTTGGTTGACCAGCATTTTTCATGACGGGGTGGTTCAAGCACCACCCAGGTTGGTCATAGGCGGATCCGCTTGGGGTTGCGATGGACAGCTGCGCCCCAGGCTCGTCTATGCCAGCATCTTCGCGCTGTTGATTCCAGCCTACGTCTTTGACCCATTGCCACTGGCAGTGGAACTGCTTGTGGTGTGACTGATGAGGGTTAGGTTTGGCGAAGGTTGTTCGGACCAGTGGTTGATGTTGACTAAGGTCGGTAAAGGAAACTGCAAAGAACAAAAGAACAACCACAACAACAAGATTCGAGAACCACCGATAAACCAGAACGAACAAGGAATGATAAACAAGAACAAAGAACCGAAAATACCAGGTCAACATAAGCAAGAGACAACTATCAAGAAGCACCAATGGTCAAGAATGGCCAAGAATAATGAAGTCGGAATAGGCAAACAAGACTAGACAACAACAACAGCAGCAGCAGCAGCAACAGCAACAGCAACAGCAACAACAGCAACAACAACAACAACAACAACCACAACAACAACAACAACAACCACAACCACAACCACAACCACAACCACAACCACAACCACAACCACAACCACAACCACAACAAGGGATTTCAATGGAACAGGAACAGCCGAGAATAAGACCACCCACAAGAAGAACAATGATGAATATGTGACAAAAGCCAATGGTAGGCCAGCAAAACAACCAACAAGAAATCATAGAGTACAGTAATAAAAAAAGCAAACACCAACGGCACTCAAGAAAAAACCTCAAGAACCAGCCCATCGTTTTAGCCTTGGGGTTTCAATGGACTTGCATGTACACAGGAGCAGGTTGTGTTGTACCAGAGTTTCAGCAACCTTTTGACAGTGGATCTGGCCTTACCAAAGAAGCTACCAGCCACCAAGGACTCAGGTCATCAACCATGGAACGACAGGACCACGGTAGGAGCGCTTCAACGTTGGTCCTGTCGTGGATCCATGGCCCGGGGCTTGATCTCACGCTTGGCGGGGAACCTACCTGCTTCACAAAAAAACATCTGTCGTTGAGACATGGGCCACATCCCTAGACCCTTCCTTACCCACTTTCAGTGATTGGAAGTCTCCGAAACGCGCCTCAGGTACATTGGCGTGCGGATCGCATTGTGGCTGGCCTTGTGCTCGCTGCCACTTTTACTGCCTTCAGTTTCCTATGCGCTGTTGGCTCTTGGGATCGTCCTGGCGATTTTTTCGATCATCAAATTGGTGCCTCGGACCAGCAGGTGTGGTGGGATGGGTCACGGTGAACATCCCAAGGGCTTGAGGACTCTGTTCATAACAAGGGCCGGTGAAGAGCCAAGGGTACGGATTCTGACAAGCCATGACCAGGTCACTTATTGGTTGATCATTGGTTAGTCATTGATTGATGGTTGCTAATAGTTGCTAATATCATCAGAATTAAAACTACAACAAAACTCCAATGACTTTAAGACGACTCCATGACGGTGATTGCCTGACAAATTTTGGTTTTGGGATGGAATTTCGAACTACGGATCACAGGTAGATATGATGGGGCGGAAAGAACACAAGGACACAGGGAGATCAGATTGTGGTTCTCCGAAAAACGACGACAGACTTGGGTAGCATTGTGTCGACCAACAGGATGGCTCAGGAATTCTTCTTGTTGTCCTTGGACTTTCATGGAAAGGCTGCATGATTTGGTTGCTCCGGTGACCCTCCTGCACGCCAGTCAACACCAGAAATCACCATGGGTTCATGTTGTACGATCATCATAACCATATCCAACAGCAGGATGAAACATACGCCTGCACATCGCCAGTCGTGCAGTTTGTGGACAGCATTCTCCAATCGTTAGTCACAGCCCTTCATCTAGTTGATGCATATTGATGCTTTGCTTCACAAGTCCCCCTGTTGTTGTTTTTTTCACTGGCACTCCGATCATTTCGAAACAACATGGACATGAAACAATAATATTTTTTGTAAGCAAACGATTTGACGTTGGGTTGCATCATTTCAGCCTGCACACATGACAAGTCCCCCCAGGTGTGAAAGCTCAAACTATTATTGCCTCTAGTTAGGGGGCAGCGAACATGAAAGCGGGTGCGTTTTGTGTCCAGTGTGTGTTTCGGATACCTAGCTTTAGTGATCGAGTTATTTACCTCCATTTTCTTATGTTCCTATTTGTCGATCATTTTTCTACAGTTGTGATTCATTTTGAACGACCATTTTTTCTTGGGCATGGCTTCGTGTTTATTGTTCGCATCATGCATGTGTGTCCGGAGAGTTGTTGTGTCTTTGCCATGGTGTTTTGCAGCGTTTTGCACTTCTTGAACTTCATGCGCAGCAACCAATGCGCAGCCTTTACCCTCCCCTCAATGGCACCGACTTTCACTTGGCAGCACGTGCTGGCTGCTGAGCGTGGCTCAGGCAAGATTTGTTGGCAATTGGAGCAGCGATTCACCACCAGCGCACTTCAAAAGCATGCGAATGACAGGCCGCCAGCAGCTAATTGTTGATGTGGCTGAAAGGAGATCTCTCCCAACAGTTTAGTAACAGCATTGCTTGTGGAAAAACTGGTGGGTGACCTTGAACAATTACGATTTCAACTGCTAGTCACCGTAGTTGACTTTCCAATCAATCTGGGGACAAGTGCCAGTAACGTTGACATCGCTCCAGGTATGAATGTTTTGGTGATCCTTTCCATGATTCTGGACGCTGCTTTGTTGTCCTCGATTGACTACTTGCAGCCAGTACTGGAGAAGGAGGCGTGCTTCTACGTGGCTAACGGCATCACAATCGCTTGGCTGGTGGTGATGTCGATGCCTCGAGTATCTTCCGAGGACAAAAGTGTTTCCAAGTCTCTTGTTTGCGATTATGGGCACTCATCTCGCTGGTGCGTGGTAAGGAACGGGGTAATGAAACACAGCCTAACAATGAAATGTCATTCCCATCCATTCCCCTACAGCCTACTGAGCGCGTGCCGGCTCCTCACCTGCTAATCCTTCGCAGCCGCGATGCTACTATGGGTCAAATGTAGACTGGATCACATTTCGATTGCAGTTGATGATAGTTGACGCTTGGTTGATGGTTGGGTGACAGTTAGTTGATGGTTGTTGGTTGATGGTTAGTTGATGGTTAGTTGATTACTAATTGCAGTTAGCTCTGGTTTTAGTGCTCCCGGATTCGCATCCCAAACATCGCTTCAACGAGACCCTTAGTTAGTCCCACAGGATCGTCGACCCGTTCCTTGCAGGGTTGATTCAAATCCGCCATGTACGCATGGATGCACATAGGTATGTCAGAAACCACATGTATTCCACGTGTTTGCATGTGCATGTGTGTAAACAGATACATCTTGCAGAATGTGCATATTACACGTAAAAATGAGCATTGTTTAATTAATCATCATCAACCGTCATCAATCATCATCAGCCATCATCATCACTATCATCGACCATCATCAGCATGATAGTCATCCTCCGCACCCTCTCTTCCTAGAGACTGCTCATTCTGGAAACTTCCGCCACCGCCTTGTGCGGTACTGCTAGTACCAAAAAATGATGGCTTTCAGAGATGGAGTACCTTCAAAATGGATCGTTGTTTCGATGTTTTTCTTGGGCTTGGTCAACGGATTTCCGTGGAGCCGCATGATGATATCTAGGTTGCCAACCATGACTTTGAAATTGACTCTGACTCAAGTAGCAACTGCTGAATGATTTTGGAAAAAATCCATAATAGAGGACCATCCCACTAATCAGGCGACAACATTAGTGGTTAATGTGTTTGATGACGATGGCAGCAGCAGCCAGTGAGTTGAAGAATGTTGATGACGTTTTTTATTTGACTTTTCTGCATGTCATGGACTATGAAAACACTCTGGCTCTGCCCTTAAGCAGTCAAAGTATAGTCTCTGGAGTGGCATTTCATGTCGTTTTCGGCAAGCCGCAGACACATTGCACAAGCCTATACATGCAACATGACAAGTAGTGAAGGATCATGAACTGCAACGAGTAGGCAACTGCAACACATCAAGTAGGCACACCGAGCAGGGATGGATCCTGTGAGCCTGGGAGCCAGCGTATCTTTTGGTCTTTCTTTAGGAGTCCCTTGCGGTGCCTCACTTGGGGCTGCGGCCGCAGTAGCCACAGCTACTACGACATCCGGCGCTGCAACGGCAACCGCCGCAGCGACCGTGGTAGCTGCTTCCACAACTCCATTGTTGCTGCCTGCAACTGTTTGTTGCGGCATCACCTTCGGTTTAGCAGCGCTGTCTTGGAAACTGCTTGAAACTGTTTATTCGGAGCAGCTGCCCATGAAAACAGAGACGCGCCTGAACAATTCTTGTGAGCAAATAAGAGTTCGGAAGCTGCATCTTAAGAGCCGGAAAAAATCGATCGGGATTCTCCCGACTTTGCTGACACGGACAAGGAGAAAACAGAGTCAATCCTGCGTCCAGGAGGTGGAAAATCTTGAGCAAGCAGGCCTGTCCCTACGGGAGAGGCTGGGACAAGGTGCCTTTGGCGCAGTCTACCGTGGAGTTTTCCAGGCCATCTCCCAGGCCATTGACGTTGCTGTAAAAAGTTTTGCCCACAGCTCCTTCATACCCAAGAGGTGGAGATCCTGTCTAATGTGGGCCAGCACCCGCAGATCTGAAAGGTGCATGCCTGTTTTTTTCATGATCAGCAACATTTCCTTGTTATGGAGCTCATCTCCGGCAGCGAGCTGGAGGCATTTCTTTTCGACAGCGTCTTTGAGGATTACGCTGCCGAACTTCGTTTTTTTGCATCTCAAATTGTCCAGGCGATGGAGTTTCTACACAGCAGAATGATCGGCCATTTTGACCTGAAGGGCTCAAATTTGATGGTTGATCAATGCCGCTGTTTGAAAGTCATGGCCTGGCAGCAGATGTTTGGAGTTTGGGAGTGAGTTTGTATTATTTCTGGATGGCTCGGTTGCCATGTGCAGATGACGAGGGTTTGCCATGTGATGTCTACAACATTGTCCTATATGATTACCACGGCCTCCCAGACTACCATGATTTCGGCCATGATGCCCTGCTGGCAGTTATCCGCAATCTGTTGTGCCGCCAGCCCGCGGATCGCCCCGCGTTCCAAGACCTTGTTCAAGACCCTTTCTTCTGGTCCGAGTGAAGTGGTCACAAACTGTTGCGCTTATCGAAAAGCACCCCTTTGGGCTGAGGCATCGGCAGAATCTTGGAGCCACAGGTGCACGTGCCAAAACACCATTGCCGCATCTTGGTTCGGAGCTAATGACAGGCATGTTGATTAAAAGAGGGCCACATGAAGCTCAAGAAATGTTTGGGATGGCCTCTGGGAAAGGATGTACAGGAGCCCTTGCAAACTCGGAGTACCCGGAGCAATGGGAATGCATCGCTTGCGCATTTTCATCGCTTGTCCACATTGACACAGCTCACCTCGTTTGAGCTTCACAAGCGTATTTCGTGGCTGATTTGTTCGTTTACAAATCATAGCCAGCAAGCAGAATGCATTGGTCTGAAGGATGATTTCGGATGATGGCGAGAAGGACTTGATGATTGGCTTCGTTGCGAAACTTCTTGGGTAGATGAAATGTTTCATCGTACCTGTTCAGACTGTACCCCCGTACGTAGTCATTTTGAGACGTAGCCTCATAGCATAGTTCTCCAGCATATAAAATATTTACATATATACACACACACACCCAAAAATAATCAAAAATGCCAGTTTAGATATTTGGGATTTGTCACCAGATGAGTTCACTAGACTCAGCAACGAGACTATTGGCTCCGGCGCTGCTGGGTGCGCGGGGCCGAGGTCTGGAAAGTTCCATATTTCACTGCAGTTCTTGCGGAGGGCTTTGGTGCCCTCAGCCATAGTGCTCCTGGTGCAGATCGGTAGCGGCGGGCCATTCTCTCGCGTGTCTTGCCTTCTGCTACTTGGCTCAGGGCTGGAAAACAGTTTTTGGCATTTTTCATGTCTCGGGTCCTCGGGATATTGCTGAACCAAGTCAAAATGGTCGGTTTTATAGTTGATAAACAGGGCAGGTTTGCTCGCAAAATCATTCCGAATGATTTGCAAACACTTCCGAGCCAAGAATGGCCCAAGATCACTTTGAGTCTTCTGAAAGCAGAGCCGGTCTTGTTGGTACTACTAAGCACTTACCGTGGATTAACAACCTTCCACAAGGTTTATTCACAGGGCGGGTTCTTTCCAATCCCGAGAGTGATGCATATCCCCCCGTTCAGTCTTTCTTGGAGCTCGTACCCACGAGTGACAGGTGGAAGTGTGACACTGATCAGTAAAGAATAGTGCCTACAAAAGTGATTTGTAGATATGCAGCCAGAATAACTTAAATTGCTTTTTGATAGACAGAGCCATACTTCAGTGGATTATAGACCACCAAACATTTTTATTGTCAGTTATTCTCGTTTCTTATCCCCAGCGACAGTGATTATCCCATGAGTACTTCCTAATCATGAGTAGCTTCGAATTAGCCATTGATGCTGTGTTACTAGCCATTCTTGGCCACCAGAGATCATGAACCAACCATCCTGAATCCATTGACCATGGTTGGTTCATGGTTGGTTCATCGCCACATCCATGGTTCAGGGGCAGCAATGTCACAGGGAAGCTCTGATCAGTTCCCTATGTGGATAGTTTGGGGTTAGTTCTCCCACCTGATACACTCATTCACTATGGCTGAAGGATAAATCTCAGGGGACTGTAGGGGACTAAGTAGATGGATTTGGCTTCAAATTGAGCTTCAAACCTCATCGCATCCTTCACCAGTTCCACAATTCGTAGGGATGAGATGCGTGGTAGGGCACCAAGGCTTGCAAGGTCAATGCCGAGATGTGCAGGTTCTTGCCTGGTTTTTGCTAAGCATGGAGCCGGCCGCTGAAAGTAACATGCTCCCACTTACGCAGGTAGCACAACAACACTAGCAAGCAGCGGCGGTAGTAAGATTAGGAGTAGGAGTAGGAGTAGGAGTAGGAGTAGGAGTAGGAGTAGGAGTAGGAGTAGGAGTAGGAGTAGGAGTAGGAGTAGGAGTAGGAGTAGGAGTAGGAGTAGGAGTAGGAGTAGGAGTAGGAGTAGGAGTAGGAGTAGGAGTAGGAGTAGGAGTAGGAGTAGGAGTAGGAGTAGGAGTAGGAGTAGGAGTAGGAGTAGGAGTAGTAGCAGTGCAGTTTTTCATGTTTTTATCCATATTATTCTTGTCATCATCGTCGTTGTTGTTGTTGTTGTTGTTGTTGTTGGTGGTGGAGGGATTTTATCGTTGAATTTTGTTGGTCCCATAGCAGAGCGGCAAACTGCCATGACCAACTGCCAAGGTTTCGACTCCGATTCGACTCCTGGGGCATCACTATGATTTTGGATCACCAAACGGGGTGCCTTAAACGTTCTTCAGCAATCTAATGATCATGAGCATACAGCATATATCAGCATATTCCTATGATGAATGGTTATGGCTATACATAATGGGATTATTAGTGGATGATCTTATGAGCTCCCGCCTCAAAGATACCCTTGCTTGGTCAGCCAGGGGTTTAGTCCTGGCTTGGAGCCAAGTGATGAGGACAAGCTATCAACAGCGAGAACCACTTCGCAACAGTTTTGGGATCGATCACCTAGTGTTGAGACAAACCGCACCTCCCAACATTCACAGTCGTATCAGATGGTTCTCAGGATACTGCTGGAACCATTTGGATTGGCGTTTCTTTTTTGCTTATTGATGGTTGGCTGGTGTTTCTGACGATCATCGGTGGCTGGAAGATGTGATAGTCATTGATCTTGCAGCAGCTTGGGAGGTTGGCGTTTCTTTCTTTCACCGGCGTTCTGGGCTCAGAGCTTCTGTGTCAAGACCATCTACCAGATTCGTTCCTTGGCATCGATCCACAGGGTTGGGAGGTGCAACAAAGACAAAGCTGGGCACCACCTGGTGGACTCGTTGGTAAATAGATCTCACTGAAGAGGGGCGACTTTTCGGGGCTGGGAAGATTTGAGTGACAACAAAGGGTGGTGTCTCTGGACACCAGCGGACCACCGTAGCCAACCAAAGGACCAATCAAGCAACCAAGTGGGGCATCAAGTGACCAAGTAAGCAACTAGCCAACCAAGCAACCAAGCAACCCGCCAACCAACCAACGAAGTAACCAACCGACGAAGCACCTGGCGATGACAACTCTGCGCAGTGGCTCAGCGGCACCCTGGGTTTTGGATCATCCCTGGACTGCGGGGGCCATATCTTTTGTTGCGTTGATCCCCCCGTGGGTTGGTTGGGTTATCTCCAGGGATAGAGAAAAAACCATCCTGTGTATGACTTTGGGTCCGCATGATTTTTGATTACATGCATCTACATCTCTACATCGTTATTTCTGGGATGTAGTTCTTGTTGGATTATTCTAGTCATTGCTGTTAATTAACGCCCGGAGCTGTTGGCTAAGTGGTTGAGTCATAGTAATATCGTTTAATACATATCTGAGTATATTGCATGTATTCACACAAACAAAACAAACATGAACCAACCACTGTTGTATGCATACTTCATCTTCATTCCCTCGCCACTTGCATCCTCTTGACCACCCCAGTTGAGCGGAGACTTCGAAACTTGGAAACTCTTCGTCGACGCAGGTGGCCATGACCAATCATTCAGATAGCCTCCCAAGAATTTTTTTGCTGCCAAAGGTTGCTTCATCCTTTTCACCACAACTGGGAGTACCCAGTTGGTGCCTGCTGTGCTCAGGATTGGACTGGAGATCTTGCAGCCTGGGAGCTTCTTGGGTGGTCTCACCTGCTGTCAGATCATCTTCACCACGACACAAGTCCTGGCTCCACGGCCAGCCTTGCTCCCGTGTATCGCAGCCTTGATGCCGCTGTGGGTCATGGTGTTTCAACGCCTGGGAGGTGCGCGGAAGCGGCTGGGGGTTCTTGGGGCTTCCAGGGTTGGGAAAGCCTTGGGAAAACGGACCAAACCAGAAACACTTCCCAGTTCAAACAGCTGGATGAGGTGGTTTCGCTGAAAGTCATGGTTGATTCTCAAGCCATTGAATCAACGAAGCGTTTTCCGAACTACGCCGGACGCGGTGCTCAACAGATCGGCTCATCAACACTTCATGATTCAAGAACAATCATTGAACCATCGTGTGACCATGAACCCAGATTTTGTGAATCGGCATGTTCTCCTCAAAATTGGCCGGACATCGCAACTGGCATAATTAACCAAGTGTGAGGGCGGTTCGCCACTGGGATAACACCAGCAGTATAACACCAGTATAACACCAAATGTGGCACCATTGCTATGACATCTTCAGGATGACGATTTGTTTGTATAATCCAACACTTCACCCTATATAATTAGGTAGCAGTCACATCCTGACAACGGCTACCAAGTATTACAACAACCATTTGGTTCTGTTGATTTGAAAGATTTCAACAAGAGTGGTTGAGGGGTCCATAGCTTCCAGCACAAGTAGACCAGCACATGTGTTGACAGATGCGGCAACTCTACTGAGCTGACGATTTTGGGGGGTTGCGAACTGATCCATAGTGAAACCACCAGGGCTGCTTGTGTCAAGCGCGAACTCTGTTCGATAGTGCGCTGTGGCATGTTTTCAACAGGAAACCACCAATTTGGGGGGCACGATTGATGAACTACACAGCTGTGGGCTTCCGCATCAGCGCCAGAAATGCACACATTGGTGACGCACTGCGCCAGCTGTTTATTGCTGTCCCATTGATGCCCTGCCAACTATGGATTGGTATTTACGGTTCCATCGCTGGCAGGGCACCTCTTTTTGGCAACGTAAGGTTGTTCATCAACCAGGTCCTTGTTAAATCATACTACCATGAATCTTATTACATAATCGTGATAGATACTTAATTAATCATCATTCATGATTCAATGAATGATGGTTGCTAGCCATTGATTAACCATAGTCAACCATTCATGAGGCTTACTGCCTATTCGTTCCATGATATCACTGGCGGCCTTCAGGTGGCATTGGCGGCCCGCTTTGGATGCTCCCGCTTCAACTGGGCACAGGTGGCAGCGCGGGTGCGCCGGGCCCCACGGGGGTGTACCAACGATGATGGGGAACGGGAAATGACAGGGGAAGAAACAGCCAAGAAAAGGGGTATAATGTCTACCCAGGATTAATCAACCTGAAGTTTATGAATCTTGGGTTAACATTAGCCAGCAATGATAGCGGAGAACAAGCGCAGCAATGCTAGACGTATTGATTGCAATCCGAAAAAAAAAACGCGCAAGGCTAATGGGATAGAAATGACAATGAACAGTTCTGGGGATGGAGCCAACCATTGTGGAGGCCTGCAACCGGCGAGCAACAGTTGGGATTTGTTGGAAAGCATGACTTGTTCAGCTTGTACACTGACAGTCTCACTGTGGCATCCATTCGATCCTAGTTTGCATGCACATTTGGTGGCTGAAAGGCGACATTGAATCATTAAAAGAAAGGGGCATTCTTAGCTTGTAATGATTGATGCTCAGTGAAGATTGTCGATAATCAATAGTATTGGTTCGCAATTTTTTGAATGCTCAACAAAGGCATTGTTAGCTCAAAATCTTGTTTGTTCATTTCTGGCGTGTCTCCGAAGCTGATTGTTTCCGCAAGACCTGTATTTTGGAGGATAGGTTGGAAGGGTTGCATTGCATTGTGGCAGACTCACATATTTTCCCAATCAATCTGTTGCAATTTGTTGCTGAAATAACCATGTCCGATATTTGCTGATAGAGAATAAAGCAGGGTGCCCAACAAACCCGGATCATTACTATCTTGTATACAGTATATATAATTCACTGTTTCTTTATTGCGCCTGTTAGATTCTTGCTTATTATCTCCAGATGGTTTCTCGAATAGGAGATTTATTGTTTGCTACATTGTTTTGTTTGCAGGCTGATTGGTTCATGCTGTTTGTTGCTTAATTGGGGCAAAAACATTGATCTGCAACGGATCACACTTGATCTAATCGTACTTGAATAGCCACTCTTTTCTTGCTTTTTATTAGCTGATGGCTGATCTATAACCGACATCGAGAAGCCGAGACAAAGTGAACCTTGCTGTAAATCACTCTTCTCGGCTCCCAAAACAACAAATCTCAGCTTCAGAAACATCCCAAAGCGACCAATCTCCAAGAATTCTCCGCCAAGAAATCTCCGCAACCATCCCCACTGATCCCTTCTTCCTGCTGGCCTGAGCCGAGGTGCCATGGTTGTTTGGTCGGCTTTTTGGCGGTGGGTGGATGGAAGCGAAGGAGGCCTGAGCAGCCCGCTATCTGTTGCTGATTCACCTTAGATGGTTGATAGTGAATGATCATGCTTGATTATTGATGGCCGCTTAATGATAGTGATCCATCAGTGTTTGATAAACAACTAGTAATGGGAGATATAATGGTTGATAGTGGTGAATGATAGGGGATGGTAACCAACTAATATCCAGCTGCTAATAGTTAACCACCAACGAACGATGGTTGATAATGGTTGATTATTGCTACTTAACGATCAATCATCCAGCTGTGCACCAGCTTCGGTCGCTCACCAGTGAAGAAGATAGGTGGTGATTTACCAGTCGACGATGCTGATTGCATGGGCACCCGTTGTAGGCGCCGGGACTTGCAAGCTACAGCAACCCTTACACCCGCGGTTTAGCTATGTTGGTTTAGTTATTTAGGAGCTGATTTTGACCGATACACGGCGTTTTTGGGAAACCAACCCCACCGTTTTTGGTGAGGCTAACGCTGTGGTTTCAGCCCGCGAAGTGAATGATCACCACGGTCGTGATTGTGTATGGGTATGTAGTAGCCATACCCATAACCTGAGAAATTGTCATTCAAACGTGAGTAAAGGTAGGGCATAAGCTATTTCGCAGCATTCTCGGAAGCACCCAGATATACAAACTTCAAAGAGTTGTCTAATCAGGTGAATTTTATCACAATCTTACTGCTGGAATGTACAGACATTAACCGTAGTGATTCGCTGGAAGCAAAAATTCTCTTAGCAAAAGGTTGAAGAGCACAGAATCAATCAGTGGCAAATTAATTTGCAGTCATCGCAAAGTCCAAATTCTGGCATGATGGTCAGCTCGGCTCAACCTGCTCTACTCGTATGGGGAAGTCACAGCGTTGATTGATTTATTATACCATTACAGTTACATGTTACTACTTGGATTATCAATTACTAGTGAATATGTAATTATAAGTAATATTACACTAGCTGTATTATTATACCATTACAGTTCCAGTTATCAATTATGTAATTCATATTATCGGAGTCTGCACTGCTGAACTGTTGCAGCGTTCCAGCAGGGTTTGATTTCGGCATTGAGATGTCCTGAGATCATCTCTGCTGATGCCATTGAAAACACCACGGAGCTGTTGCTGTTGTCGTTATCATCCATGGGCGTTGAACCACTGTCGATCATCATGGTTAGACCATTCTGAACCATTTGATCACCATTCTGTCATCAGTATCTTATCAATCAATAGTGGCTAATCATTATAAACTCCTGTATCCTGGTGATCACTTAATTCACAAACCCCTTTTCAGCTATCATGGAGCACCACTCACGGGTGGTTGATGCTTCCTAGAGAGGCATTGTATATCCTAGATCGCAGCCGGTGCGGGTTCTTTGATTGCTTGAATCGGAGTCCGTGATGGCAGTGGATGAAGAATCAGTGAACAGCATGATATGGGGATATCTTAAAACGGGGGGCACCCCAAAAATGGTTGGTTTATTAGTAAACATGATTATTAATGGATGATTTGGGGGGTTCCGTATCTTGAGAAACACCCATATTGACTGATTTTGTGACTGTAAGCAATATTGTCTAGTAGCCATTTCACTCATGGTGAATACTGGCTAAAAATGTGGTGAGGTATGAGATGAGCCATTCTTCACCTATTGCCATGGCAATGAATGATATAGGTTTTGTTGGACATTATCAGTAGTGGTGAATAATGGCAAAATGCTGTTAATGATGTACTGGCCCTCAAACCAGGAAGGGTTTAACAGGTATGTGCAGCAACCCATGTATCAGCAGTCGGCTTCTTTGTTTAAAAGGTAGGTTTAGATTTAGACTCAATCATTTAGACTGTATCACGACGGTTAATAAGTCGAAATCCCTCAGAATGGTTGATCACAGTGGATCCCATAAGTTGAGGCTCGATATACCAGCTGACAAGTGGGAGCTTGGTGTTGATACCAAGCAGTTTTGGAATGTGAATGGGGGAAGGTTGAACTCACAGCCAACTTCCTATGGACCAAGCATGGTAACCATGCCGCCCAGCGAGGGATCGCTACATGCCAGGTATCCTCTATGGTGCTGCAGTTCTGTCGATCTTGTGCCTCATCGCAATGGCTCTCTGCGAGTTTCAAGCGCGAAAATGGCGACGGCAAGCGATGCAACAGACGGGCGTTTTCGAGGCGTCCAAGTCACAGTCTGAGATCCAGAAACGGTGCTTTCTCAAAATAGGACCTCCCAAAACATCCAAGTCATTAACCACTGACAGGAAAAAACCATAACTTTGAGCGCTTCGGAGTTATTTTGAGCACCAAAAAAAAGAGACAAAACACTACCATACTTTGAGCGCTTCCAAGTTAGTTCGAGCACCAAAAAAAGAGAGAAAACACAACCAGTCACAGTAAAGCCCAACATAGTCACTAACCATCAACGATAAAGCAACATAACCATCAACGATAAAACAAGTCACTTACCATAGATAGAGCAACATAACCATTACAACTTGGGTGGGTTTCTCTATGGCTTGAGAAACCATCAACGACGCAGAGCCACTGGCAGGTCATGGGGCGCATCGTGTGGAAGCTGCGCACGCAGGGCCTGCAACTGACCAGCGCGGTGGACGTCCGCGACACGTGGACGCCGCAGTCAGTGGCCAAGGAAACCACGGCGGTGGCCAAGGGTGGCCCGAAACGGCTGCAAATGGTGGAGAATGGTTGAATAAATGGCTTAGAATGATTGATAAAGATGGGTAGTGGTTGACAGTAGCTGATGATAGTTGATAATGGTTGATGTGGTTGCTTCCTTACTAGGACTCCTGATTTTGTGGACGCAAACCACGGTACTTGAGACAGGAAGAGGTCCATTGAGTACTCCATGGTCAAACAGAAGGTTGTTTCTGCTAGCAAGCCTCCCCATGTGCTGGTGGGGGTTGGAGTCTAAAACGAAGTAGTACAAACTTGTACAGATGTTCATGTATCAGTAGTGATATCGCAGGAGGTCTCCGTCGGGATGTTCACAAGGCATTCCACCCTTGACAGGTGTGCGGTGCTGACACCCCCACCCCCACTTGCTTAATGGTGATGACTGGAGCAGCTGATTGGGAGAAAACTCATTTGTTAGTGATGCTTGGTTTATTGAGAGGTGAAGAAAGAGGGACAGATTTGAGCAGTTTGGCAACACTTACGGTGGCAGTTGAAGAATGCTAATGGGACATTTGATTGTCCTGGAAGTTTCGGCCTCAAACATCAGCCACCGCCAATGTGATCAAAAATCACGTAGCTGCAAAGCCATCTTTCCGGAGTGTTCATCGGGTATTGTTGTTGGAGTTGGGGTGTTGGACCGCGATGTTGGTGTTGATGTTGGTCTTCTTGTTGTTGATGACAGTTTGGTGCTTTCAAACATGATTTCTTTTTTGTGAAAGGGCTTGAAACCACCAACGAGATGGTGTCGTTAGCTTTAAGCAATGTGTGTGTTTCACAACTCGTCCGAATGCTGTGGCGCTACTCTAAGCTGTTATCCACAGGGCCTTGTTCTGGCCGCTATCGGCTACAGCTTGATCTGGCACAGCTCAATCCTTCGATACCAGACATCTTTCTCACCCGTGCGTGTTGCCATCCCCAACATGTTTCGAACTTGTCCTTGGAGATCATTGCAACGCATGACTGCAAAGCCAGCCTAAGATTTCGGAACGAAGCACCAAGCTGCCACGTTCAATGAACTCGACCGTTCGGTTTCATGCTTCCGCAACCGCAACAGTTGAAACAGTTGCATGCAGGAGAAACTCACTGATAGTGGTGATTAGTCATGACTCATAATTGAAATCATCAAATCAATTATGAGTCATATTATGAGTGGTGGTTGATATTATGATAACATCAAATCAATTGAAATCACCTGCAACATCCAGGCATTGGCATCAAGCCCTCGGTCCATAGTTGATCCCTGGCAGGAGTTAGAACACCTCGAGGCCTCAGCACGGAAGGAAGGTCTGAGTGACGACTTCTGCCAGAAGCGAAAGGATTGGGTGTCCACAGTGCGTCAAGGCCGCAACAACTATGACACTTGGCGAAAGCTTGGCGAAGTGGAGAAGCTCATCCCCAAGGATTCACAAAATTGTAGTCACCCGTTGCGCAGGTGCATATCATTTGTTGGTTCAAGTGGTTCATGTGCGGAACTCTGTTTTTGGAACTTATTTCTGCAGAAGATCACCTTTCATGTTGAAGCCTCTTTGGGAGACCAGTTTTTCAGGCTCCGCGAAAGTAGTGACTGATCATGGCGTGAACAGCTATTTCTGGAGCCTGAACCAACCTGTGAGCCATGATCACCTCATCATGTAGTTATGTGGCTGGGGCCCAGTCGACTGCTGTCAAAACCGTTGGGCTGTTGCAACAGAGGAACTATTCGGATACATAACAACAGGGCTCGGGGAAGCATCGGTTCATCGGTGAATCTAGGATGAAGTCCCAAAACAACTCATTGGTTTACGCTCAGTCCTTTTGTTGCTGTTTCACTTACCACTTGTCACAACGGGGGTGGGTCGGATCGCCTAGCTAAAGTGAAGCCACAGCGGACAATGTTGGATGTTGCCGGGGTTTCTGCAACCAAGTGGATGACTTTTATTTCAGGGCTGCCCCCTTGGTAACGCTGACATTTGCAGGTACCCCAAATCGGATGCTCTTCCCCCAGATAAATCTATAGATGTATATGATATGCAGGCCTGGATTTCCAGCGACCGGCGTGTGTGGACGATTTCATCCGCAAATGGCTTATGATATCTTATGATGTCAAAACGGCTCAACTGGGTTTCAGGTTTGTACGAACGTGGCGACTGAATTAATACATGTATATACATATACACATACGGTATATGTTCAATCATCCCAGACATATCTATCTATCCCTCCCTCCCTCCCTCTGTATATATTGTGTATATATATATATATACATATACACGGATCGATGCACACATATGTATATATATATATATATATTCACATGGATATTTATTGCACACTTCCGTGTACATATCAATTGGTATATGGAGGAGCTGCCGGGACTCGAAGCCGGTCTTGTGTGTATGTTTGCCATTCTGAAACGCAACCGCAACCAAATTCTGCGCTGGAAATTGACCCTTTGGGGGCACTGCCATGGCGTTTTCATTGACAATCCTCAGGATGTGGTCAAGAAATGTGCGGATGAGCTGTTGAGTGGCATTTGCGTGCCACCGAAGAACATTGAGATCTACATGATAATGCGGCAATACTCCAAAGAATCGGGCCGACGGCTCCCGACGGTGAGACGACAGATCGGGGGGGCTGAAGGGGTTGCTAAAGCTGAATCGTTAGAAGTGGCAAGTAAAGTCGAACGAACATTGCATGACCCTCTGGTAGTGCCTAACCTGGCAATGGAAAATCACCTTTCTTTGAGGGACAGATTGGATTAAATGGTGGATTGTCTGAAGGTAATTTGGATGAAGGACGATGGTGGTGATGACAGTGATGATGATGGTAACGATCACCTTCTCATTAGGAGCTGACAACTGGGAAGAGACTTAGAGCCATGCTGCTGCTGGCGGTACTTCTCGTTCAGACGGCTGTTGAAAGCGGCAGTTGAGCTTTGCGAATTGGATCAACGCATGTCAGGGTCCCATGGCATCCAATGGGTCAACCGGCACGGGGTGATGACAGTGATCACGGAAATCTGCAGAAAATGGTTCGTCAAGAACCCCGTGGTCGTTTAAGATCCATGGTTTAATCATTTTACCCAGAGCAGTTTGAGATCATTCAGTATCCATCAAGCAGTATCCATTTACCCAGTATCCATAGGATAGTTCAAGATCTAAGTTTTAATGGTCGATGGTTTGATCATTTTATCGGTAGCCAGTACCAACCAGGATGGTGTCCTACCTGGTTGCCTTCAGCAACCTGGCCAGGGGTTCAAAGGCTGATCGTTTTTCGAGCGTTGCTCACAGCTCAGTCATGACCAACTCGTGATCAAACGCAACGTTTGATTACAGAGATATTTCCGTTCCTTGTGGTAGTGAATAGGGTATATATAAGTTTGACTATCAGTTTGATCGATATTTTTGGTATTTCTGGTAGTGAATTGGGTTTAACCAAGGAATTGAACATCCCGATGAACCAATAGGTCTGGAGAGAAGCAATTTTTTACTCCGAAGAGACATCTGTGAGTTCAGGTTTCAGCCATCCATTTGTATCCGCTTGTTATGATTCATCTCAGTCTGTTTGCCACCAGTGGACCCACCCCAGAGCTGAAAGCACTGGCAGGCCATTTGGCAGATCATCTTGCAATATGCCAGCGATGTGCGCTATGTTTCCAGAACGGTTGTGCCCGTGCTCGATCGCTTTGCTTCTGGCGGACCAGGCCGGCAGTCAGAAGCCTTCCCTCCCACCCCTCGTTGGATCAGATCTTCCCACCGGCTTTGAGAATGCCAAAAATCAGCAGGGAAAGTCTGGAAGCTACGATTTCAACTGGTGATTTTCATGATTCTTCATTTCCACTCTCAACCGTTCTCAACCAACTTATCGACTTGTCATCAACCAACTTATCAACCAACTTATCAACTTATCATCAACCAACTTATCAACCAACTTATAAACTTATCAACTTATCATCAACCAACTTATCAACCAACTTATCAACCAACTTATAAACTTATCATCAATCAACTTATCAACTATTCATCCATCCATCAAGCAGTGGTTACCCTCCTTGCCATCCAAGCCGCCTGGTAGGTCAGCAGTTGCAGCGAGCCTGGCGCGTCATGAACGCCTTTGGCTCCACAGCACGCGAGGCCTCACAGGTCTGGTCGGCGCTGACGGAAGAGGAGCGAGCGGAGCGGAGCTCCGCATGGTGAGGGCCCAGGGGTGCCAAGGTGGGACCTACTTACCATGGTTTAGTAGTGGCTAACAGTGGCTAACAGTGGGGTTAATAGTGGTTCGGCTTTCAGAAAAGCTCACCCCATGGTTTGAAGTGGTTATGATGCTCACTTGATAATGATCGTTCCTGGTTCTTCCATGTCTATGGTGGTGCGAGCACCATCCAGTTTGGACAGCCTAGTCCCACTCTGTTCAGTCAGCTGTGGCCACGGCTTCAGAAGCTAGTTGATTTGTTCGAATGGTCACAAACAACAACCCAGTACTATTTGCCAACATTGGTCGATAATGGCTATCAACAATTATCAATGGTTCATACTAGAGGATAGCAGCAGCACCACCACCACCACCACCACCACCACCAACAACAACAACAACAACAATCGCAACGACAACAACAGCAACAACAACACCAACAACAACACACGCCGCCGCCACCAACAACAACAACAACAACAACAACAACTACAACAACAGCAACAACAACACCAACAACAACACCAGCAACAACAACAACAACAACAACAACAACAACAACAACAACAACAACAACTACAACAACAACGACAACAACGACAACGACAACGACAAACAACAAACAACAAACACCAAACAACAAACAACAAACAGCAAACAACAGACAACAAACAACAAACAACAACAAGAACAACAACAACGACAACAACAACAACAACAACAACAAACAACATCGCACAAAACAACAACAACAACAACAACAACAACAACAACAACAACAACAACAACAACAACAACAACAAGAACAACAACAACAACAACAACAACAACAACAACAGCAACAGCAACAACAACAACAACAACAACAACAACAACAACAACAACAACAACAACAACAACAACATATTTACTGTTTCGATCGGAAATGGAATCTTGAGCAAACATGCAGATCCACAGGAGTTCAGGTGTGGTTGAGGTTTTGTATGGGGCGTGGAGGGTGGTTCGGGTGTGGGGTTTGGGGGAAGGCGGCTTTGAGAAGATACGGGCTGAGATCTGTATAGGAATTTTTGGCGGGACACGGAGAGGAGCGCAATGGGCCCGGCAGATACGACTCTGGTGCAGTTTCCAACCCAGGTGGTCTAGTTGCTTCTCGCTTTGGACACTGCCAGTGTGACCATGTGTGACCGTGGGACAGGACAAGCAAAGGAAGATTGACGCCGATTTGCCACAGTGGTGGCTGAAGAACTGTGGGCTCTACTGGCAGAGTTCTGACGCTTTGCTGCAGGGAAAGGGTGGGCTGTTCAGCCACAGTGCAGTTGTGCCTCCAAGTGGGCACAGACGCTTAAGACATGTTAAGACCCTGCAGATAAAGCTGGCGGCAACCAGAAATGGCATAGAATGGCAGGTGATCTGCCTAAAGGATCCTAAAGGCAGAATTCTTGGTCGATGGTACAATGACAACCGCTTGCCCTTCAAGGTTCTGCATGTCAAAATGATCATTAAGATTGGTGAAACCGATGAACAAGCCCATGTGTATTCTTCACGCGTGTTGGTGGCCGTTTCACACTCTTTACCATGATGAGCTACCTCACTATGGCTAGTTAGGGAGTTCAGCATCCAGACAGCATAATTCAACCGGGACCTGCAAGTAGTCTCCTCCAACTTTCGTTGCAGCACCAAGTTTTCATGGGCCCTTCAAGTGCCGAGGAGCTTCAGTGGCTGAGGGCCGACCTTTCAAATCGCCCAAGAAATGATCAGCAACGGTTGTAACAACATGTTCTTCCTGAGGAAATCAGTGGATGTGGGTGGTGAATCAGTTGCTGTGACCTTTTCCTTGCTTGTCACGATGCTGGGAGCTTCCCTCCCAGCAATGAAAGGGTGAAACGGCACCAGAGATGATCAGCTCCACTCCGTTGTTGATGAGTTGGAAACACATCTTTGCCTCGAAGATCAATGATTCAGATCCTGGTAGTCTTTGTTCGTCATTGTCATTGAGATCCTTGAGGATCGTACAAAGACATTTGTTCCTTTTACCCATTTTTGCCTCAACTCTCTGCACATTGCTTTGTCACTTAGGCAAATCGTGCTCGGTCCGAGTCAGATGATATGTCCGGACCACGACAATTATGCCTTGGATGTCCCAAAGTGGAGATGCCACCAGGCCTGCAGAGAGCATCCGCTGTGGCGCAGGCAGTCTGACTCAGGCCCTTGGGTAGAAAGCCAGTGCCATCCAGCCGGTTGCTGGTTGGTGAGGCTTTTGTAACTATTGCCCTAGCAATCCGGAATGCCATACCGGTCTACTGCCGGATGTGGTCATGGCTCTGTTATTACGTTCATCAGCTGGCATACGTGATTTAGAACTGCTATCAAACTATTACTCTATGGGTTTTATAATTATGTCAGTTCGTGACTGATTACAACTGATCATGTGGATGTACAATTGCTATTATCCATTGTGATACCTCCTGGCCCATTTCATGCTATGATCGTCATTTTAGGGTAACCAATCATGGGGTTACACGTCAGTCTTGTCTTTGTTCTACTCTCGCTGGTCCATATTTCTTTGCAGTTCTGACTAATGGAGTCTTGAATCATTGAGTAATCATTGAATCAATTAGTAGTCGATATCAGAAATCAACCGCCTTCTAAATTCTCATCTGTGGTTGTTCGCCAGCGACAGCTCGGAAAATCAGTAGCAGCATGTAGCAGCCCTAGGTTCACATTGATCGATGATCTATGGCATTGCCCAGCATCAACCGCTAGTCTTGCCTCATCAACCAGCAGCTGCTGGCAGAACTGTTTTGCCCAGCGTCGGGATTGTGCAGCTGTCCCCAAAGACACTGGACATGTCCATAGACGGTGTGACCAAAGTTGCGAAGTTTCTGAGTGAAAGTCATTTTCTCTGTCAGGTTCTGCTGCTTTAGGGGTACCACCGTTATGGACGGCCACAGGAAAAAATCGTGCCATTTTAAGAATTCCTTGATTACCGGTCACGATGAAGTGGAGTGCCCTGGTACAACGCGTGGTACAGTCGCAGGATGCTGGGGAAAAAATCGAGCGCGACCATAACGAACATCTGAATTCTTCGGGCACTCACATTACAATATTCATATCTTATATTTTATAATTTATATTAATATAATTTATTCCAATATATATTTAAATTATAAATATTTTTAAAATATATATTTATATATATAAAATAATTATAATAAATAAAAATTTATTTATAAATTAAAATTAATTTAATTTAATATAATTCATTTATATTTTAGCTTAAATTTATTTATATATTAATTTAAATTAAATTAATATAAATATAATTATATAAAAATATATTTTTAAATATTATATATATTTTTTTTTGAATATTTAAAAAATTATTATTAAAATTTAAAAATAAATTTTAATTATAATAAATAATTATTTAAATTTATTTAAATTTTTTAAATATATTAAAATTATTAATATAATTTAAAATAAATATAATTATTAGATATTTATGTATATTTTAATTAATAAATATATATATATATAATTTTTAAAAATATATTAAATATTTATTTTTTTAAAATAAAA
>VSDK01028598.1:71010-123113 GCA_009767595.1 Symbiodinium kawagutii | reverse complement strand
AAAAGATTAATTATTTTAAAATTTTATAATTATAAAATTAATAAAATAATAAAAAATAAATTAAATTTTATTAAAAAAAATTATCAAAAATATTTAATTAATAAAATAAATAATTACTAAATCTAATATCTACCAAAAAAACATTTTTTTATTAAAATTAAATTTTTACTACCCTAATAAAAAAAATAAAAAATTAAATATAATTTTATTAAAAATAAAAAATATTTATAATCCAATTAATTATAATATATATTGTTTTTTTTTATAATTTAAACAATAATTTAGTTAATAATTTTTTTATATAAATAAAAATATTATATATATATTATAATATAAATATTTATTTTAATATTTTTTAAATGTATTAATATTTATATATGGTAATTATATATATTTTTAAAAAATAGAATTTAATATTTAAATCCATTTTTAGGAAATATAATGTTCTTATATTTGCGGTTTCTTTGAAGCCGCATGTCTTCTCTCTACATAAGGCACTATCAAAGCATATAACCAACGACAAGGAATACAAAAAATCAGGATGGCAAACATGCCATAGCCCAGTCACCCAGTCACAAATAACTCCAAACGATTTGTGGGTTCAACTAAAAGTGCAGTGTGTGCACGAATGCTGAACTAACAAACAGCCACGCCCATCAAGGCTCACCATGCCTGGCTGCACTTAGATGCTTGCGGTCACAGCACCATAAGATCAGATTGAAATCTGGTTTCAATGGGCAGTGATGCAATTCAAAATAGTTGATTGATCTTATGGTCGCACATGTTGGTGACCGGTCAGCTCCAATTTTGGGATATAAGCGGTTCTGTTTTCACTCTTGCTAGTACCAACTACGGCTGCGGCGCTTAGAGATCCAAGAGGTAAGCTATGGTAACGGTGCAGCTAGGTACCTATGGCATCCGCCAGGGTCATCATAGCATTAGCCGTCAAGGGATGGCTTTCCCGTGTGGTCAGCAGCATGTTGGTCAGTGATTTGCTATTACCATCTACCACTCTTGGTTGATCTACTAAGGTTAATTACAATACTAATCTTACTATGAATATGAAGGGTGTTGAAGAAGCAGCATCAACCATTCTTCAAGTCTGATTGACCATCTCCATGAATCTCAATCGAATCATGAAACCAAACACGCAAAATTTGCTCGATGGGTTGCCACCCCATTGGTAGCACACGCATGAAATAGCTGATAATAGCTGTTGTCGTCTATTAGCTTCAATTCTGACAGGATTGAAGGTGCTCCCAGAGTTCGTTCAATCAAAAAATCCCAAGATCCTGAGATATGGAATGTCAAGTGGCCGCTCGATCCTTCACAACTGCGGTTTGAACGTTTGAAGTTGTCATCTGCTATAGAGGCAGTGAACAGCTTTGAGGCCTCGTAAATTCCGATTGGTGCCATTCTACTAGGAAAGAATCACTCTTTGGGCCCCCAATCATCGGACCCAGGATAGCTCACACTGGGCTGATTCGGTTGCCTTAGCCGTGTCGTATGACAGCCAACCGGCAAAAATCGACGCGACGCCCCTCATTCCACGCCTGGACTCGCACACGGAATTCTTCTTTGAAGATGTGACCGATGTGACTGAAGCATCCTCGACTGGTCGAACATGATCCCATATGATCCCCATATCCCTTCCGAAAAAGCCACGGGTGATGACAGGGGGCAGCACCCATCAACCATCAAAGGCTTGACCATGCAGCAATGGAAGGCGAACCCCCTGACCAAAATGTGTGCACATCGCAGTGGCACACCTCTACATCATTACATCAGCCAGTAGCGATGCAAAAACAGAGATGCAAACCACGCTGTTTCCGCAAGTTCAATAGCAACTAGTTCAATGCCGAAGCAGACTTCCAAATGATCCAGGTCAACGTTTCCACACACAATACATACACAAGCAGCAAAACAGGAACCCCAACACGCACAGCTGCCCAGCACTCACCCTGCACTTGGACCCGGGCAGATGTCCGAAGTGATTTTGTCCTGGAAAAAATGGAGGGAGGAAACCATGGATCCGACTGGGTCTGGTTCGGGTCTGCCAAACATCGTGGGGCTTTCTGTTGGGTCATGTAGTGAATGAGAGGGGTTCATGTCTAGTTGATGGTCTATCAATGTTTTTCACGTTTGCCAGTGGTTGAATCTCAAGCGATCGTTCAAATGATCCCCAGGGCTCAACATACCCACACATATGTTGGAAGAACACGCATACTAGCAGTAGATGACCGGCCTGCAGCATTATTTGCTGGTTCAAATATACATGGAAAGGTTCAATTTTTGAGTGTTTCTCAAAATAGGGACCCCCCAAATCATCTTCTAGCAGCCGTACCTAGTAATAAACCATGGGGAAATCGCCATTTCAAGTCAAAAGAAACCTCCATTTCAAGTTTAGTTTCCCGGATGCCCAACAAGTAGCCGTGGTATGGAATTGATCAGGGCATTCCGGTTGTCAACGCGCAAAAAGGAGGCTTGCGAAGTTGCTCCAGGCGGTTGCTATCTCCCCCGTGATGTCGGCTGGTGCATCAAGTGATGCCAAGTCTGCCCAGGCAGCCATGTCGGCTGATTATGACTGATATGATTGTTGTATACTGTTCTTACATGTTATTGCCTTTTCTCATGTGACCGTTGGCATCATGATGTTTGATATGATTGTTGTTATCGAAGCCAAGAGACCGATACGCTGTGGGTCCCCGTGTTTTACGCGTTTTTTGCTTGTGTTTATGGTATTTTGGCCAAGTTTTGCTTATATATAGGTATGCAATTCTGATTGTGCGATTTGTCATCAACTGTATTGAAAACTTCGGCTATGTGACTGAACTCTCAGACTAGACCACATTCCTTTTTGCTTACGCTGCTTTGTCAAAAAGGAATAATTCTCCCACATGTCTGTCACACACTCCAGTTGAACATGAGCAACAAACATGCCCAAAACTGCACATTAAATTTTGACTTCCAATAACAACTTTTTTTTGCACGGCAGCCTGGTGAAGGTCTTCTGCCATTTGCATTGGTTGTTCCCTCAGAGATTCGATTCACAAATGGACGGTCGTCCCAACGACTCGTTCAACCTGTGTGATCTTCTTTCTCTTTGGCCAGCAAAAAGTTTGACCGAGGAATCGTCAGTAGATAAAGGTTCCTTCTCCACAATGGTGACTGTGAACAACAAAGGGAATGAAAAAGACAGGGTAGGAAGCAAAAAACCAACAGGGTAGAGATTCAATTTGTATTCTACAGAAAGTTTGACTTGAACCACCTTCCCAAAGCCACGAGAAGTAAGGGGTCAATAATGGCTGCAACGGAGGTAGCAGCAGCAGGTGCGACTGTTTTCACAGCACTGGAGCCACATGTATGTAAAGGCGGACATCGTCCAAAACGATGTGACATGTACCGGGGTGGGAATACCTGATATTTAACAACTGTTTTCTCCACAGTTTCTCTCGACCTGGTGTCTATAATTTTGGCAAGTCTTTGAGTCAAAAACGTCGCATATGTGATTGATGTAGCGCTGAACATGTCCTGAACACTAGTTTAACACCAAGCCTGCCCGAATCGCTATGCGGCAACAAACCTTGCATGTTCTTTTTCCAAAAATTTCAAACCATTAGTCCATTTGTTCCATCTTTCATTTCATACCAATGGCTTGACGTTAGCCATACCCAGATTGCTTTGTAGTGAAGCCATGTGGATGACAGCGTTTCCTGGAAAAGCCGCGCCACGAAGACAGCTGCTTCAGTACAGCATTCTTTTGCGCAAAATGATCTGGAACGGTGTCTGTTAGCGACAGAAGATCGGCCAGAATGTCTGCTTTGTCATTGAAAAAAAGCCCAACAAATCTAACTGAGAATGAATGACAATGTTGAACTTCAATGCCCAATGAAAAAATCCAACTTGGCCTCATGAGGTTGTGGATTAAAGGAAACGCGTGAGCAAGAAAAACGCAAGGGCGAAAACAGCGTGAACAAATTTGACAAATGTGAGCGCATGCCCTTGCCCCCCTCTCGCTTCCATCCCTTCCCGTCCCTGCTCTTCCCTTCCGCCTCCTGCCCCTCCCTCACCCCTCCCCCCCCTCCCCGTCTCATCCCCTCCCTCCTACCCACCTCTCTCTTGCCTCCTTCCCCTCGGCTCCTTCCCGCTTCCCTTTTTGCTCCTTCCCTACTTCCCTTCCTCTCTTCCCCGTCCCTCCTTCACAGTGGAATTGGCATTTTCTTCAAGATCACATAAGCCTTGTTACTGCAAATGGTATCTAACAATGTGTGCGATTAGGTTTGGATTCAATCAAAGCCGTCCATTTTGGAGCGGGGCGTAGTCGGGGAGGAAGTGCTGTGTGGTGTCCAGGTACGCCACCAGCTTCCTGTTCGCCGTGACTGCCACGTTGTCGCCATCGCAATCACCACCGGCTAGGGCGCAAATGCCCCGGCCAGCGGTGCTGCAAATGATGCAATTATCGTGTGGCACCTCCGCCGCAACCCCAGAACATATATATTTTGGTTTGGATATATAGATATGGTTGCATTTAATTTTACAGAGGTGTTTGTACATGCATATCTTATGTACGTAACTTATTTCAAACATATACAGATATGTGAACGTAAATGTATTTCGATACATATATTTCCATCTACGTATTTTTACACGCAGTGAAACATGCATATACCAAAAATGTATGTCTGGGTTCGCGGCGGCATTACCAAGGCATGTTTCGTGCGCCTCCACGCCCAGTGGTCATTCTTGGGCCTCCCAAACTTCAATGTCCGTGGCCAAAATGCACGGTGACCGCCACACGGCCACGGCCGGTGATGCAGCGGCCATTTTGGACCACCCAACATTGTTTGTCTTGGCCATCGGATTTTGTCTGGCCCCTCAGCAAGTAACGTCTGCGAATTCAGCCAATGCTTGATCAGAGGAAGTTTCAGAGAAAATTCCGTGTTACGAACATTCACACTAGATGGCAATGACAGCTAAAGTCACGATAGTTAAAGCATCGGAAAGCTAAAATCGCGATAGTCAAAACAATGAGAATTACAGCAATGAGAATTGCAGCCTCGACAGTTAGAACAGTGAGGGTTAAAGTTTCGAGAGTTAAAGCACTGGAGAGGTAAAGCGACGAGGGTTAAAGCAATGAGAGTTAAAGCCACGAGAATTGAAGCAACGAGGGTTAAAGCACTGAGATCTAAAGCAATGGGAGTTAAAGCCTCGAGAGTTAAAACAGTGAGAGTTGAAGTTTCCAGAGTCAAAGCAAGGAGAGTCAAAGTCCCGAGAGAAAGAAAGGTTTAAAAAGATGCTTGCTGAACGTTCGCACGGAAAGGTCAAAAATTTGAAAATAAAACACATTGGGATTCTGGTCATGGGCCTCAAATTCACTGGCCCTGCCAGTGAATGCACAACATGAACACGGTATGAGAATGCCGAAAAATGCCACGGCCCTTCGGTTTTGAAGCATTGGGCACTCAACATTGAAAAGAAAGCATGGCGTTGAACGCCCCCGACGCCTTGCAGGCGCAAGCGCCAAAAACTTTCCCACGCCGTTTTCCAATCAACCGTCACAATAGCTTAAAGCACGGCTATGCAGATCTATGTAGAACAGCATGGGCGCCTTAATCCTTTGCTTGTTCCAGTCAGAAATCCCAAACGTTTTTGCCACAAATGTCGAATCTTATCATACCAGCCTTTGTGAAAACACTTTGTCTTTCAAATTGAAATTGCCTCATTCAAGCCCTGGCCCCTATCTGGAGATGTCCTGCAGCACCTGCTGCTGGTCAGCCAAAGCCTTGAGGTACCAGGCCCCATTGTCAAGGCGCGCGTGGGGCTTCCACCACTGCGCCCGCTGGGTGTCCCGGTAGGCAGTCACGCCGCGCCGCAGTGCCCGCTGAGTGCCTTTTGTGAGGCTGCTGTGGCCTTTCTCTACCAGTGGCGCAGCTAAGTCGTCTGCCTCGTCCTGCGGCGCAGGGCGCTTGAAGCCAGTATTGTTTCGGTCAAGCTTTTCTACCGTTGGCTTTGATCCATATTTTCTCTCCAAAATCGAAAAATTCGTTTTTGCACTTCCCAACACCATTGTATTTCAAAAATGTTTTCTTCATCAGTGGTACATGCTATAACCTTCGAAATCACATCGTCATTCCTTCATGTGTTGTTGTTCAAAAACTGAGCAGATGAACGTTTTGTCCCCGGTCCTCCGGGGGGTTGTCCTTCACTACCTCCACCCGGATTTTGTGCGCAGGAACTCGCTCAACTGACACTGCTGCAGGGCCGCCCTCCTCTCGAGGGGCACTTGGACCGAGCGGCGTGCCGTAGCTGGAGTCCTTTGCGGCTTTGCCTCACTGTGCTTGAAAGCAGTTCCGCTCAAGCACAACGATGGACAAGTGAGCGAGCGGCAAAACCTCAATTTAAAATTGTGGAATATCTCAATTGTTATCGTTTTGGGGAATTCACTATATCGTTTCCCAGTGTTTTGTTACGTTATCGTTTTTGGGAGTTCACTATATCATACTATATCGTTTTACAGGTCCCGGAGCCATTTCTGAAGATATTCCAGCCGAAGACTAAAGTTAACTACGGAGAGTTTAGCCTTTCTCTCAAGTGTTAGATAATGATTTTGTGCCGCAGTCCTGGTATTTGGTGAATGTAGACTTACTCTGGGATGGGTTTCGGCACTGTGAGGCTTATTTCGGGGAATGTTGGTTGCTCGTTGGGTTGCTTTTGCTGAAACACGTTTTGTTTGGTCCGCTTTTGTGCGGTATACTTTCGCTCGGTACGCTTTAGTGTGGTATTTTTTGGTTTGCCATGTTTTTGTTTGCTAACTTTTTGTTCGGTATGCTTTTGTGCTGTGCCTTCTTGTTTCGTGCAATTTGTACGCTACATTCTTGCGCTGTACTTTATTTGCAATTATACTTGTGGCTCGCAGGCTTACGCAAAGGGCCTACCTTCTTCATGGCAGATTTGTGGGCAGACCGGGGATTGAGATGCTTCAAATCTGAGAGGCGCTGCAGGTGATTGTGTCGACGAGAATACGCGACAGCATAGAATCTCTGATGCCTCGCGCTCATAGAGTTGAAGGTGGGGCAGTACCCCCGAAACCAAGAGAACACCTGCTCAGAAATGGATGTGCTGACCTTCGCCCGGCACAGCAAAGGGAGAACGTTTGCAACGACCGCAATGTCCTTTTGCATGAAACTTCTCGACGCAACAGAATTTGATGCTCTTCAAGGATGTCATGCTGGACGCTTACTTCAGGATGCTGCACGCCCTGTCTTACAACACACAATTGACTCGAGGGTAATGCGGGGAGAGATCCTTGATGATGCCCAAAGCAACTTGAGAATTCTCTGGTCTTTCATGTCAAGAAGGCCCAGAATGACGCCTGTGCTTGGGTCAGTGGCCATAAGCCAACCATTGTAGGAAAGCTTGATGTGTCCATCTTTTCGAAGTCTGCCGCCACGTGCAGGAACATCATGGCAGCACTTTGTCGTGATCTTTTCATGACCATTAACGGCAATTTCCCGAACTGATGAAGACATGCGCTTCGGAGTTTCAACGTTTCGCCACCAAGCGTGGAACTGTTGGAGGTATGCCTCATTGAGAGGATCATCCACATGGATGGTTCGGAGCTTCTGCAGCAAGGTCTTCGAATGAAGGGATCGCCGCATATTGTCGAACTCGGTGAGGACGTTCCAAAGCAAACCTGAAGGAGTTTTCAATCTACTCCATCATTCATGACGTCGCATCTATACTCTCGCTCAGCCGTCCAGCCCATCTCTGTACAATCGCGCTGCTGGGAAAACGGCTGGAAAGCTTCTTTGCCCGACTCATGTTTGTGCCCTTTGCCTTTTCCTTCACCTGAATACCTCTTTCCTTTTCCTTTACCTCCTCCATGGTATGTTGTACGCCTGTGCCCGTGAGTCTGCTCCTCCTTCATTTAAAGTCTCTTGATCTTCAATCTCTCCAGCTCCATCAGTAGAACCAAACTCTTCTCGCTGACATTGGTCTTCTCGTTTTCCTTAAGATTTTGCTTGGAGAGGCTGCGTCTATCTGTAACTTCTCGGACCTCTCGGATCCGAGCTAGGGATTAGAAATCAAAATTTCGTGTTTTTTTTGTCGTTTCTCTCGTTCTTTCTTTTAAGTTTCAAGTTTTAGGATCTGAGATTTGGGATTCCTTATTTTTTGGGGCCATGGGGTGAAGAAACTTTAAACATATTCCAGTACAGTGGATAAACAGGCCAAACAAAATGAATGTCAATGAATTTGTCTCAAAAAAATGAAGCAGAAAGGTGGGCACTAGAGGGCGTCCCTTTCTGGAAGCCAAACGGTGATTGTAGGGTGATATGCAAGCCTGAGCTATGTATATGTTGTGGTTCATGGGAGGTTTTCATCACACATCAATCTTAATTAACCATTCCTCATCCATTTCCATCATCACCAGCCATGGCTGCTGTTGAACCCTAGGTTCCGCACTCCCTTCCCGCTCCTGCTGCCCTTCAGTTGCGAAGGACTGGCCGCCTCATTGGCGCTGGGAAGCATCGTAGCATGGAACGTGCCGCTGATGACAACTCTTACAATTAATCACCACGGCCACAATTTGCCATCATTAAACATAAAGAAACACCTAAATCACCATAGTAGGTTGATATTAGATTCATCATTCTAAGCATTCTGGAATATTTTTGAGCAGCATTACTGACCGCCCTGTACGGTCAAGAGTTAAGAAGTGATTTCGTTAGGATGATTGAACAATACTGTAGCTGTGGGTGAAGCGATGGTTAGATTGCCATTAAGATCCATTAAGGCATGATTGATCACAGCAAAAATGCTGACAACAGTGCTGGTAAATTCAAAATTGGCTAATTACAAATCATACTAGTTTTTCATCAGTAATCAAGTAATGAATCAATACTATTCAATACTATAGCCTGCACCTATTGATCAATAGTTGTTGGCTTAATCTTGCAATCCAAAGAACCATGAAACACTGGGGAACTTGGCTCCACAAATCCCATATCTCTCACTCCCAAGCTGCTGGGACACATGGTGGTTGACAAGAAGCACATGTTCCCTGGAACACAAAGGAAAATCATTCCGAAGATCAAGCACTTCATTCCATCCAGCTGAGATGCTCGGCTACCTGCTGGCTGAGTAGGGGAAGGCCCCAACAACCAGCTCTACACATCTTGGATCATCTTGGTCCATTCTCTTCCCTATGGGGTACAGACTCCCTCCCCACACCGTGGAAATTGGGAACCTATGCGTAGCTCAGGGGCCAGGGGCGCGCTTTGGGGACAGCACTGCAGCCGAGTTCACTGAGATCTTGTCGCGGATGCTGAGGCGTGCCTGACATCCCCGGTTGTCGCAACGAAATTCGCTGAAGTGGTGGTTGGTACAATATGAAGCCATCCCCAGGCTACACCAACAAAAATCCTATCACACCAAGAGCACGCCCCGTGCAACAAGCAACCAGAATCAAGTTTGCAGAATTGCTGCCTTCAAGCACACACACAGTCGCGTCAAACACAGCTTGGCCGTCTCACCAAATGTATTTGAAAGGCACTTACACGTCGGGGGTGCAGGAATAAATCACCCGAGCCCCGCCCGCCGCTGGTGCTGCCTCGCCTTGTCAGCGTGTTCGTTGGCAGCCTTAAATGGCCTCAAATCAAAGCGTCACAACTGCTCCACTTCAAGGCAAATAAAGCAAACATGTAATCGTTGTAGTCAAACACAGCCTGGATAAGGTGTTGACTGCCAACGTAAGTAACCGAAGTTGGCATGCCAAATCATGGCCGAATGGGTATATACGGCTCTTGCACCCATTTTACTGAAGGAACTGCTTGTGCAGGAGCACGAGCAAGAAAGCCATCGAACTAGCCTGCAACCTTCGAAAATAGGAAGATGGTCCATTCTTTACCCAATAAATGAGACACCAAATGCTGCAGAAATCTCTTATAATTCCTACACTGCACAGGCACAGCCAATATTACCTGTTTTTCTTCACATTTCGACCATTGAAGATCTCCAAGCCAAGTTGGACAACCTAAGCGCTGCAAAGACATCAGCAGTCAATCAGCTGATCTGCTCTTCCATCTCGGCCTCCCTGCATTCCCATGATATCGGCCTCAGGCCGAACGCCATGCACATAGCCGGTGTAGCCAGGCCTGTGCCGCTGCCCCAGCGCAAGCGAGACAATTTTTTTCTGATGCTTGGGTTCGGGCATGAGACACCAACCTCCATGTTGCCAGACCTGGTGATTTACCAACTCAATAATAAATAATAATGATAAATAATGGGTGTAAACCTCAATAATAATCGGATATAATGGGTGTGATCAAGAAATAAATCTCCCACTCCCGTGCTCCTGACTGTGCTTTTGGTGGTTCTTGTCAAACCATTGCTATGGTCAGTGGAGAATGCGTACTGGTGTGCCAAATGGTTCATGACAGCCATCACCCCTATGAAACCCTGATGAAACAATTCATCATTCAAAGCCATCTAGAGTCTGGCAAATGGAGTCTGCGTGCATGAGTGCAATGCCGATGTCGCTTGTCGCAGGACAGACCCCCAGATGCACCAACTATTGTTGGTGCTTACCGGTTGCTATCCCCTCAAACCACGCGGTACCAGTACTTACCTTTATACACCAAATGTCACGATTTGACTACAAGCAATTAGGTAGAACCATGTAGAACCACGTGTATCCAACATAACCTAGCTATGTACAACTGTACAAGAACTGGCACTCTGGCCTCCATTCCAAAAAAACACAACAGAATGGACAAATTGTTGCGGAAAAGGTCTGAACAAGAAATCGCTGCTGGTCAAGTTGCAGGCGCTTGCCAGCAGGATGAACCATAGCTTGTGCCACGTAAACGCGAAAAGGAGCGCACAATTGCCTACGAGTAGTACGTCCTGTACAAGCATGATGGACCTTTGTCAGATCAACAGTCCATGATTATGAGGTCCTTTGCAGTGACAAAGGGCATGATAATGTTGGGAAGGGTGAAACCGTTGACGAACAATTCTTAAGTCGCGATTCACCATTTCATTGACCCCACAAGTCGCCATTGATTGACCGTCAATCAGCACCATCAATAAATCATCATTAAGCATCAGCCACTTTATTTATGAGCACCACTCCTAACAAATCTTTACCACATCAAACCATCATTGACCATGATGTAACCATCATTGAGCCATCACATTCGTATTTAAACCATCCAATTCGCCATCAGCATCACCCCTCATGAGCATCAGGCTACGGGTCAGTTCACCCTATACCCCTGGTTCCCCAATCATTCACCGGGCTGTTTTCCCTATGAAGTTATTGGTCATTATCCCCCATCAACGTCGGTTGATTAACTGCTTGACCCATAGCCATATAGTTGGTACATATCCTCTATAGTTGTTGGTTATAGTTATCATCCCTTATTATCAACCATTAACCAGCTATAATCCCCATTCGTGACTACCATTCATCATTAGCTAGCTAATTATTTTTGCTGGTAAATCCCCTGCTATTGTTAGTTAAAATCCCCTATTATCAACAATTAACTAGCTATTGTTGTTGGTTAGCCGCTTGACCCCTTGGCACCCACGAGTCACCACCGAGGTGCACTGCTTTGCCGGGCGCAGCTCCCGGTGACCGACGGTGCGAGGCCACCTGGGGGGCTTGGTGGATGGGTTGGTTGGTTCGTGATGAATGGTTGGTTCATGATGGTTGGTGGGTTGTAATGGTTGGTTTATGATGGTGGTAATGGTTGGTTTGTCATGATTAATGGGTGGTCATTGATGGTTGTTGGTTGGCTATTGGTGTTTTATGGTTGGTTGTTGGTGATTCATGGTGGGCTATTGGCGACTAATGGTTGGGTATCGGTTAATGGTTGGTTATTGATGGTTGATGGTTGGTTATTGATGGTTGATGGTTGGTTGTTGATGGTTAATGGTTGGTTGATGATGGTTAATGGTCTGTTCTCGGTGGATGTTGGTTGGTTGTAACTTCCAACATCTAAATACACGCAAATGCTGATAGGACAATACCTAGTGAATGGACTGCATAAATGTTTGTTCAGGATTTTCCTTGGGGATACTTGTAGAGTAATGATGTGGTGACAATTGCTGAAATTTGGTTAGTTGATTCCTGAAATCCAATCAACTAACCATCAACTTATCATTATTGAACTATTGATTGGTGGATAGGAGAACCTGTGTCTTGGAGGTAGGGTCTCTTAAGCAATCAGTTCCTATTCAGCTACGGTGAAAATGCAGTTAATTATGGTCAATTGGTGGTGGCAGTTGTTACACCCTTGAAGTATGTACTTCAAGCTCTCAATGATTGGCCGAATGATTGGTCAATCGCTAGTTTCGCTGTCAATTAAGCATGCAGCATGCATAGTTCAAAAGCCTCGAAAACCGCAGCAGCAGCCGCAGCCGCACACCCCGCGGCGCCCGCGGCACCAGCCGCAGCTGATCTTTTTCACATCACACATTTGTGGAATGGCGTCAGTTGGTTGGCCGGCCTCAAGGCAGGGTCCGACGCTTCCCAACGGTGATAGCATGGCTGAGGATGCATGGCATTGAAAATCAAAACATCATGCTGGTGAGGATCTAAAATGATCTGAAACTGACTAGATAGAGAGTGGACAGATATAGACACAGATAGATGCATCAGTGTAAAATAGATATGGAGAAAGGTAGGTAAGTAGGTCTGTAGATGTGTAGGTTTGTAGGTAGGTAGGTGGACAGCTCAACATCAAGCCTCCCCATCCAGGAATGCATGGATTCCCAAATGGCCCAATGTACCACAGCTTTCCAAAAACTGAGGATGGTAACAAATGGTTGGTCAATGTTCAAGTAATGGGTTATATGAATTGAGACATGGCTAACTCACGGTTGATGAATGGTTATTGGAACCAGTAATCAACCATGGTAATTCATGATTCATTGCTGGTGTTTGTGCCAACCATTAATCCTTGACGGATGGCTGGTTAATGCTTGGCACAAACACCCCACAGCCCCTGCATTCCACTGGGATTGGCCTGGCCGGCCGACTAGATCTGAAACATCAAACAATCTTTTGCATGTCCAAGAGATACATGCCACAACCGCACATGGGCTTCTCTCAAAATAGGGGACCCCCAAAAATGGTTGCCACCCCAAGGTCGTGCAGCTAAAACATCACCTGAAAGCGAGAAGCCTCAGGCGCCCCAGGCAGCTCCATAACCGACCTGAGCGACCGTTATGCCATGGCTATTTCAATGGCTGGTTGTAAGAATAGCTGGTTGTGGTTGGTTGTAACAACGTCGGTTATACCAGAAGTTCTTGAGGTCGGTTGTAGCACTGGCCGCTTGCAAGATTGCGCAGCAACAGTCGGTGAGGAGCCAGTGATGCCAATGGTACACTCAGCAATGCTTGGGTTGACGAGTGTCTTCTGGCTGGATGTTCGTGAAACTTCCCGAATCGTCGCGTGATTGTTGGGAAAACCCTGAGCCTGGCAGGTGATGGCCAACTTTGAGAACCCCTATCCATATTTGCGCAGCGGATGTGGTCAATCCCTGCTGCCCACAGCTTTGGACCTTCGTGGAGCGTTGCTGCACATCATATCGAAAACGATTGAAGTAAACATAACCTGGGCTAAACAAACACGGATGTGCCCCAAATGGATGCTTTTAGCATGTGGCTTTCGCTTGTCAGTGTACAATGAACGTTTTGCCTATCAAACCTGGAGCAATTCTGTGATTGAAAACCGAATGGTTTTTGGATATTCTTGGTATCAAGCCAAGCCAGCAGCTAACAGCCAACTAACCCAACCAACCCAACTAACCCAACCATCCCCCCGGTGACACTGACGCTACCAGGTGGCGCTTGGTATCAGGAGCTGCGTGGCGGTCGGCAGCAGCGAGCCTTGGCTCCACCGGAAGCAACGACGCGTTTCATCAGGGTAGTCACAGTGGAAGGTGTTCCAATGGTTGGATTTGTGGTGGTTATATTGGAACACTAATGATTGTTGGTTATATCAGTGGAATTAGCCATTTGTGATGGTTATATCCAACAATCATTAGTGTCCCAATGGTTGGATTGGAATTTCATCATTGGGTGGTTTCTCAAGCCATAGGGGTACCCCTAGTTATCATCCATGACAATAGTCATTTATAGTAATAAACCGGCTATTTTTGGGGCCCCCTATTTTGAGAAACACTCATTTGAGTCGCAAGGGTTGGATAGTCTTGACAAAATCGTTCTTATTATAACGGCCAATGATTTTTTTGCCGGGGCGTCCAACGGCCAATGATTCAACATGGTGAAAAATGAGCTGCTGCAGTTGGTGTTTGTGAATGGCAGCTGTGCTACGCTGATGGTGGATCTGAGGAGGTGCGTGGATGAGGTGGCCTAAGCTTCTCCAATTTTTTCTGACTGTTGGCTTGGCTTTCAGGGGTTGGACTATGTGAGTGCAAATAGATTTCGAAAACTAAATCCAGCTAAACAAAGGAATACATGATAAGTAAATATAATTCAATATCTAAATGCATATGTAATCATTGGGTTCAAGGCATGTAGCCCTTGTGTAAGCAGGGTACAGCTGCATGGATTCAACTCTCAGGGACCTCCCTCGGGGCCCCAGCTCCACGTCTGCTCCATCTTGATGACTCGAAGCTCTTCCGCGTGTTGCGTCATCCTTGGCGGTCCAAAGGTGGGAAACCCCAGGGATCAGCACCTCTACTTGCAGGTACATCGAAGCTGTTTGCATGCATTTTGACCACCCCGAAGGGCATAAAAGGAGGATTTTCCAAGGCAATCGAGTCAGTGCTTGGTTCTTTCGACTGTGAATTTGCTCGTGTTGAAGGATAAGTCATCCATCAACGCCGATGCATGGTAGAAACGTGGCAGAATATCAAAGAATAGTAAGAATACTTACTGTTAAAAGGAATTCAATTGATTCTCTCAAATGGTGCAGGGTTCTGTCAACAGTCGTGGTGCAATTTTTCCCAAGCAGTGGCGCTCGCCATTGCCGCACCATGCGCTCTGACATCATTGGTCCCTTCGGCACACGATGCGCCACCCCAGCTCTCTACCAGTGGTTTTGTGGAGATCTCGTGAGAGGAAGGGCCACCGGATCTTCCACTCAAACTCTTGGGAAATGGTTTTGTTTTCTTCCCATTTTACTGGCCAACAGCCATGTAACATCCAAAGCAACCAAACCATTTGCCAAACATTGAGAAACGAGCACCTAGCACCTTCGCGTGTGGGATGTCATGTAAGAGCTTGCAAGCAAGTATCTGTGCTCCTGCAAAACCTTGGCTTTGCGACAGTCTTTGACCGAACTCCAGAATGACTTTACAAAACTTGGCCAACACCATGACACAAAGCGAACAATCGAAGCAAAACTAAAAGTTAAAAGTAGTCAGCAATGGTCAACTCTATTCTATTCCTGACCCAAGCTGCAGCAGCATATGCAGTCATCCCACTCATCATTGGCCTCAACATTAGCTCAAAACTTCTGCGGCTGACAGCGAATCAAAGTCCACACAAACAAGCCAACCACAACGGAAGCGGTACAATGTTTCCGCACTAGCCGCACTAGCCAACAATACCAGCACACAATCTTCACTGGTTGGTGTTCATCACCCCTCTTGAAAAAATAATGTATCGGTCAACTCACCAACCATACCAAACTAGGGAAATTCAAAACATGTTCAAAACTACCAGCCAGTCAGAGCCAGTTGCTGGGTTTAATGAAAGCAGTTCATGTCACCCCTGGCTTCACCTGCTGGAAACATCCGCCAAACTGAGGATAGAGCGCGATCAAACTCATCCTGCGAGATTCCGTTCGCTGTGATTTTTTCATCTGGAAGCCAATGAAGTGTTGGTATATCCTCCCGTTCTTGTTGGTTCTTGTCGCATGAATCGCCGTTGAAAATCCCCACCAGAAGGAAAAAAACAGCAGCTGTGGAATGAAGGATTTCTCTTTTCCAAAAAACGACCGCCTTCACGACTTGAAGCCGTTCGCCCTGATTCCAGCAAGATATGGTGAAGCTGCAAACCTTTATTTGTGCCCAGAAGCAACCGTTGCTCTGGCAAATGCTATTTCAGGGTCACGCTATGTTCCGCTTCCTCGGGAGTTCTCTTATCTGCCCGTCCTGAATCAAAAAGCGATTCCCAACAATTGCAAAGGGCGTGCAGCAAAACGCCTGGCAGCAGATGGGTGTTTCTCAAGCCATCGGGAACCCCAAAAATGGGCGCTTGATTACTATAAAGGATTAAACATGAATGATTTGGGGATACCCCCATATTGAGAAACCATGAGAAACCAGCAAATGTGAGGAGTGTGGACGATCATGGCCAGAGAGATGATCGTCACCAACGACCATCTGAATTTTGGCAGCTCGCCTCCACGCAGAGTCCCACATTGGGAGCGTCAAATGGCACGATCATGGCCAGAGAGATGATCGTCACCAACGACCATCTGAATTTTGGCAGCTCGCCTCCACGCAGAGTCCCACATTGGGAGCGTCAAATGGCCACAGAAGCCGCTGGTTTTCGGCCAAAGCTCGGCCAAAGTCACTTGCTGCTGCTGCTGCAGCAGCTGCTGCTCTTATCGTTCTTGTGAGGTTTCTGCTGCTGACGTTCTGGTTGTGGTTGTTGACGTTGCTGTTGCTGTTATTGTTGTTGTTGCTGCTGATGCTGTTTGTCCCACATCTACTCGTGTGTGCACATGCGAACCCAGCATGTGCTATGCCGCGTCCAAGAATGTGACCCCAAAACTCATCGTCGACCATCGCATCGCTTGCCAAAGATCATTCCGAGAGACTTGGGGGTACCACCATGGACACACCAACCATGGGTTGAATCCCCAAGTAACTTTCCCCTGTTGACTGTTCCGCAGCCAGCGGTAGTTACAACATTATTGGGTAACTATAAAGGACTGTTTCTTTGTGACACAAAGCGCGTCACAGCCCTGGTTGCCAGAAAAGCTTTGACAGGCCTGGCAACTTGTCACTATGGCCCTGTCATTGGCAATCTGAGCAAATAGATGTAGATATATAGTTGGTAGGCAGTGGGTAGTATATACTGCGTGAAAATCTCCATTGCCTGATGGCTAATGTTGCTCATCATCACATTTTGATCAACCAATGAATCCCAAGAAACATCAAATGAATGAATGAGCTTCACCTATCTACCCCATATCAGACTCCCCTCTGGCCCTCTTAAACATGTCATTCCCAGCTGAAGCAGGGTCTCTGCACAGTTTCTCTGATAGGGTGAGAGGATTGTAGAGCGTGGCAATTGGAGGGTGCAGGCAGCATGTGGTTCTGCTGCAAATGTTCCGTGCAGCTAAAAAGGCAAATGGACATGTCTTCCATATTAGCATTTCCTTTGTCATAAACGTGCATGTGACATTGTGCCTTAAATTAGTTTCGCGATACTATGTTTGTCTTGTCTGATGTCATATTCTACTAAATCATATTGCATCATATCATGCCATAATATGGTAAACTGCATGACGCACAATCGTGAATTTACATGAACTCACGCAAGATGATACATGCATTCATGACATGTGTGCATCGGCATATGTCTGCATGTATGTGTACGGCCCTTTGATCGTGGTTCATAATTTCAATGAAGGGTGACCAATCGAAATGCCGGAGAAATACTAAAGTAATCCACTTCTGAAATCCTGAGGTGTCCATCATCACTCACGAAAGTGATTCGTAGTTTACACTGCAGTCCATTCGCAGCCCGGTCGGGGCCAAGGGACAACTCCAGGGATGGGCAACAGCGACCGCCTGAGCCACGGAGGACGACTCTTGAAGATGCCAAGCATGGTAAACCATGGCTGGTGATAGTGAATGGTGCTTAGTGAAAGGTGGTTGCTGCTGGTGATGAGTGATGGCTGATGATGGTGGTTGCTGTTGGTGATGGGTGGTGGTTGGTGATGGTTGACCGTTCAAACAGATTGTTCATGGGAGATTCCTATCATAGTGCAACACCTAGAGCTCTCGAACCTGAATCGTTGGCGATGGTAAAAAGAGATCATGGTAGTTTTATTGGTATGGACCTCCATCGTTACAGGGAAAGCAATCTGATGTGAACCAACTACCAGTGAAACCAAAGGAGTTGTGATCTCTGCGTCAGGTCGACGATGCCCCAATCGAGCTTTGGTTGTGGGCCACTCGATGCCACTCGCCCTTTACCTGAGGCTGTTCAAAAGTACCCGGCTGGGATGTGAACTATCTACTTATTGTTTGGACTATGTAGATGTTCTGACACAGGCGGTATGTATCAAACCCAAGTTATGTATCCGTGTACTTGTGCTGGCATGTTCACAGCCTTGCTGGCTGGCACCCTGGGCGTCTGAGACCAAGACAGCGCCCACAAATGCAGCATCCCCAGTCCTCAGCAAATGCAGCGGGCAGAAAATCCCGGGGCCCGCTGTTTGTAGTAGCTGTATGGCAGCAAGCCGTGCTGCTTCCGATGTTTTCGGCGCTTTCAGCGTGGCAAGTTTGTGAAGATAAAATCAGATGAACTAAAACGAACTAAGCATGGCCCACCTTGCGGGTTTCAATCAAGAAGCTGTGCTGTTGACCACTGGTTCAACAGGCAACTACTCTCCGGTAAACTACCGTAGAAAGAAAGTTAACTAAATGGTAAATCAACGTGTCCTTGATGTGATGTTTAGCACTTCTAGGTTTGTTTACCCGTATCTTGCCCCAACACCCAGAAAGCAGTCTTAACATGGCAACAGGTTGGGAGGTGGGAAATAGCTGGTCACCTAAGAATGCTATTTGATGCTATTTGAATCTATTTGATATTTTCCTTTAACACACAACACCGAGCAAAAGCTTCCAACATGGCAACCAAGAACAATCAATTCGGTGTCCTGATTAGGAAGCCAAAATGAGAAAAGACCAAGCGAAGCTGGCTAACATAATAGTAAACTGGCAAACACTTCCCCGGGAACCTCTGAGCCCGCACGAACATGCGCACGCCTGTGCCAAAACCGAAGCACTCAAAGAAGCGAAACAACATGGCAACCAACTGGAGGATTCTGGCTTCAAAAGCACTTCGGCACACATGACTAACATAGCAACCAGTAGCACGGTTACATGCCACTTTTCTATGAAACATAGAAATTAGAATACGTAGCCTAAACTCAGTTTGGTTGCGTGGATTCCTGGCTGCTACGTTACTGGAGTGTACCAGGTACGTCTTCGCAGTGACGCAGGAGTAAGCGCCGAAGATCGCGGCGCCAAGGCCCCAGCGTTCCAATCCTCCCTGCGCCAAGAGTCTGCGAAGCGACCGCCGCAGCACACGTACGGCTGCTCGACCATCTGCAGGATTTCCTGTTCGTCTTCTCCAGGTGGCTAGGTCGCTACGTGGGGATGGGTCAGTACCATCTCCAAAATGGCCATTTTACATCCCAACAGTTCGACCAGTCTTTTTATGGGATGGTCATCAAGGGGGACCCACCGCCATATCAGAATATTTGATTTACTTTGATGTGAAATGAGATGAAATGAGGACCTTATCCACTGCCAAGCAAGATCGGAGGTGGATTTCTGGAAAGACGTCCTTGGCTGATACGGATAACTCCGTGAGTTGTTGCAATGCCATATTTTACATATAAATACATCAGAAGATAGACGCCATGCAATATAGGCGCGCACACACACAAACATCACATGCACATATCATATTATGCACATCTGTAACTCAACAACTTTATATGGATACGTCAAGAACCAGTAGGGACATTGAAAGGTAGTGATGGCAGTGGGAGGAAACAAGCTAATTGTTGAACAGCACAGCTCCGGCATAGAGCGGAACCACGGCTCCAATTCACAATTAGTTCGGCGCAACCCCACTATTAGGTACAAACAAATCTCGACTGTCCAAACAGCAGCCGGAAAAGAATCTGAGTGATAGTGAAAACCTATTCTATTAATGAAGGTCAACTGCAAACATACGACATATTTATATGATCAGAGTTCTTGTTGACTAGGTGGCAGAAATGCCTCTCCATTCTTGATCATGCACCGCAAGGTAATAGAAACTGATAGAAGTTGCTACAAATCCCAAGTCTTCCTTGGTTCGCTCGGCCTCCCTTTCTTGATTTGTTGGTAGACGTTCGTCAATCCAGCGCCACTCCGTGGACTCAACGACCATTTAAGTTCAGTTAATTGACCAAACGCTTAGTTCACTGAACGCCAGTGACCTGGTTGCCAGCACAAAATCTACTTTGGAAGCTCCTAGCTCTCCTAGTGATCTCCTAGTGATCTCCCAGGGATCTCCTAGTGATCCCCTGGTGATCCCCTGGTGCTTCAAACGAGGCGTTTCTTCCAGTCATCCCCATGACTTGATGCAACTGACCCAGCGTCCTGGCGTTGATGCCACACCATGCAGCAAGGGCACATGGAAGCAAGGCCTGGCAACGTGCGTGCAGGACATTCACCGGTGCCTTCCCCATGGCGTTCCGGTTGGGTTACAGTGATGCACCGGTGCTGGTTGTATTGATAACCACTAGTGATCAATATAATCAAGATATCATAGACGATGTAAAACAATTCCACTACATTTCGAATTTTACAAATTAATCACATGAACTGATTATTCAGTCGCCGTTATTCACTAGTCTCAGCCATTACCATCCTCAGCCAATAGTGCCCAGTCTAAATCGCTATTGTATCTTAACCATCATTCACCAGCTGATTTCCTTAATCAACAATCATAACTCCCAGTAATTCACCATGTGATTTTTCCATCCATAATCAGTTCACCTGCTTATGCACTAATACATCATTCACACTGATTTTTCCATCCATAATTCACTTTCTTATGAATTCACCAGGTCATCATTCACCAGGTCATCATTCACCATTCTTATAATTTGTTCACCAACCATCATTCACCAGGTCATTTCCCATGGTCAGAACCCGTCAACCCTTCGTAGAGCCGAGCAGCAGCATGTGGCTGGGTCCGAGCAGCAGGCCCTCTGCGGTTTCACCTGCCAAGCTCCAGGAAGACCTCGCACAGCCCAGCGTTGGAACACCCGGCAGTCCATGGTGGTTCGACCTAGGGAGCCGTAAAGCCATGGTTGTTATTGAAAAAGGCTACGGCCCTAAGGCTTAAGATTGGATGATGTGGAAGTACCCCAAGTCCTTGGACAAAAATCTGACTGAACTTCAAGAAACCAGGATTTGAGAAGTTAGGTGCTCAAAAAAGGAAACTTATTGAAGTTCTCAAGTTCTTGGACAGTCGCAGTTTCTCCGCTATCAGACAAAACAGGCAGGTTTGCTGTAGTCACCATACACTTGATCGAAAAAGGGTCAATGGGGCTTCTTGAAGGGGATGATGACTATGATGATGATCATGATGATGATGACGACACAGGATGACACTTCACAGTTGTTCTACAACCCATTTGTGATCATTGCTATGGGATAAGCTGATTGGGTGTGACCAATTTTTTCGTGAGCACCAAAGTGCTGATCCAAGAGTACCTGATTCTTCGAACCGCCCCGGCTCACCCAATGCAACCGCTCCGAATGACCCGAAACCCTTGGGGAGACACAGAGTGGAATTTCCGTTGCTATTGTTAGAGCCCGAAGCATCATCAGTTCACCAGCAGAAAACCTTAACCATCACTATCCATCCCGAACTCATTGGCTAGCCATCTCCGCCCAACAATCATTAAACATATCATCAAGAACCATCATTGGCAATCGTTAGTGCCATTGTTAACCATCCGCTAAGCATCCGCTAACCATCAAATAACCATCCATTAACCATCAACTAATCCTTTCACATGCTAAACGATTGGTTTTTCATCACTAGAGCTCGGGGCTCTTGCGACGTAGCCACCTGGTGGTTTTTCAATGTAAGGTCGCTGCATGGTCCCATGGGTCCCGGCGGCAGTCAGCCGATGGCTAGTCATGAGCCAGGATTAGTTAATTAGTGTAATTCACTAGTCATCATCACTACGCAAAATACTCGATTAGCCATCATTTATCATCATTAATGCTGGGCAATTATGATTGTGAAATCATCATTCAACACTGTGTGCCGCTGTAGCCTTCATCAAGTATCAACCGTGATAGTAAGGTAAATCATAGTACATCAGCATTCACCACTATATATGATATGTAAAGCATAGTTATCATAATCACACTGAATCATCAACCAAGATAATTAAACGATCTGTATGTGTCATCATCCATCATCATCAATGCTTATCAACTATGGTAGTGAAAGTGCCAGTCAAACCTATCCAGTCTTTTCCCTACCAATCAACTGCATATCCAGTATGAATAGGTGAAATCATATTAAATCATCTTTAACGAATAGTGAATCTTTTGCCAACATAGTGCTAAAAAATCAAAGTCAATGTAATATAAATAGGTAAAATCATAGTAAATCATCATTAACCACTATATAAAACATATAAATCATGACAACTTCCCTGGTAACTCACAGCCCATCACAGCCCCATGTCACAAATCATTTGCCACCACTTCTTCGAGGCCGCGACCCTGCGGTTGGTAGCCTGAGCCTCGGAGACGAATCAACCGTGGGTCTTTGGGGAAAGACTTGGGGGTTCCATGGTGGGTGTTCAATGGTTCTTCCAGGAGTTCTTCCATGTTTGCTTAGTCGTGCTTGTTACAACATGAATCTCTCCATCGCCTTACAACATGAATGCCTATAATCGAGTTTCTTGACTGATCGAATCTGATTAATGTTTCATATCTTTCATGTCAACGTTTTATGATTGGAAATGATGATAAATGAGGCGTTCTGATATCGATAATTCATACTGGTTGATTGCGGCCGAGGGGATGAGCAGCAAGAATAACCAACCAACAATCGGCAATGGGAAATGATGTCTGGTGATGGTTTTGGATGTGAAAAACGAAATGGTGGAGTAAATGATTCTGTTTTTTACCCATGATCTTGATCACCTGGTTGGTGGTTTCAACCCCTATGAAAAATATTAGTCAACCAACAAATTGTTAATAACAACCAGCCAGTCACCCATTTCTAGGCACCGCCACCTTCACAACTCAGGTCTCTGACAAAAATAGGCCAGCACTGCGCAAGGCGAAGATCCGATCTCGCGATCCTACCGGTGTTCGATGATTGGATTCCATGGGCTTCGTGGTGCTCGGTTGATCAACCTGGCTATGGGTCAATTTTTACCAGCCAATAATAGGGATAATGACCAACAAAACTATGGGGAAGACAATGGTTAATGGTAGGGGAACCAGGGGTACAGGGTTTTGACCCATAGCCACCTGAGCAAACAACATAGCTGGATGTGGTTGGATAATGACAGGGTAATGCTAGTGACCGATGGTTGAATCATGCTTGTACAATGGTTGTTTCATGCTTGGTTTATGGCTGGAGGATGGTGGATAAGACTTAGGTGTCGTTTACGGTGGTGCCTGGAGTGGTAGCAGGTGCCAAGTTGTTGGTTCACGGGTCATTTCAACAGCTTTTGAGGCCTTGTTCTATTGGTTGCTTGGAGGTCCTTCCCAGAAATGAATGATATAGAATGTGGCCACGGGTCTTTAACAAAACAGCTATTATATGAAGATCCTGCCTATGATAATCAACAAATGGTTCTGATAATTGCTTGGCTCTCAATGATGATTGATCAAGAGCAGAATGTCAAATGAAACCTAGTAAAATCAAATAAGAAATCAACCTCGCGCTTGGGGCTGACATAACCACCCCATGTTTGATGCAAAGATGATCACGCTCAAACAGTTGCTGCTTACTGGGAACCAACTGGCTCATCCATAAATGAATTCACAGGCGGCTGATCGTAGCATGATTCATGCGTGAAGAGTCAGATTGTGTGGCGAGGCGAAGCAAAATGAGGTGACCCGGTCTTTTTGGATACTGTATATTTGTTGGTTTCTCAAAATGAGGGTACCCCATGGTACCCCCAAATCATCTAGTTACTAACCATCTATAGTAGTAAACCAACCATTTTGGGGGCTCCCTATTTTGAGAAACACCCATTTGTTGGTTCGTGAATTGTCATTCTCTCCTGGGTCTTTCCCGACTTTCACACAAACAAAAGCACAAACACACTACATTGGTCACTACATCAAATCAGGATACATCCGATTTCGGTAGCCGTGTGGCCATGCTGGCAATGGTGGCAATCTCATGAAGTGAAGCTACTTGCCAAAAAGCCCAAAGCAATGGATGGCAATTTCAAGCACTGCTTAGCCAAGGTCACTCGCCGTCAGCATTCTCCCAGTCCTTGAATTTCCTGATGCGGCCCTCATCTTGCGCCATGTCACGTGAAACTGAGGCCGGGTGAAGCCTCAGGAGAAGCCTGATGGAACGGATCCGTGGCCGGATCTGAGCCAATAACAGCGGGCCCTGGGTGCCGTAGCTTTGCCAAGGTGCAGCTGGCCGTCGCTGGGGCCAAGGTTTGTGGCAACTGGAGCGAACCTTTCGCTTGGAAATGTGGGAAGGGAAGGGTGTGGGAAGCTTGGTGAACAACATGCGGCTGCCTGCAGATGCGATACGTTGTTGATCAGGGAGGCAAACGGTTTCCTTCAAGAGGTGCCATGGCTGATCATGATTCGTTTAAGGTTGCGCCCAATAAGCAGAGTTGTAGTTGCAACATGTCAAGAAGTCCTAGTTGGGGCGGCACTAAGAACAAAAACATGCAAAAAACCATGAATATCCACATAAATAGATAATAACAAAACATATTTCTGAAAACGCATCCTCAAAAAACCTCACAGAAAATGAAGTCTTTTTTCATAAAAGATTCCCCTGCAATCATCTGCTGACTGGCTCTTTCACCACACATCCCACCCGAGATTGGGGCTTCCCTGAGGATCAAACACCTGGGGCTTCGCTTCGTTTCCTGACAGCTCATCATGCTTCATGGCTGCATCCTACGGGAATCATGGACATTTCCAAGCAAAGGCCAGTTTGAATGGAGGAAAGTATCAATGTTCGGACCATTTCCAGGGGCAAAATGGGGTTTCTTCCATGCGCACGATTACCATCGACCAGCCTGCATCGTGTTCCCCCAAGGTGTTGGCTGTCGTGCTAAGAATGGTCATGACGCACTTGGGGGTACCCTAGGACATACACCATAGGGTGCGAGCGGCGAATCTTGCATCATCTTGCTGAGTTGGTGAGGCACTTGGTTCCCAATGACGACAGTGGATGACAGTGGTTCATGTCTGAATGAAGGGGCATGAGCAAATCCTTTAGACATCAACCAACTTGGGTCAAACTACAAGCCGCGGGACCCCGTCGTGCTCCTGTGAAGCGAATGGCTTTCAGAAATAGCGTGACCGAGCTCGGCGAACAAAAAACACCGGCTGAGTCGCAAACTTGCTGAGCACACGCACAACGAGGACCATCAACCACAAAAGCACTCGAAAAAACGCTCCAAAAAATGCGCGAGACACCCAACCAACACCAACAAGTTCCCGAGACGAATCCTGATGCACACTAGCGGTACGAAGATGTTCGCTGCAACCCTGACGTTTGACCACCCCCAGCTGGAGATTCAATATGTTTAGCATGACCTTGTTGGTGGTACCAATCCTGTCCCATCAGCGACCTGGTCGGAAGTTCGCCAAGGAATCATGGTTCAGAACCAACTAGAACAGGTCAACAACCCTGTGGAACAGCTCAATAACCAACTAAAACATATTATAAGCAACTAAAACGGGTTGTTAACAAGCACGGAAATCACGGAACCAGAAAGACCTCAGACCTTGGCAAAGTTGCCTCAGCCTCCACTGGACCCCGGGAATGTCTAGTAAAATGCTGGAGCAAGTGCCGCGAGTTCCCCCAGAGTGAAAGCCACTGTAACCCCTTGGAACTCTCTCAGATCGGCGGCAAATTTGAGCCACGGATTAACACATGCGAAGCAACAAAGAGCCTGCAACGGGAGGGAGGAGTCCCACAGGAACCAAAAGCAACGGGCAGGATATCTATTGCGTACCGCACTCACCTTCACTGTGTTGGACTTGCCGCGAGCAAGTGCATAAGTGTACGTCTGGAAAACTTTACTGTCGTCAACCCGAACCCCACTCCAGCTTGTCAAAACACTCTACCCCAAACTCTGTGCAACAAACAGTTGGCTTTTGTTGTTATCAGTTGTTTCTGCAATTCGGTGGTTTCTCAAGTCATGGGGGTACCCACAGTTATCATCCTTTAAATCACCATTTCCAATATTAACCATTGGGGTTCCCCAGTTTGAGAAACACTAACCATCATCGCTCGTGAGGCCCGGCTTCTGGGGGCTGCACCAGGCATGGCCATCTGGCCTTGGGCGATCCGGATCAGTGCAAACTGTGGTAACCGTGGAAACCAATTATATACAACAAATTGAGAACCAATGTAGGGGTTTCTCGGGGTTTCTCAAAATTGGGACCGCCAAGAATGGACGGTTTGTTGCGAAAAGTGATTTGTCTTGGATGATTTGGGATTAAGCGCCACTTTGAGAAACACACACATATATAGATCAAATAGAGGATAGACATAGTATAGATACAATCATAGTGTTACAATATTTACAAATTTATAGGCACCAGTTTTCACTTGTGCATAGCATCGCTGTTCGTAGCAAGGATGTATAATCATCACTGCCAATATCATGTGATAAAAATGGTAAAGGTGTTAAACACAAAAACAACCAAGAATGACTGCAGTAATAAATGTAAACAATGATGTACTTATAATACACGTATTTGTATTATCTTATTCCAACTGGTTACAGCAATAGTTGGCTGGTAACGTTTGGTAAACTTGCTTGTGGCTCGTGCCATTCCGACATCAGAATACAATCCAATAGCATCATATAGGAGCATACTCCCTAGTGATCGTACATTTGTGTTGCGTTTTCGTATTCCGACCAGAATGTCAATAATAATCCAAATAGACCGTGATACTACAGTTGAAATGGATATGTTGACAATAATGCTGTGTTTGGTCGATGGAGGTTCGCCACCAAAAGGTGCACTTATTCACATAGCAAATGACTTGTAGCCAACCACATCGCTAGCACATGATTGCAACAACACACCCTCTGCTAGCACTTACCATCCCAAACCATGGGTTCCAGCGTCACCATCAGCTTCAGGTAAGCCTTCGCCCGCAACAATCTTACAGAATTTGAGTTTAGTCATGGCTCATAATGGCTGACTTATGATGATTGCGGATAATTGAGGCAGTGCTAAAGAATTGATGATTATTTGACCAACCACTGGCAAGAAATGGATTGGTGGTCCTGAATCTGAGTGGCTTTGGGAGGAAAAATCGACACCCTTCGGCGGGCGGCAAAAAACCTCCACAGAGCACGTTGGGCCACCATCCCTCGTTTGAGGGGGCCAACAAAAAGCCAAGCAACGACCCCAAGCAAGATCAACCATTAAGATTAACAATTGGCTCCTTGAAGTTAAGTAATTCCTATATCTTTTCCTCTCTTCAAAAAGCTCTGCGAAATAGAAACCAGTGCGAGATTTCCTGCCAGAACTGGGAGGCAAGGCCCGCCGCCAACAAGGGGTCAACGATCCATTGGTTCATATCCGTGACATGAGGCCCATGATTCCAAGCAGGAGCTGTCTGCCCAGCCGGTGTCATTAGTAGTACAAGCCTTCCCCTATTTTCTTGCTTCCTGTACCAGTAGTGCAGTAATGCAAGGACAATAGTGGTACATGAAGCTGACAAATAATAGTATTATCATCTATAATATTATGGTAACTACGGTAAACGAAGCTCACAACTCTCATCATATTACTTCAGCAATAGTGTGAATAACAGTCCCACATTGAATCAACAACCATGGCAGCAAACGGACACCATGCCCCAACTCGTAATAGTTGCTAGATGTAAACCACGGTCGAATACCCCATCAAAATGCATTGTCCAACCTGCGACGCACATGATATTAAGTAAACAATACAAGTAGCAGCAGCAAGGGCAACAACGGGGACATCAACAGCAAACAGCAGCAATGGTGAAAAAAATCACACCCAGAACGTTTGGTCAAAAGACTCCCGGTAGCTCCTCGCCTCGCTCCCCCTCTACAAGGACATCTGGTGGTTTCTGAAAATGGGGCCGTACCCCCAAATCATCCTTCAAATCAACCATGTATATAACCAAGTAACCAACCACACACAAGTAATAAACCAACCATATCCCATCTCTCAACCATTTCCTGCCTTGAGAAAGCACCACGTGGAGATCCTGAACGCTGGCCCTCCCAAGCACCAGCAACGGCAGCGCTTTCGAAACCAAGGGACTCGCCCACTGCCGCTTTGAAATTCGCAGCTGCAAACCTGGCACCTGAGCAACGACACAATTCGCTTGCCATGGCTTGCGGTGGCTGAGAAAGTCAAGGATTTCAGATTAGTCATTGATTTCGGTTCGATTGGTTACATTCTAGATTGTTAATTTTTTTGAGTGAAATCATCGAGTTGATTTCACCTAGTTCATTGGTTTAAGAACCAGTGATCAATGTTAGATCCGTATTAACCAAGCGCCATCCGTCACGAATAGCTGGAGATTTACCAGTGGATTGACTATTGGTACTTAGAAGCCACTGGCTCTGGTGATCCAATGCTGCTGATTAACCCTTCCTAGGGACCATGGTGAGTCGTGGTTGGCTCTAGGCCACCATTCCACGGCGGCACCCGTTCTTTAGTTTGAACCAGCAGTTGGCGAGTTTGTGTTTCAACCCAACTGTTGGCTAAAAGTTGGTAATAATGGTGAGAAAATCATCCATGACTCAAACCAAGTTGAAGTTGATACCCAATAGTTGATGATGAATTCAGTCATCAATCATCCGTGATATACTGTGACAAGCCATCATCCAATCACCCAAGACTTCACGATGAAACCAGCTCCAGTCATAGCACAACTTCGATTTTCACCAGCTCCCGGCCTACCACATTGTCCGCATGCTTGCCTGCGCATAGCTGTGTGCCAAGCCGAACACACCATAACTGTAGATCCATAAGCCCACACCATTTTATTGCAGATGGATCTACCATTATGGTTAAACAAATGGTTAAATTATGGATATACCATTTAACTAAAATTAATTGTACATCCATTGTGGTTATATGGAATCAAATGGATATACAAATAGACCATAATGGTGTGGCGAATGCAAATCCATGTGGTAAACCACCCGGTTGAACTGCTGGCGGTTTATTCGTATGAAGCAAGAACAAAACTTTGCCCGGAGGATGATTCTTTGCACAATATTTTTCCACGTTGAAACGAATATGCATGCACACACGCACACATCAAAAGACGTTCGAAGTTAGTTACGTTCTGCTGGGTTTTGCAAAGCAACTCCCTCAAATGAACAGCTGCGCAAATCACCTGCATAAACACATTTGCGAATGCGACGGCCACCTCTTTCCAACACCAATTGCGAACAGGACAGAGATATTCCACCTGGAAAAAAAAGATTTAGCCCTCTCTCTCTCTCTTCGAAAGAATTGGCATAGAAAAAAACTTCAAAAGACTGGAGTTACTCCAGGCGCAGCCCCAGCATGTGAAAACAACGAAAATCTTTCAGCTGGTCGCATCCCATCCCAGCGGCCTGGGATGTGGCCTGAATACCCTGCAACGGCTGCCACCGCTTTTCCTGCGGGCCAGTGGCCCGGCTGCACCAACAGGGGCACTGCAGCTGGGACGGCCACCACCAACATCCACCTGGGATGTGGCCGGAATCCCCTGCAACGGCTGCCACCGCTTTTCCTGCGGGCCAGTGGCCCGGCTGCACCAACGGGGCAACTGCAGCTGGGACGGCCACCACCAACATCCAGTACCCACCACGTGCGCCGTGGCTGCCTTGTTCTTGGCAGGCCCAAAAAACAAGCGAACTGCGAGTGAAAAACTTCCCCTTCCCAACCTGATCCTGGCCGAGGTGAGGCCGAACCTCCCTGGCAGTGCGCATCCGACATGGTGTCAGAAACGATGGGAGGTCCATGGAGATCTATACTTACATATACTTCCCAAGCATCCCCATGATTTGATGGCACTTTGGGAGATGGCTCTGATTTCATACCATAATCCTAGGAGATTCGCAAGAAGTAGCTATCAACCATCTAAATTTGGAGGTGTGTCTGAATCTGTTTGTTGCAAAACTGGATTAGTATGATCCCATATCAATGGCGAATAGCCAACTAATCTTGACTCATGATGGGTGATTACGGTTAAGCAACCGGAAATCCAGCCAGTCATGTAGTATCTGTATCTTTTGCGTCAAGTCTGCAGCTACTGAGCTGGTGGAACTGGGGGTGTTTGTTTGGATCTCAGTGGTAGGAATGCGGTTGTCAATGAAGGTCACGAATGATGGTGTGTGTGTGATACCACCACAGGTATTATTACCCCCAAAGACCAGCTGGGTTGAGCGGTTGGGGTAAAACATCCACCATGAAGCCGTCGGGTATCTGATGGTACTTGATTTGCAGGGAGTGGCGCCCCAGGTGTGGTGCAAAATTGCTTTGCTTCCTGACTGGTGCGCCCAGCTACAGTACGCCGTTTGCAAATTTGTTGCGTGCTACAAATTAAGTGCAATGCCACGTGTTCAAATAAATGCAGTAAATCAATCAATTAATACGTAAATAAATATATGAAAAAGAAAGAGATTCATAAATGAACAATATATGTATCAAACAACCCAAACAATCCTAAACATATATAATGCAAATAATTGTACAAACATATTGATATTGTTTTACAGCAAACAAATCAACTCCATACGTGACAAAGCATACCTGAGTTACACACCACCACGGTCGCCTGAAACAACTCCACGTGCATGTGAGGGCGATCGCAACAACTTTAGGGATGACCACATGTGGCGCAGTGCCACGAGGCCTGCGCCAGTGGAGATGACACGGGTTTCGAAGATGTGGACGCCTCGGTTGTTTAGAGGTCAGCCCTGGGTTCCAAGAACTGCACCACAAGCTATGGACATGGGTTGTTTAGAGGTCAGCCATGGACATGGTACCAAGAAAAGCCCAGTGATTTGCGAACTCTTCGGCTTTCCTTCCATGCTTTGTCCTCACTGGGCAGCCGACCATACAGCATCGATAAGTCATCAGCTTTAAATGTCACTATATTTTTTCTCCTCTTTGTAGCATTACCCATATAGTTGTTCACTAGCCATTGCCATCATCCATCCCTTTCCAGTATGAACTTCGCTACCGCTGAAGGACTACCCTTGCGCTGCCTTGCGTTCTCTGAGTTTCACACCCAATCGCCGGGCCGGACCTGTCGCTGCAAGCCAGGCTGCACCATCAATCCCTGGTTGGTTGGCTGATGAACCATGAGCCATCACTAACCGATCATGAAGCTAGTTGGTTCATGCTTGGCTGGTGCTTAGTATATTTAGTATGAACTATCATTAGCCATCAGTACCCTCTGGTAAACTCACCTGGAAGCTCAAAAAATCAATTTTCACCGGTAAAACGAGCCATAAATGCTGGATTTTCCGCTTCCAGGTTGGTTTACCGGAGGGTAAGCATGCTTTACTTCCCTCCGAATGGTTTCTTGGGATGCTCATTTTACCGACCTCGGAGCGGACAACGCTCCCAGACTGTGTCTGTCTGACATTCTACATGGGTTTCCTGTATTGAAAAGAACTGAAACCTGGTCATTGGATAGGGATAAAGCTTGAAAAGATATTCTGGCAATCGCATTTGTCATGATTTATCCGTTCCTTCTAGTGCCCAAACCAGCGGTACTTAATAACAAACATGGTAACCGTGCTTACTCATTCTTTGGGGGATACTGATATGGAACAGGTTGCAAGGAAGAACCGCTAGAATCGCTAGAATCCCTCACACCTTGAACCAATGACAGCCATCAATTTTGGAGGGTGGGGCGGCAGCACGTTGCAACTGGTAGTTGATGGTTTGTACCGTTAGTTTTCAAAACACTGGCAGTGTGGGTCGAGAGCAGCCTAGGGTGGTTGCCCAAACGGAACTCATCATTACAACAATAACGTAGAGGATGCAGCCATGCACGAGCAACCGGGAAACACAGCGGCCATTTACCATGAGTCGTCCCAAAAGAGGAAATGGAAAACAAAGAGCCAACCCATAAGATGTCAAAAGCAACATGGGAAGACTGCACTAGCTGCAATAACCCTTAAGGTGCCAGAGAAAACCACATAGAAAATACTCGGAGACAGTATAAGTTTTCAAAGGCGAGGAGAACAGTAGTGGACCCCAGACATAAGTTTTTAGTTCACCTGGCAAGCTAGACAAATATCTAAAACACATCTACATCTATATAGATACACATACCAAAACTAATAGTACCCAACAGCTATACCCCAACTCACGCAACATGTTCCCAGACTTGTTGGTTGTGTCATTTCCCAAGGCTTGTTCAACTACATCTGCTTGCTAGGAGTGATCTACATGTAGACCACCTACTTTTACGATCAATACCCTGTGATTTTGTCCTGTATCTGTGTGAAATGGTGACAGCTGGATCTCCCATTGTCACTAGTGTTGCTGAACAGCCGACCATGGTCATCATTGACGATTGATCATCATTCACCATGTCACATTCCCGCCTTATGTCTCTTTAAATTCCTTCACTATCAACCGTGGTTGATTCTATGATGTCATCATTTACCATGACATTCCCGCGAGCGAAGAGACTGGTCCTGATACCCTGCTTTGTCTGTTTCAATGCTCTTAGTACCGTCGGTGGCACCCGTTGGCCCCGCCTCCTGTGCACTCTTCATGTTTGGTGCCGTGCGAGCCCGGCGGCTTGCGTTTTGCCATGTGGTACCATAAGTGTCCTCGTTGAGGCCGGCGCTTTCCTAGTGGCTTCCCCGGGATGAAACAATGACTGGTAATTGGTGGATTGCAATTAGCCACATATATAGTTACTTGAAAAGTGGCTAACTAGGGTGGTTCCACAAGTTTAGGATAGAAACTTTTTGCGTCATGAACATGCCCGAACATATGCACAACCAAACGCAAGATGTCAAAGCATAGCTGACATTGGAAAGATGCAAGAAGATAGCTGTCACTAAACAAATCCGACAATGAATCATAGTTAGTCACTGTCCATAGATAGTGGTCCATAATTGTCATATACCGAGGATGGAAGCGCACAAAATACCAAAGATTCAAATGCTTAGCGGCAAATTCATTAACCAAGAGCCTGGTAGCAACAAGGTTGAGGCGGTTTGGTTTGTAAAGCTTTCAACCACTGCAGAATCTTTATTCTAAATCTATACATACAAGCGCTCCTTGACCTGACCCTCTCATACCCTCACTGCCCATGGGAAGGTCTGCGTCTACAGAATGTCGGGCGGTTCGACCAGCACAAGCGGCATTTTGGAACATTTCTGTGGCAGGAAGTTGATACAGAATTATCCACTTGGACAAACTGCTCTGAGTAACCACCCCTACCACAAATCAAAGACGTTGAAGATATCTTAAAGCAAGCGGGAAAATCGTTGAGAGCAGTGGCAGTCCACCAATGAGAAACAATACAACAACAAACTCAAAACACAATTTGTCAACACACAGGATTTCATCAGCACAATCCCTTGAATCGGAAAACTTCTTGCCGAAGAATTGTGTAATACAGCTTAGCTCAGCTTAAGTGGTCCCCAGGGACAACCGCTTGGCCCTTCCCGTCCTCCAATTTCCCAGGGATGTGACCTCAAGCGATTGAAATCCTCTTCTGGTCGCTGCTTCACCCAGCAGTTTTGCATTGGCTGCCTGCATTTCTAGCTGACTCATGCTGACTATGAATACTCCAACAGAATTCACTCTGCCGTATTGTTGGCCAACCGATGACCTGCATGTGCTTGAGAATGATGTGCGGAAAGTAAAAAACAACAGCAACAGCAACAGCAACAGCAACAGCAACAGCAACAGCAACAACAACAACAACAACAACAACAACAACAACAACAACAAGAACAAGAACAAGAACAAGAACAAGAACAAGAGCAAGCACCACGACCAACAATGGCAACACCCACAGGAACAAAAGCCGCACCAGCAACAACCAAAAGTGAAAATGCCACTGCCTCTGCTCCACTGCTGTAGCAACATTGAGCTCTGACAACCGCATGGGGCTTTCCTATTCGGAGGGCTGGAGCGCACCCATGGCCCCCGATGGCCGCTGGGGCTGTAGCGGCTCGGCCACCCAACCGCTGTAGCCAGGAATGCACCCTGGCGATGACAGCTCAAGCGTGAAATGCTTGGCTCTACCTGAACCTCTGAGCCAATTCAAGTCCTGAACATGCCCAGTGTGACATTGCACAGCCCTGAACTGTGAGTATGACACCTCCAAGATGACCCAATCCCGACCCGCAACAAAACACTAGCTCCGAACTCAAGCATTAGCTTGCCATTCCTGACCATGACGAATCCCTAAAAATCTAACATAGAACCTTCAACATGGAATCTTTCTGACATCATGTTCCTTTTCCCAAGACAACTTCCACCTTTCGGCTCTTGACGGCTTGGTTTGGCCTCAGTTCCGCTGGATACCGCTATACTCCAAAGATATCATTGAATCAGCATTGATGAAAACTCCACAGGTGGTGGCAACGGGTGAGGCATCCTGGCTTTACATCCCCCCAAACTCTGAAACACTAACTGGGGTTTCTCAAAAACAGGGGTACCCCTAAATCATCCTTTATATCAATCATTTCTCAAAATCAACCAACCATTTTGGGGCGTCCCCCATTTTGAGAAACCACCAGTTCATTGTTGCTCATAAGGCTTTGGAGCAATTTGGACCCCGAGTAATTGGACCACGGCTTGTAGACGGCCGTTGGTTTTCGATCAAATTTCTTTTATTTGTGCACATTGATAGTAGGTGGCGGATGTGCAAACCAAGTTGATGCTATGGGGGGGATGGGGTGCGGATGGGTGGGGTGGGCTGGGGCATTTTAACGTTCACTTGCACTTGGAAACCAAGGTTGTGCCGCATGTGCAAGTTGACGCTGAGTCCATGCGGAATGAAGCTGTGGAACTGTGTGTGCCAATGGTGTTGGCGTCGCTCCCAAGAAATCACAGATGTTGGCGACTTCTTGAAGAGGTTGCAGCCGCTGCTGAGAAAGTCTTACCGTTATTAGTAGTTGGCGACCTGAAAAAAAGTGTCTGTGAAAAAAAGTGTCTGAAGCCATTTCGTTGGCCAGGGCATGGAAAAATGCAAAAAACACGCAATTTGGTGCAAAGAACCTAAGTTTTTTAGTTTTCCTTACACATGTGCGTGAAAAACACAATAGTATTTCATTTCAAGGACGCTGACCGGGAACCTCCGAAACATGCCGAAATGCAACGGCCGTGTACCGAGTAGTTAGCAAAAGTGCTCTGAAAGCACGCAGCTGCTAGTTTCAACCACTTTCTGTCATGAATCACGACCATATCAGCCTGAAACAATGCTGTCGCTGATTGTCGGGCTGCCAAGTACAGCATGCACAGAAAGCATGATTGATGTTAACTACTGGAAAACACATTGCTTGGTCAAATGCCGGGAATGCATGCAACTGTACACGTGTAGGCTATGTTGGCATACATCTGCATAATTTCATGGCATCTAACTCAGCCCCACGTGAAGCTTTATTTCAACACTACTATATCTTGATTGGATCGTGACCATGTTAGCGCTGTTGAAACTGCACTTCAATTCCACACAGCACTCGCACCACAGTTGTGTGGCAGTTTCACTGCGCTGTGATTAGTCGAGTTTCCATGCAGTCTTGATTTCCAACATCTCATCCAATCCCATCCCATCAAAGTTACAACACGGCTTGTGCTGAAATGTAATGTTAAGGCATATATATATATATATATACATACATATATATATATATATGTAGACGCGTGTTCAAATATGCATACAGATTTACATCGATCACGTAACCGGATAGATCGGGATGGCTGAGGGCAATGGTCCCCCAATCGTCTGTGCTCATGCAAGTGTTGGCATGCCTTATGAGAACGACACGACGTTGCCATGGAAAACAAATGAGTGTTTTGTAAACTTTTGCGATCCAAACTCGGCATCGATCCAGCTATTGAGAATACATTTTTTCTCAGCCTCGAGTCTCAAGCTATAAGCATCCTGGAGTCGAGAGAATATCAACTTTGCATCCCAGGCAGGAAAAACTCCAGAAAATGATCTAAATTTTGAGCATGGCGCAGGATGGGGAATATTGATGAATATTGCATTTAGTGTATATCAAAATGATTGCACATACGAATGTGTTGGCCCTGAAAAGATTTTCGTCTAGAAGGTAATCCAGTGTAAAAAGCTTGTTACGAGGACTTTGTGCATAACAACCAAGCACTAAAATAACTATGCATATGCCAACATCATGAACAGGGGTAAACTTGCCATGACCGACCGTGGCTTCACAAGAACACAAGTTATGCTAGAAGCCTGTGGCGAACCCATCGCAATTCCTTAACACAACACAGCAATTGACAGGCATTCCACCAACAATCAGTAGTAGACTAATAGTTGCATTTGCACGTCAAGATCGATACCATCATCTTGAAGATTAGCACGGAAGCCTAGGCTACCTGTGATCGAAACCAACTAAACGAAATAACAGCGCCGCGTTCCCAATTCCGAAGTAAGAGTCCATTGATTGACCCGCATTGAAACTTCATAATCATCATAGCCATCCCAACAAGTATATAATGAATCACTATGAACCACTGTTGACCACCTTAACTTCTGATTTATCGAGTATTCACAACTAATCTCCAGCCACTCAGTTTCGGACACTTTGTGGGTCTCCTGGCAACTGGCATCTTGGCATCCGATGTTGATTGGTTGGGCTGGTTTCAACATAGATGTGCACGCACAAAAAACATAAATATCACGAATAGATTCAAATTGTAATGTACATTGTCTACAGGATTCATGAACTACATCAATAAATATTACACACACACATGTATATATACAAATATGTATGTATACACAGTTATGCAAGCATGTCAGCAAAAATGAACATAGACTAAAACATCAAACAACTGTACACTTCGGTCATTTTTCCGGAAACAATCTAAGATCCATTTTGTGATGGTGCTGGTTTCAACCAACCAAAGAATCTTTGGGGGGAACAGTTTTTTTTTCTGCCCATGGGAGCGAGCAGTAAAAGCCTCCTCTGTCACGGAACAGTTCTTTCCCCTAACAACCCCCCGAGAACAGATAGAACTGAACTGCAGGGGGATCCATCGCTGGTGGTTGCCCTTCAACAAATTCAATCAGTGGATTGGCATAGCAGGGAGCCGTTTTTGCATTTTTAAAGACCAGCCACTCTTGATAATAATCATCCTGTAGATTAATTACCATCATTGAACATAATTGGCCATCATTGACCATCACCAAGCATCACTATCAGAGTTTAAGACCTGCATGGCGGTTTCTCAAAATAGAAGACCCCTCAAATTGTCCAGTTTCTCAACCATTCACAGTAGTCAACCAACCACTTTTTGGGGCTCCCTGTGGCCTGAGAAACCACCAGATTGAATAATCACATATGGCTGTGGGTCAAAACCCCGTACCCCTGGTTCCCCATCATTAATCATTGGTTTCCTTGTTTTTGTTGGTTATTAACCCCCATTATTGGTTGGTTAAGTGCTTGACCCATAGCCATATCATCACCAGTGAAAAACTTCACGACAGCACGGTGCGGTCCTCGCAACGTCTTCATGCCATTCTCGTTGCACACTGCGAATCGCTGCCCCATGTTGGACACTTCAGGTGCCTGCGGACCAGCATGCTATCCGACATGCAACGACCGACGATCCGACTCACTGGGGGAAATCTTTCGCTCAACGGAATCCGGAAATTCATGTGCTGGGATTATGGTGGAAATGATGTGAAATGATGGGTTATATAGTCAATCTTAATCACATTCACTATGAGATGATTCATGTTTTCTTGGCGCTTCACGGCTGCACATTATGGAATGCACAGCGAGGACGGGGTGCAAGCTCTGTAAATGTTGGCGAAACGTCGAAGTGTTTCGTTTTTTGCCCCAGCGCTTTTCCTGAGAATCGGTGAGAAATTTGTCCGAACTCCTGGCTAGACTAGAACACCTGGAAATTGCCCACAAATCCAGAAAAGTCTTAGGAGCGAAACAGTTAGAGCGTGCGGTGGAGTGCACCTCTTGCAGTTTGCATCACTTAGATTCATCATTAATTTGACGCCCTTTGCCCTTGAAAAGCAAAAACTTAGACATTTCTCGGATTTGGATCCTCCAGGCAAAGACCATAGGGGCAAATTTGGGTGCATTGTTGGTCCCATGTTGGGCACGTCTTGCCGCATGTTGGGGCCAGGTTTGCGAGACAGATTTGGGTGCCAGCTTGTGCCACCACGAGGCCCCATGTTGGATATTTTAAGCTCAGTGTTGGGGCCATCGGCCTCCATGTTGGGCACATCTGCGTTTTGCACAAGTTGGTGTGTCAGGCTCCATGTAGAGCACGGTTGGCGCATGGCGAAGCCATCTTGGGCGATGTTCGCCACAGTGGACCCATCCTGTCCGCACGGGCCCCACGTTTTGGACTGGTGTTGGGCAGGGCCCGTAAATCTTTACTAGGGCCTTCGCAAATTAGACGCACCCTGCACCTTCACTCCGGGCGGATTTGCGCTTCGGCATGTGTGTTTTTGAACTTCATCTGGTTGGTGGTTGAGCCACACTTCTGAAAAATATTATCCAACCAATGTCAACCAACCAACTATCTGTTAATACTGGGTACAATACAAGATATTTGAAACCATCATTAACTACCAGTCATCATCAACCCACCAACCAATGTCAACCAACCACACGCCAGTCATTCATGTGTTTCATGGTGGGTCCCGGGTCCCTCATGGCAGCGAGACCTCCAAGGATGCCAACCCCGATGACAGTGAAGCAACAGTTTGGTCGGGGCTGCGCGCTCGCAGGGTGTCAAAGGTGCACTTCAAATGACCAACTTAAGAGCTTCAACAAGCATACAAATATATCATATATGGTGGTTTCTTAAAATAGGGGTACCCCTAATTCATCCTTTATTAATCAGGTATAGTGCTAAACCAACTATTTTTTGGGTCCCCTGCTTTGAGAAACCACCATATACAATTTCTGGATCATATTCAATATGCGCATGTGCTACAAGCATCTAAAAAACATGTCATCGATCTAAGCCATATATTAACGTGCCTGACTGCCAAGTCGAGCCAAGCCCGTGGCAAATTCTCCAGCTGATCCAGCCAATTCCCCATCCGCTGTTCGTGGCAATGGGAATGGGCCTCCCATTTTTGGCCATAAACCTTTTAATCATGGCCATGACATTCATTACTGACAGTTAAAACATGGTAGCCATCATCCTCATTTTTACGAAGATTGGAAGGGAAGTCAACCATCACGTGTGCAAAACATCCATTTACCTTTAACTCATCATTTATCCATGTAATTCAACCACCTACTGACCACTGGCTGACCAACCACTAACCATCGATCAAGCAGTCTTCACCAGCCCCCTCCTGTGGTTTTGTACCAATTCCGTCGCTGCCTTGCCCGGAATGTGGCCAGAGTAGCCAGGCACGGCATACCGGCCTCTGCCGGTTAAAGGCACCTAGGTTAAGGCGTGCGAACCATTGAACCCTCATCATGGTTAGTCAATCATCGTTCAGGATCAGCGGTTCACCTCGAGGTCTGCAAAAGGCATAGGGAGACCCAGTCCGTACAGACTTGGGCCCAGACGTGACCGTCCTCGCTCACTTCGGAAGCTGGCCTGAGCGTAGCGCCCCCATGTGCCCATTCTTCATCCATTTGACCAACGGTTCACCACTGAACCACTAGTGTCAATTCTTCAGTCTACTGGTTAATCTTTCACGGTCTACCCAATGCACTTCGGTGGCGGCTTATGGTGCGAAGTTATCTATCTTCGAGGGTGCGCCATTGTGGGCAACCTCATTGCATGCACATACATATATCATATTTGTATAAAAAAAATACCCATAAATTTTATTGCAGAATATTGTATAGTTTTTCGAGAAATGACCATGCCAAACTGTACTGAAATATGCATGCTCAGCATGGAGAAAGGTGCGTGCTTACTTTGTCAGGAAAGGGCATGTCCTTGAACTTTTACAAAGCTGAAGGCCACGCACGGCCCTGCATCCCTCAACGTTGTCACCTGATCGTTCCTCCTGTGGCTATGCTGTGGCAACTCCTGGTGGTCTGAAGAAGTCTGATCACGTCTGGCTTGATATGGCTGTGGGTCAAAACCCCGTACCCCTGGTTCCCCTATCACTCACCAATTTTTCCCTTATTATTGTTGGTTATTAACCACCATTATTGGTTGGTTAAGTGCTTGACCCATAGCCATATGTCACAGGGCAAGCGAAAAGCGCCATGAAGTTCGCCACAGCTTCCCGGTGGCTCTGAGATGTCGGCATTGCTAAGGCACCTGTGAAAGCTCATAGCTTGGAAACGACTTACCAGGGATTTCCAGTCCTGGTCTGTCCAACCATGATAGCATCCACCTATAAGATGCTATAAGCCAATAAAGAATGCGTGAGTGGATGTCCTCGATTATATTGGGACTGGGCTAGAAATGTATAGAAACAATCGACCAGTTGAGCCGGGAGTTTCGTCAGTTGCGTCTGCCCGTAGTCAACTGATCTTGCCGGCTGATAGGACCAATTGCATCCAAATACTCTTTGCACATGGTCACGCCATGTCACGCCGCTGAGACATCCAAATAAATCGCACTTTGTTTAGTGAGGCGAGAGAACAAGCTGCGCCACACATCAAAGCTCCATCCCTCAGCGCCTCGGTGTCCGACTTCCGGAAAGCAGCGCTGGCTTGCTGGGTTTCAAGGTGGCGCTGGGGTGCCTACCTTGACGTTGATCCAGGATTCCACATGCTCCACTAGGCTTGCCTCCAATGACGGCAGCGATTTGGATATGTCCCACACGTCCTGCTTGGTGGTTTCGCAGCCCCTATTTCTGGGTTCTTTCAATGGGAGCTGAGTCAACTGAGCCAGCTGGCAACTGGTAAACAATAAATGACAGTGTTTGATCATTCCGATGGACCTTTGCCAACTGAGCCAACTGGCAGCGTGTGTAGAGTCTGCCAGCGGTGATGGCGGACCAGGCCACACGCTGTGTACCCATGGCATTCCCGAACAGAATGAAGCCACCGAAGGAAGGCAACTCACTAGAAAAAACAGCTAGGAATGAATCTAGTCGTAAAAATCATCGCTGCAACACAATTTACCACATGTATAGCCAAAATTCTTGAAATTGAAATCTGCTGAATTGAGACATCTTTATTAATTCTCGGCTGCCACGTTTCTCTCTAGCACCCCGCGGTGCAGCCTAGAGCATTGACCTTCCGAACTCTTCAATCCATACCTCATAGCCAATACCAAGAATATCTCTAATGCTTTCCCTGATAGACATGCTTCACGTAGATGTATGGAAGAGTATCACCCATTTCATGATGCACAACCTTCATGTTCAACCTGAACCTCTGGGCCCATTAAAACTCACCAAAGTGGCCCATGGCTCGACCGCATCCCGAGTACCAAGGACGACCTTCACCGGTCACCATGTGGAGGACATGTCAATGGCTATGACTCATCTCTCTTCTTCGGGCTCGCGCACGTCAATGGTACCCAAAATGTCGCCGCAAAAACCAATGATTCCAGCGTTTGATCGACAGCTCTGCAATTCATCATAGTAATCACGTCCTGTTCATTACCAAGTATCCGCCGCAAGAGGGGATGTGATTACGGTGCCTGCTGCGAAATGACCATGGTTCAAAGCGAGCCCCCGCTACCCACAGTTGACCAACCGGCGACCTAGTACCCTATACCTGAAGCAAATTGCTTCGGAAATGGCATGGCAAATCGGACGCTTTGCCATTTTCCCGTGGCACCGCACTGTTTAGAAGTCAGTCTGATCTTCAAGAACGCTGGCAGATCAAGCATGCGACGCAAGGGTGAACGTCCAAAATAGCTGGTGGCAAATGATTTACAAATGGTATCAATGTGTACTCCAACTTATGAAGGGAAACCCTATGAAACATTTCTTCCATATCCTTCCTCTCTGTGACTTTGGCAGTGGCTACCATGGTTTCCTGTTGAGAGAGCAGCGTGTCCAGGAACTTGTCAAGCTCACGCTCGAACAGTTCCCAAGTCTTGCGGTGTCGCTGTGACTTCGTTTGTGCATGCGAAAAGATTTCTGGCCGCTGACATTCCGGCAGTGCTAACCCCTACTTGAAAACAACCAACCGGTTGCTCCACATGGTGTTGAGGATTGCCCCTCCAACTAAGTTGCTCAAGTTACTGCGGAAATCCTCTGAGAAACAACCAGCGACTTCAAGCGTTTCGGGGTCAGCGAGTCGAGTGAGACATGAAACCGACCGGCTTGGGAGGAGTGAGCCGCTCCAACCGGAGCTTGTGCGCCGGTGAGATGATCCGAGTTGGATGATATCCTGAAGCTTCAGCTGCATTCTCCCTCTACAAGGTGGGCCCCCCTAGTTATAATTTGATTAATAAGCCATTTAACTATAGTTATAACTACCATAACTGGTAGTTACCCTAGTTGTAAGCCAAGTTAATCAACCTAGCAATGAGATGCAATGAGGATAAGCCACCCTTTCCAGACCCTTCAGCTGCTGGCCATTCTTCAGCCAGCTAGGTTTGATCATCTTCTAGGGTACGACTGGTATGGAACAAATTGCCCACAGAAATTCATGTCGATTTCCCTGACAGAAATCAACTTGATTGCAAGTCATTCCTCATAAAGCGGGACCCGATTTCGCATCTGGAGAACCGTCCGGCTACCTGGTAGTCTCAGTGCCTACCTAGAAGCATCCAGGCCAACACTTCACAAAATGGCACGCAATTCGCCGTTCAAGGAAAAAACCAGCAACTCATGAATTTCCATGAGCTAATAGGAGCTACTTAAGTTAAGCTAAGCATGAGCCAAACATGGGCTACCATCATAGCTAATATCAGAAGCTACCTGCAGCTACCTTGAAATGTTTAATGGTTAAACGCTAACATGTTTATTGCTATCTATCTATCTATCTTTCTATCTACCCATCTATCTATCGATCTATCGATCGATCTATATCTATCTCTGCATCTAAATCTACATCCACATCTATATCTACATCTATATCTGTCTCCTCGTCTATATCTACCTATTTAATCCTATTTATCTATCTATCTATCTATCTAGTCGCAGGTGTCTCTCCATCAAACGGTCGGTGTTACACCATCAAATAGCTTGTGTTTTACTCCTCCTCCTCCTCCTCCTACTCCTCCTCCTACTACTACTACTACTACCACCACCACTACCACTACCACTACCACTACCACTACCACTACTACTACTACTACTACTACAACAACAACTACTACTACTACAACAACTACTACTACAACAACAACAACAACTACTACTACTACCACTCCTACTCCTACTCCTACTCCTACTACTACTACTACAACAACAACAACAACAACTACTACTACTACTACTCCTACTCCTACTCCTACTCCTACTACTCCTACTCCTCCTACTCCTCCTACTACTCCTACTACTCCTACTACTCCTACTACTCCTACTACTCCTACTACTCCTACTACTCCTACTCGACTGCGACTGCTGCTGCTGCTCCTGCTACTGCCACTGCTACTGCTGCTGCTACCGCCGCTGCTACTGCTACTGCTACTGCTACTGCTGCTGCTGCTACTGCTACTGCTACTACTATCGCCTGCTTCTCAATTTGTTCTTCTGCTGATTTGCTATCATCTTCGGACCATCACTTTCTCGAATCTGAAATGGAGTGGTCGAGGCAAGCTTTGTCCACCGTCCTCCATGCTCTCCCCAAGATGTGACTTGCTTAACAAGCCAAGCAAACTAGACTTATCTGCCATAAGCCAGCCTGCTGTTCTACCAAGACTAGCCATAGGTTCGGATGGTACCTACGCGTGCCTATCGGTGTCCCCAATAACGAGGGGTCAGTGAACCATAGCTTGAGGGATTTGAATCAGATTTCTACTTACACTAGATGAGATTAGACTAGAACGATAGACATATCAGATAGACAAATAAGATAGATAGCTAAATAGATTCGCAGCTGGCTCGATACATGAACAAAGATATAGGCAAATAGACAATTGGCTGCATAGATCGACAGCTAGATAGATAGGAAATTAGGAAGACCATGGTAAACCGTAGATGTACATTCATCACTATTCAATGCTTGGCTTCATGGGGTGCACTCGGTTAACTGCATGGACAAGCCCTTGCAACCACTCGAGGCATCCTGAGGCCACTGCATCTCTACGAGCAGTCCTTCAGCCCACGACTGCCAATCTACGCACGGTCCGCGCGGTCCGCACGGTCTGAAAAAGTTCAGCTGGTCATGGAGAGCGATGGGATTTCGCTATTCCAAGCATTTGGGAAACTCAACTTTTTCAGATAAACAAAAGTTCGCTGTCTCAAACTTCTTGAAGATCCTGAACTTCTTCATATAAACAAAGACATACAAACACTCAAATTTTAGTAAACAAGCTTCCTGGAGTACATGTTCAACATGAAACATCTTGAAAACATTTACCAGTCTTGGGGATGGTCTGCACCAGGATCACTACAGGTTGATCTTGGCCATGCCCAACCTCTTCAGCCCTTCCGCGGCAGCACATCTGGGCACGAAAACCCGTGCTGGTGCCATCGAGTAGCCATGCACGGTCTCTCCGCGTGCTGGTCATAGCGATGGTATTTGGTATTGATGACCTCCTCGCTGAGGAGCACATGAGCGGCGCAGAGATGATCGACGTCACACCATCCTTACTTCGTCTGAATCTTCATTTTACGGTGCTTTCTCAAGTCAGAAGGGTACCCCCAAACTGCTTGGTTTATCAATATAGAGATGGCTACTCTGAGATGGTTTGCGGCGTCCCATATTTTAAGAAACCACCATATATACAGTAACTGTTGGCCGTATCATAAAACATTCCCTTTGTCAGCATCGATTTTTTCCAAAGAATACCGTCCATAAATTTTGGCTGGTTGCATCATGTTGCATCATATGTGTGTGGGTTGGTTTGACACTGATGATTTTTTTGCCACCGCTCAAATGCCCCCTGATAAAAAGCGGCGATGAAGCTACGCGCGCTGCAAGTCACAAGTCAAAGATAATTTTTGTCCGGGCCTGAGCGATGAGTTCAGACAATGAGGTGACCTGGAAAATATGTCACGAATGATCCCCCACAGCCAGAAACTCATGGGGGCCTTAGATTGGGGTAGTTTATTGGCCTCAACCTTTTTTTGGGAAGGTTCATTGAGACAACACAAAAACATGCCAACCTTGTCCTCCGAGATCAACAGCATTAGGCTTATGGAGCCGCGGTCATCTGGCTTCGTAACCATGGTGAATCGCCAGCAGAACACCCAACAGAGTTTGCCAACCTACGTTGGAAGAAACTTTGGCAGTGTACCATGGTCAAAGTGAAAAAAGTGACCGATAATGGTGGTTTATGTTTGATTGATCTTGATTGTTCATCCCACCAAGTGTGTTTTAACCTATGCTTCATGATTAAAGCAGGGAGATGACTGGGTTCTGAGCTTGAAAAAGGCTGGAACCATGAATCAGCCGGGCGGGCGGCAGCCAGGAATATGTCGCTATGAAATGGAGCCGTCAACTAGCACCTAGCTGACTTTGGAGTGATGATGATTCGCTAGCTCTGGTCATGTGTCATGTGGCACTGGGTCCCCGACTGGCGGTTCCCTTTAACAAACCAGTCTTCAAATCTTCACCCAGCATCACCAAACCATTTTTGATCATTTTTGGTGAACATATATCGGGGAGTGAGCCAAGGACCATTACCCCTAGCGCACGTCCGCCATGACAAAGCTAGTTGAACTGTTGGGAGGTTCACTACCTTGCCAATTGTTGGTTGGCAGCGGGGGTTGCGATGCGGTAGGCCCACTATTATCGGTGATTGTGGTCATTTATCCAGGCAAAATGATCCACAGCACATGACGATATTGATCGATCATGAATAGTTCCTATCATCAATGTCAAGGCCGCTGATATTTTATAATTTTTCCATCGCCTTCCCGGAGTGTTGTGTACTCCCAACAAAGCTGATCCTGGATTGTCAGCAATAAACATCGCTGGCACTGATGCACTATTATCATCTATCATTAGCGATTAATTTCGCGACATCTTTGTGTTTTTTGCCTGGGCTTCCAGACAGTTTGTCTGTAGCTGCATCAAAGTTTGCAAGGGCGGTTGTTTTGGAGACACGGAACAGTCACGTGGAATCAGATGTATAAATTTGCATGTGCCAAATCCATCCAACTCTTTTTAAAAAATATGATTCAGACTCATGATAGTTATTTTGGTCTCTCCTGGGCAAAGTTTTCAGTTTTGGGGGTCTAAACAAGCAAGATTGCCCTCTCCATTTTGGGAGGGTCATGCGCTTGAAACGCACTTTCTAAAAACATGTAAAAACTGCATTTTGGGTTATCTTTTCTGCATAGATATTTGCGTTGCAGCTGGTCCTATGTCAAGGTTGCAAACGCTGAAAATAGAAATAGCAATGCCCCTTTTCGACGTTGTTTTTTGTGTTCGGCTTGCTGTTCTATTTACTCACTGCAGGTGAAAGAAATGTTTTCTATTCTTGGTGTTTTCTGACAGTGGTGCCCGCTTTGTGTCCTTCCATCACCTTCCTTCTCCCTCCATGGGTGCTCCTAAAGCCGGCTGAAAAACATGTGGGGTTCTCCGGTCATTGTTAACCAACCCATGGTGATTGGTGGTTTCAACATATTAATCACCATTAACCAACCAATGATTCACCTTAACTGGTTGGTGTCAACCCCTGTGTTTCACCATTAACCAATGGTTAACCACCCAGGATTCATGGCTGCCATCCATGGGCAGGTCCGACAGGTGATCCTTGGGAAGGACCACCACCAGCCGACCCAGCAGCCCTGGACCGCAGCCACGACACCGCTTCCAACGGAAGCCCCGGCTCCGCTGAGACCTGAACCTGGTGAACGGTGAACGGCAACAAAGGTCATGGTTGGGTGAAAGGTTGGGTGGATGGTTGGGTGGTTGGGCGAATGGTTGGGTGGATGGTTGGGTGGTTGGGTGAATGGTTGGGTGGATGGTTGGATGGTAGTTGATTCATGAGCTATGGCTGGTTCTGGATGATGATTGATGATGGCTGGTTATGGGGAAAGTTATGGCGGATATGGCTGGCAACCATCTTTCATTGATGGATGGTTGAAGGATTGATGATGGGTACCACAACTGGGTCACGATGCTTACCGGATCCTCGACGGGAGCATGTTGAAAGGAAATTGGGTTTGCAAGTCTTGAATTGTTGCATTGGTGGTCAAAAAATCGTTATCCAACCATGGTTTCCCTAAACTATGAGCCACCATAAGCCACCAAACAAGCTCGTCATATCCAGCACAACTGATAGTTACCCTGTCCACCATGGTTTAAGTTCTAATCATCTTACAATGAAACAGAGCTGCGCCCCAACTTCAATTCATGGTCACTGACCACCCAATGATGTACTCAAGATCCGTCGGCAGTTCATCATCAATTAGTAGATAGACAAACATATGGATAGATACAATAGATCGATACTTTTTTTGTTGCCAGGGCTTGGCATTGGTTTTGCCCTAATAGGCATACCAACCGCTTGGTGGGGGCAAATGAAATAGATATATGAATAGAAAGACAAATATTCAATGAAGATAAAAATCATGAAATACATCTCCATATTCACATGTGAACACAAGTATACTTGAATATTGAGAAATGAAAACCGATATAGATAGATAAAGAAATTAAATATACATAATTCATAATTAAAACACACATATTTACAAATAGAAAAATACATCTGCTCTACGTATCCAATGGATGCCGGTTCCTGTTCGGAAACCAGCAACGGTGCCGGGGTCCCAGCCCGGACTTGCGGAGGATCGTGCTGGTGAGGCCGCCCAGGCCTAGGCACGGATCACGGAAAAAACGCGGGTAGCAACGGGACTGCACAATGTGTTTCAGTTTTTTTTCAATAGTTTGTTTGGATTTCTCAATAGTTTCAGGTTTTTTCAACAGTTTGTTTAGGTTTTTCAATAGTTTCAGGTTGTTTTTGATAGGTTGTTTCTGTTCTTTCCCCCGCAGTATGGGCAAACATCTGGCAAGTGATACATTCATGCCCGATGACCTCCGGCATTCTTCATACACGCGTAGTATTGTGGCTAATTTGTTGTGGGTATCCCAATATGTGACCGGGCAACCGTAACCGAAGATTTCCAATCATCTGGCCACAGCGGCAGTATCTGCTAGTTGCTGACATTCCCCAGTTGCATGACCATCAGCATGACTAATTGTAGTGTCCGTGTCATCATGGGCACTGTCGCTGCCCACAACTAGCAAGCAGTGCAACACAGCATTGATTCCGATCGGTACTTGAATCACCCATGAGGAACCCCGCGCACATGCACATGATAACCGAAGCTCACACAAAAATGCATAAAAACCATGGAAGCAAACAAGCAGTCGTAGCATCAAGAATAGCAGTGGCAGGAGCAGTCGCAGCATCAAGCTAGGAGATCACAGGAATGTGGTAAGGCCATAACCTCCCCTTGAGACCAAAATCTGACGCATTTGCATTCCCCCAGGTCCGAAGACAGGTGACTGCTCATGATATGAATGGTGGCTAATGGATGGTTCATTGAGGACTGAGCCTCATGAAAGGTAATCGAAGATATTAATGGTCCTTGATAAGTCAATGGCGAATAGATGTCAGTAGTGGTGCATCAATGAATTACGACCACCCATGCTTATGCCAAAGTTAAACATGGCGAACAATGGTTGCACAGTTGGACTCCCTTGGATATACCAGCTATTACAATGATAGAAGATATACTAACTATCTCTCTCTCTAAATATCATATATTATCATATTATATCATAATGATATGCTATCATATGCTTGCTATGATCGAATTTTTCACGATTCAGCACCTCCTAACCAGCTACCTCCATGTTTCTTGAAGGATTCGTTCGCATCGCTGAGCTCGGAGCACTCCGGCCATGGACACCGGCCATGGGGCAGCAGGTTGCACAGCCTGCAGAGCCTGGGTGCCCCGGTGGCAGAGAAAGGATCCCACCGGGACGACTTGTCGGCAGGGCAGTAGCCGTGGGCAAGTTCAACATTATGAAATTGTTTCTACGTTTGAAAATCTCAATTGTATTTGTTTCTCTTTTTGGTCGCTACATGTCGCTACTCATTTTCTCATGTTGATATCTGGGTCAACCTACTCAGTCATTCGCCGTTGAATCCGATCATCGCTTGAGATCTCTCGCCAGTACCCCTCTGCCTGCGGAAGGACATTGGAATCACGGATGCGCCATTGGGAGTATGCCATGGCCATCCTTAGCAACTCGAGCGCAACAACAATGCCATCACCTCCTGTGAAGATTCGTTGAGTCCTCATCTTTTCGCACTCATATCCATGAACCTCGAGACCAAAGGAAGATGCCATAGATATCCCTAGATATCCATAGATCAATGGCAAAATCATCCACCAAGAATGCACCTGACCGATGCACCTGACCCCTGCTACCGGTCAAGTCGCGGAGCAGCACCACCGCATCCCGCGGCTGCAGCGGCGGCCGGATCGTAGCTTGTCTCCGGGGTTGTGCCCGCTGAGGACGCTGAAGTACTGCTGCTGTTGCGTTGGAGGCTTCTGCGATGCCGCCGCGATCGCGTTGGCGAGGCCAAGGCATTCGTGTGCACACCACGGGCCTGTGCTAAGGCCCGAGCTAAGCCACCTGAGAGGAGCACAGTCGGAGGATCGACTCTTTCAGGTCACCCATTTTTTTGGGGTTGATATATGCTGATATGGCATCGGATATGGGTTGAATATGGGTGGATGATGGTTGATGATTGATGATGGTTGATGGATGAGTTCTCAAGAATCAGTTGGTCATGCAATGTCATGAACGGTCAGAAAAACCTCGCTTGGAGTTGGCCTGGCACTTCCATATCCGCCACGGTTTCCAAGTTCTGCGGCACACCCTGGCTGAAGGCCAGTGGTGCATCAAAGCCACGAAGCGCCTGAGCGATTCGACAGCAACAGGGCCCCACGCTGACCGAATTTGCCTGGCCTCGTGACCCCTCTTGCTCAGAATGCTCGATAAATTTGCTCCTGCTCGGCTGCAGAAATCCATGTACGATGGGTGTCAATGCTTGACGTCGCCGTAGGGACAGAAATGGGGTTGTCGAAGCCACAGGGGACTTTTGCTCATAAAATTCTTATGGCGTTGCCTCTGAGAGTTTGTCCGAGGCTCAAACCCAGAAACAAACTCATCGGATTGAAGTATTCTTTCCACGTTACTTTTTGTTCTAATCCGATAGCATGCGCATTTCTAAGATGTTTTCATTCATCTGTAGTTCCATGCTCTTCCAGTATCCTTTCAGTTTGAGTGATTTCGTTTCATATTGCTCTTTTTTACCCCAACGTTCATGTTGCTTTCAAATTCCTTTCAGTTCCTTTTGCGTCACTGCTTCTTGTTGTTTTCCGTGCGGTTTGTCATCGTTTTATCGAGGCATGTTCATGTTCCTTCGTTGCCTCTATGACCTTTAGAGTTGCAAATTGGGCGGCTGCAAACTCATCTCCAATGGGAACCCTCCCGGCTCCTCTTCCCTGAATAGCTGCAGGACCAATCGATTTCACTTGATACCGGGTAATCTTCATCATGTTGTCTGGATTGGATAGCACCAGCAAATACTCCTGGAGCAGCGCGGAGCAAATGTGGAGCTGTGGCAAGCATCTTTGCAGAACAGGAGAGTCACGCGACAAGATCATACAAAATCATGAGATCCCTAGAGCGATCCCATGTTCAGCAGTGGATCTGCGCGACCTGTGAGAAACTCAAAATTTCCAGGCTATTCCGCGTTTGCTCACAACCCTTTCCAACCACCTAACACCCCGTAAAGAAGAACTTCGTTGTACCCAAACTCAGCTACGCCTTTCTGGCAGGGTGGGAAACCATCTAGACAGCAGCAGAGAGTGCCGCTCGGTGTTGCATGAGGCCGACAAAAAAACCGGGCAATGGAGCTGTTGGATCCATGGAGTCTCCCTAAAATTCTTTGTAACGTGTTTCCTTTTTGGGGGGCATCATCTACAAAGCGACTAGTCGTAGCCAAACATCACAGTGGGTCTGGCAGGAACCCTGATCACTAGCAACTGTAATTTCATGTAATTTCCGCGTTTTGTGGCTTGTGGCTGCAACAGCAGCACAGTAGCAACCAAAACGAAGGCAACAAAACCTTCAACACGTTGAAGAGCTTCCAGAACTTGCCTTCGACAACAACAAAAAACAGCAAAGTTCTGCTGTTACTGCTGCTGCCGATGCCTGCCGCTGCTGTGGTGTTGCGTCCCTTGTCGTTGTTGCTGTTGCTGTCGTCGTTTCATGTTCTCGCTGAAGTTGTGGTTGCTGGTGGACAGCTGGAGAGTATAAGGCCAAGACGCCGGCTGCAAAGAAGTGCTTCCCAGATCGCTAAAATGCGAAATACGACCACTGATAGCATGGCTAAGTAATCAATGGTTATACTTAGCTGATGCCACTAGCCTTGTTGCCAAACATGCTGAAGAACATGAAGAACTTCAAGGTGCAAGTGGCAAACGCGGCACCAGCCCTCCCAGCCTGACAAGAAGCTGGCGACTCAAAATTCACGAACCTGGGCCGTGGACTTAGCCAGATCCGAGATGATGGTAGCGTTTCTTTCCCACTGTCAATGATGTTCACCAACTTCTCGTGGTGGTTGACTAGCTGGAGCTGATTGGCCGTAACGGTTAGTGATCATTCATAATGGCAGAGTCAGCTGTTAATGATGGTTACCAATGGTTACTGTGTTTTGCAGAATGAAAAATATACAACACAAACCCCAAGAACGGGCACATTGTAATCAATGGTTCTGGGAAGTCACATGTCCGACCTATAGAGCAGCAAGTCCAGAGATGTCCAGGTAAACATGGCTATGGTCAATACCATGTAT
>VSDK01028598.1:45106-63008 GCA_009767595.1 Symbiodinium kawagutii | reverse complement strand
CCCCCCCAACCAACCCCTCCAACCAAAACATAGATCTAAGGTCGGCCCCAAGGACAGCACAATGTCGGCACCCACCATCTGGCACCTTGGCATCCAGCGTGCAGCTGCATGCAGCTCCGAGACTGTGACTGGGGCAGCTTCATACCTCAGTCAGTGGCTTGGCCCCACACAGTTCGGTGCCAAGACTGGTTCCAGAATAACCACATTGTTAACTGGTTGGTGGTTGAACCACCCCTATGAACAATAGTAGTCAACCAACCAATTGTTAATGATTACTAGCGAAAATTAAAGAATGTTTGAAAGCAGCAACCAGTTAATGTGTACGGTGACTTGATGACTGATTGCTGGTGAATTCAGGGCTGATCGTCGTTTGATGGTGTTTTCATGGCGGCGAACTCGTGGCCGAGATGAATGAATGGCTGATGAATTTCCGGTAGCTTCTGCGATTTTGCCTAGAGAGAGACATGATATGTAATGATCACTGTGGATGACCACCAAGGTCATCACCAAACAAATCCAGGTGACATCAGCGGCACCCAAAACCCTGGGAAGTCCGCCTTGGAGACTGCTGACATGTTGCCAAAGGCCCCATCCAATGGGCGGCCCCCCCCCCCTGCCACTGGGGTCAGGTGATGCTTAGGATGCGCACGTGCTCACATGTCTAAGCCGCTCGAAGTGATAGATATCGCTAAGCACCCCTCTGAAACATAAATGCTCCTCGGGTCAGCCAAAGGCAAGCTGTCACTAGGGCAGGGAAAACCTTCTCGTCAACCATCCCAAATATTTTTTGGAAAAATTGGAGTGTCCATCCGCCCATTCCAAATCTGATGAACAGATTCCCAACTGGCTGCTTCTTCCAAGGCTCCTGAGGCTCATCGGGCCGCACGGTGCACGCGGTTCACAGCGCAGTTCACAGCGTGGTTCACAGCCTGGTTCACCTCCCTCAGGGGCTGGAGGCGGCGGCGGAGGCGGAGGCTCTGGCGGAGGTGGTGGTGGTGGAGTGCCAGGTTCGCAAGTGTAGTGCCTCGGTTGGTGCTGCGAAAGCGGTTGAAGGAACTGAAGTTCTAGCTGGAACTGGTTGAAGGAAACCACTGAAGTTCGAATTTTGAACAAATTCGAAGAAAACCTACGAAAAGCCGTGGGAATTTGATGGAATTGCCCAATTTTTTCCAGTGGGAGCATGAACCCACTGGCGTGATAGTTTTCTCTGCGAAGAAAAACATTAAAATAACTCAATCCTGAAGGCGGAAACGCAGCAAAAATCTATCAATCAAGCTGCCCCATGTGGCCATCGTCACCGCAGGACACCTCCAAGGCATGACAAACAGCAGCAGCCACAAGTTGGCACCGCACATCTCTGTCAGCCATGGGTTTCTAGTAAACTGTGTCATCTTCATGGAATTCAAAAGGTTGTTGGTATAAATTCGGTTCTAGCCAACAACCTTTCCGCAAAAGGTGCCTTGGCATTCAATGGACATAATGTAAACTTGACCGAGAAAATCGCAGTTGCGTGCCACCTACGTCAAAATCTTCGAACATGCCACCGTCCTCTCGAACGGTTGAGTAGAACAACACGGCAAATGACTAGTGTCACTGGCCAGCTTTTGACCACACAAAGGCGTACAGTGATTTATCCTGACGGCTGTCCATTGGTCCCCCATAACTGGTGGGTGAACCATGCGGACAACTCAGGGATGGGGCCCCTGATGCTCCTGCTATGGGCTTCACTACCCCAAAGTGATGGCTCCTCTGATAGCCACGGCTCGTTGGTGCAGCGTTTCTTGTGGATACTCTCTGAAGTCCTGTAGATTTATGATGATTATCCACGAACTGGAGGTATATATAACTATAATACTTGAATATAAACATTAATGAAGTCAATTATTGTGATTTGTTACTTCCAGGTGTTCGCTGACCAGTGAGCAATTGGTCCAGAATCACACCTCAATACTGTGCAATGGATGATCCACATTCGGAGCTCCCCCAAGCAAAACACAAACAATTCTGATGGTCATCGCGCACTCCTTATTGCAAACCGGAGGCGGGTCATCAACAGTCGCATCTACCATTTCTCTCTCTCTCTCTCTTGCATCTACCATTTACCACTGCTAGTTCATTCTCCTATCAAATAATGCGGTGAATCACCACTACCACTATCGGCAACAATTCACATTTCAAACAGACTATGAATATGTCATATAGAGCTATGACCATCATAAAGTAGATTGAACTGGACCACCGCCGATCAATACATATTATGTAAAGGTTGAACCTGGCCGGGATATTCTGCATCTACTTCAGAAAGGGTTGTATATGTAGTTGACTAGCATCAAAAACATGGATCAACCAGTACTAAACGATTAATTATAACCATTCATCAACCATCAGTTGACCATTTCTCAAAATCAACATAGTCGTCCGAATCAACCATCAACCAAGCTTATAAATCACGTTTATTTGTAATGAAAAATAGTGAATACAAATAAATAGTATATTTATATATCAATACAAAAATGTATCTCTGAAACATACAAACAGTACATACCATTCACCTCCAAACGCCCATCCATCTTCGCCTCGGCAAATCGAAACCCATCACGGGGAGGGGCTGCTCGGTGGGGAAGGGGCCTTAGCAGCTGAGCCGGTGGTTGAACCATCCCCATGAAAAATCAGTTAGTCAAAATGTCTAAAAGCTATCAGCCAGTTCCTCATTTTCTGACAGTCAATGGCGGCTATCATCTGGTTACTTGCTGGTTGCGACGGGTTTCAGTTGTTTACAATTTGGCTGTAGTGGATGGTGATTAGAATCATGATGCATGCTGTCAATCATAGTGGTGTACCAATTTAATCTCTCTGTCCCCATAGTCGTCAGACTCAAGGTCTGTCTCAGCCAGGCTGAAGGAGGAGAAATTCATATCATACATGTGTATTAGACATTGCCAACCCCACACCACAATATACTTGACTAAATGTTCATGGCGGTGATTGATGATTCACCATTTGCCAACTGCGGATCGAAACGATCGCTTTAATAAGCACAATTAATCAGAATTCTGCATGACATCAAATCTAGTGATAAGTGCCACAATTGAACACCATAAATTATTTAGAATTATATAGCCAGCTAGATTGGTGCTGATATGAAAATCCGGATAGTATTTACCTACCATTTCTTTACAACAAAGATCAAAGTGCGTACTTAACCATTCTTACTCATACAAATGGCCAATGGTGGTTGCCCTCTGGGACACTGAGCTGGTTCGGCAATTTCCAGTATTTCTTTTCTGGGCGAACCAGCTGAAGAAGTCGCTGAGGGATTTTCCGTGCAAGTTTGCCAAAGGGTAGTCATGCTGATACTAGCGGTCGTCAATATTGATGGATAGTAAATAAATAAATATATATATATATATAGTCCCAACAGCCCCAACATATCAATCAATGTAATTATAGCACCAGAATCAACTCTTAGGTCCAAGTGACTAGTGGTCATCAATATCTAGTTCCAAACTTTGGCTCATAGTAAATGGTTATTCATGGTTCGTAGTCGCTAGTGGTTAATACTGGTCCATACGCCTCAGCTTTGCTGGTCCAAAGGAGCAACGGCAGGTCCAGAAGATCAAATCACACACAAGCCATTGACTATCTGCGAGACCTCCCCCCGGAAATGGGGTATACATGGGGGCTACCCGCAACCTATCGATTAGACATTTCAAAGGCCAACATGGACAAGCCATGGTGACGGATGACCAACAGGGCTTACACACATCTCTCTGCATGATTTTGAATCACTCATCATGACAAAATTCAAAATCAATCAACATCAATTATGATGACCTTGATATCTGATTGCCACATCTTCAGCTTCATTCTAGAGCCACGCATCGAGTTATCAAAACGGATGATCAATACTGAATCATTCAAAAATGCACGCATGTCATTTAGATAGAGGTTAGCAATGATTCTATCGCTGAGTCAAACTCGAATAATAACTTCAAGAACATGGTTTACTCTTAGTTAGATATTGGTCAACTGATAGGTGCCCGTCGATGTGTGCTGCCAGTCGCATATTTGGTGGTCACAGGAGCCCGGCAATCCAAGCACATGGATGAGGGTCAAAATCTTACACGCTGGTGTGCAGAAAATTGTCTTTTCGGTTGGAATATTGACCTACCCATTTTTGTGGATACAGGAATTGGTGTCAGTGTCAGGTCAGAAAAAACAATTATGAGTTCCAAATGTCAAAAACTATGAGTAACTATGGTCAAGCAAAGGTGTAGGACTCAACAATTCTAATTACCCTGATGTTTCACCACTAATTACGGTCAAATAACCCAAACTAATCATTCAGAAACATTAGCAAACACAAATACAAGCATCAATTCACCAATATATGATCAACCATCAACCATTGATGAGCCGTAAACGATACATTGGCCACTCTCAACCACTGATTGTTGGTGATAACTGCCAGTGGAGCCCAAACACCATGCGTTTATAGGTCATAAGCGAGTCATAACCCATATTTTAGAGGCCCAGAACCTGAAATTTTGGGGTCCCAAGGGGTCCCGGCCAGCTGGTTAGCCATTCACAGCCCAGTGGCGCCGGCGAAGTCCGTGCCCATGTGCGTGGCGCCTGGTTTTCCATCCACTATGGCTGGTAATGGCGACCAACAAGCAAAGGTAATGCGTATGATATGGTTCATATAGGTTTACTGGATGGTAAAGCAATGGTTTAACCTATATTAACCATCCAGCCAACCAAAGGTTCACATAAGTTTAGCTGGATGGTTAAGCATTACCTTTGCTTCTTGTAATGATTCGTAATGACCATTCAAAGTTCATAATGCTTAATTAAAATGGTTAACATTACCAAGCTGGCACAGGAAATGGTTCAACTATGGCTGGTGATGGCTACATAAATCTTCATAATGGTTAACTGGATGGTTAAGTTAAGAAATGCGAAGGTTCAGGTCAAGTTAATGAGCAAGAATGATTCATACTGGTTCACTGGATGGTTGGATGATGGTGTATATCACAAATCACTGCTGCTGTTAGAACTTGTGGTAGTGGTAGGCAATGGCTCTATATCTATAACAATGGCACATGCAAATACATGAAATGGTTCATAAATGTTGATAATGGTTTTCAATCTTTTACAATGGGTATGGGTTAATCGTTGACAATACCCAGTTTAATGGTTGGTTTGCGATGGCTAGTGTAACTTGATGGTTGGTATGTACGGGTTGGATCATGATACAGTGGCTAATCATCATGGTTTAAGGTAGATGATTAGTACTGATGGCTCAATACTGATGGCTAGAAGCTGGTCACAAACTGTCCGTGCCAGTTCGTGATTGCTCATAATGGCCCGTAACAATGATTAATCCTTCAGAGGATCCTTAATGGCTCATGGTTAACGATGGCCAATGATTCACTATGAATGCTTGTGAGTGGGAAGAGTATCAAATCAATGGTTGGTGCAATGGTTGATGTGATGCTTAAGCATGACGGGTTGGGATGATTAGTGGCTCACGTAATGATAAACAAATTTCCGATTCGTGTTTAATCAAGGATGCTCATCAAATACATTGACAAATGAAGTGGCGATCTGGGCACTCAAGAAGAAAAGACAAGTAAAATCAGCCATCAACCACAGTGATTTAGCAAAGTACCATCCCAAGAGCTTTTGAGGCTTGAAGTTCTCACTACGTTTCATGGACGAAACCCTGCACCAAAGGCTGGCAATCACCTGGGAATCTGGCTACTTGGTGAACCACCTGGCTCTTCGCTGTGGCCCCTGTTTCGGTAGCCACAACCCTTGGTCATCCTATGCCTGCCTGGCGAGGGTGAACAGGGCTAAGTGCTGGGGGCCAGGGCCTTTCAACCACCACCAAGCCATGTTTCAGCACCAGCCTGTGCCTCTTGGCATGGCCTCTCAAACCTCGGGAATGATTGTCACCCAACATGTGGATCCATGTGGGAGCCTCAGCATCAGCCTTCACCATCACCCAAATCCAAAATACATCCAAAATACCAGGAAGTACCGGGATGATGATCTGACGATCTGCCAAGCTGAGAAAAAACGACGGCAGAGCATGGTCCAACTGGTACCACCTTGGAAAACATGGTGAAGCCCAACATGTGTAGTAAACAACCTATTGGAGATGGTGCAGTTGGGATCCCATCTGACGCTGGGCAGACCCTTGGAAGGGAAACAGTATAGGCGGGCAATCCCATGTCCACTTTTAATCATTCCTCGGTGTCTCGTGTCCAGGGATCTCCAGAAGGGATCCAAGGTAAACAATGTAAACATATCTATACTATACCCTTTGGTTGGAACACTCCTTGCAGCTCCTTAGATCGTCCTTTGAAGAGACATATGGATCCCCCTGGCTCCAAATCCCTCCCTCCCAACCAGCAGCCAGTATTGTGTAAACTTCAAACGTTGTTGAATTCCTTTGTGCAAACTCAAGGTTGCCATAAACATCCCCAATGACAAGCGGTTTGGCATGGCAATGACTGGGCGGTTTCAGGTCCCATCAACCGCGCCTGAAGCAACGTTTGGGAGGCACCACCTGAAGGAGGGCAGGTGCCCCGAGCACCCGCAGCAAGGCAGTAAGCAGCAACCAGCATCAACCATCATCAACCATCCCAAGCTCATTTGGAATTATTGGATGGTTGGCCAAGGCCATATCATAAAATGTCACAAATCAACGTGATTGGTTGCTTTGTTCACGCTGCTTCCCTGGGACCAACTCAGCCTGTTCTCTCGGTGATGGTCGTCACTGGGTACATTTCCAAGCATGTTTTTTTCAAATTCAACTGCGTCAGTGTGACACCGATAATGGTGGCAGCAGTTTATCGTTGAGTTTGTCCGCCATCGCCTGCCCCTGAAGCTGTGCTTCCCCGATCCTCAAAAATGCTCAGCCCCAAAATGGCCTTGCGTCCATACGGTCGTCCCGGGCGAGGAGCTTCGCCTCAGAAGGCGCCGAGGGCCTAAAACAGCCTGGCTGTGGAGGGAGATGATGGGGGGCTGAGGGATGGAGGAAGCTGGCTCTGAAACTACCATCTTCTTGGGGACCATTGGAGACAATGAGCGCATGATGAGCTCATGACTCATGAGGATGTCCCTGTTGGAGTTCACTTCATGGCTTGGGGTCGCGATCAGCGAGATGATCCGTCGACTGTTCGCTTCCCCTCCCACTTTGCTCAGTTTGCCACGGTCGCGGTTCGGTACCAAGGGCCGGCCTGGGCCTGACCTGCAACGCGGTCGTGGCAGCTTTGATATCACCCTCCCGCCAGTTGGACGCATAATGTCCATTTCAGGTTGACACCAACAGTCATATCTGGGAGTTTCTTCGAAGGGATGCGCTTCCCAAAGCGTTCAAAGGATGGCTTGTACCGCCCTGCGTTGCCCGATGAAATGCAAACAAATTCAAGAACACCTACACAAAACCAGAACAAACAAACATCGGCGCAGAAAAACTGTCCCAACATCTGCAGGGACCAATCGCCAGTTTGGCCAAAGAGTCATTGAGAAAAATATGGATTTCAATGTCTTTAGGGAAATGTGGGTGTTTCCAATCTGTACACAAGGACTTGCCGGTCTCTGCTGTGCTGACACATGTTCTCTGAAATGAGCGAATCAAATTCAGCTAACAGCATCTAATAGTAATCATTACAGTATCATTATCATCAATAATAAATAGCAATCATCATAACAATCATCATTGATCACCAGTAGCAAATCATAGACTGTAATCAACATAGTAATCGCCATCAATCAAAAAAATTGTGCAATCATCATACCAGCATATTTGGCAATCACCATAGTAATCACCATATGATCATTGATAAATAGGGATCACCATAGCAATCATCCTAGCAACCACCCACTTGATCGCCATAGTGCTTAGAAACCAACGCGTCAGGCACTTCCAACCCAAGGCCCCTGCATGCGGCTGGGCCTTGAGTTGGACGGCTTGCCTCAGCCACCCCATTCCGTGCGACCATCACCAGCACTGCAGAAACAACAACAGGTGATGGATGTTGAAGGACATGCTGTTTAAACATTTTTCTATCACTCAAAATGGTCAATAGCATCGTAAATGTATGAGTTTCTCATGCTCTTGAACTGGTTGATATGGCGAATTCGCCAAGCAAATTGGACACCGGTTAGGTGTCATAGCGCCTGAGCCACGGACTGCTTCCGCCAGCCAGGACCTGTTCCACGTGTCGGTTCATCTCGCAACTGATCCTCAGGACCAAGGGACCCCGGGGGCCACATTGGTATATGGAGAATGTGCATTGGCACAGGGGGCCGCAGATATATCATGATGACATGATGTATTTATTAATCCCCGTCAAGTAAAACTCATGAACTGTAGGCGTTTCAGTTTCTTGAGCATTTTCATCATTTCTCATTCACCATGTTTTTCACACTTTCGTCGTTCTAGCAATGGTCTCTTGTGATACAACTCCCGTGTTGCCCCCTTACAGCCATACAGTCAGAATCGAGTGCTTTGCTCAAGGACTTTCCAGCCAAGCTTCCGATAATGATGCTCCTGGCATACCTGACACAAGCAGTTACCCTTGGGCCTCTTGCCTTTCAATCCCTAGCAATCCCTAGCATGTCTTTGCCAATGATGCTTCTCTGCGCTTCAGTGCCACCAGGCAATGAGTAGCACGCTCATCGTAATTTCTCATGATGATTTCTCATGACGGATATTTCCAACTCATCTGCCATCATCACGGACATAACTCCTTCATCCTACACCAATTGCTTCTAGCACCATACCGGTAAAAAGCAAAGCCATGTTTTAACCACCTAGCATCAGCTCATTGGTCATCAATTGCGCCCAGAACCTTGAGATTTTAAGCGCTGAGAGCATACAGGAATAACATGTCGATTCCACTGCTGCAATCTCACCCCTGCCTCCAAAGCAGCCACCAGAGATGCACCTGTTCCCGGAACGTTGCCATTGTTGATTCATGGCAACTGGTTGAGTGATTGTTGATAAGCCATGCCTAAATATGTATGATTTCTCAAATTTGCGCACGCATGCATACATGTGATATATGCATGTAAATAAACACTCACTCACACGAACAAATATAAATATAAATTATATATATTTGAATATAGATACACGCATACAGTATGTAAAAACTAATGTCCACACACACACACTCATGTGCATATTATAAATTAATAATGTTAATATGAACCGCAAACATTGCAAAAGGTTGAAGGCCTGGGGGGCTCAGGGAAAAACAATCTGGCACCAGAGATGAGTCCATGGTACTGGGAGCGTCAAAGATGAACCCCAAAGTGAGAAGCACATTGCTTAGCATTCGGTTGCAACCCTCCTAGTAGCTCTTGGCCTCATTCCTCCTTTAAACGCCCTTAAGAAAGGCTATATGGGTACCCCATGGTACCCCTGGCTCCAAATCGCTCCCTCCCAACGCGGTACTGTGATAGCATTGGCGCGTGGAAATTTCTCTGGTAAGTCAATTGGATGCCCCAAATGATCCACCTCGCTTTCCCAGCAAACACGGTGCCCGAACAGATCTCGCAGCAAAGGACCATTTCCCAATAGCTAAACCATCTATACAGCAGAAGTGGTGGACCATCTAGCCAGGGAGCTTTTAGACTGCCAAAGGATCAAAGGCTGATTATCACTTACCACCGCCATCCATCAACATCCATCAGCCCTCATTGAGCATCCATCAAGCATCATGAGCCACTAACTAACCCATCACTGGAGGGTGCCAGGTCGATCAGCCCCAAACCCTCCTGAACAATGGCCGTTCCCAGGATTCAGCCAGGGGCCGTGCCTAGGGTGGAGCATTCTGTGCCTGCGCTGATTCGGGGAAACTTGAAACCCTGCATGTGTCAAGGACCCAAAAACCCAGAATACGAGATTTACGCGCACTTTGGGAGTCTGGGAGGATTTTTTTCATCCCAAGCACCGGTCATGGAGCCATAGATTTTTGCGGTGGGGAGGCACTCAAGTTTCTGTTCAGAGCCTGGCATTGACTCTTCAACAATTCCATTGACCATTGCTGGTTGGTGGTTGGTTGCCGCATCGCCCCAAAAATATTAGGCAATCAACTATGTAATCATCCCAATATTAGGAAAATTGGAGGAAATAAAAAACATGTCAATCAAACCACCTAACTAGTAGTTGTTGAACCATTATTGTTTGATGTTATCCCCACGAATCAACCACTACGGATGGAACAAAACCACCACGCTGGTTCAACTGATTGATCTGCAGAACCGTCATCATTACCTTCCAACTGCAATGAGTTGCCGTCCAGTGCCTTGCTCGGGTCAGTTGCTGTTCGTTTAGGATGACCCCTGCGATGGAGTTGAAGCTTACCGCCTGCTGTGCCAGGTAGTCGGTCTCTTCACCACTCAAAGAACCAACATCAATCAGCATACCCTCTGGTGATCTAACATAGCAATGGAAAATCCACCAATCATTGATGGTTTCCCAGGGTTTCTCTACAAAATATGGTGATTTTCCGTTGCTATGTTAGATCACCAGAGCGTAACTTCCAATCAGCTGTCTCTAGGCGCTAAGGTCCAGCTGATAGGCCGTAGCAACACGTGCTCCCAGCTGCGCAAGAAAGGGAGCTGACTCGGTGTTTTTTCCTTGCTACCATCACCACCAGCTCAATAGCCGCAGGTCTCCATTTTCCGAAGGTGCGCTTTGGCACAGTGGCACAGTGAGTCAATGGCTTGGCCCTCCATGGCATTGAAAACAGTTCAAAACACTATCATTGTCACTGGATGTCACTGGGTATTGGATGGTATTGGTGAGGCAAGTTGCTGCCTTCCCCTGGTTGGCCACCAGTGTCATGAGAACATGCTTAGGATGATCCGGATGATTGTCATCCTCGAATCCATTGAAAATGATGGATTTTCTGTGTTTATGAAACCGATGAGTCATAGTCGGCCAGAGTTGTGGCAGTACCCGTCGACCTTGGATAAGGCTGGTGGATTACCCAAGCATCTGCAAGCATCTAATACTCTGACCAATGATCAATGAACGTTGATGATGGTGGCGATAAACAGCACCATGAATCTTAACATGTTTTTTCATCATGAACTAATCAAAAATTTGGATCATTCACGATGTTTGATTAAACATGCCGTCATGGCCAGTGGTAGTTAACCACCACCACCGCCCATCATCTTCTCTCAACACACGTGCGCACACAAAGCTTCCCCAAACAAGAGCTGGACTTCTCAAGGTTGGGCTTATGTACCATCCCATAATTGGATGCATTTTTGGATTGTGGGTGCGGGTCCGTGTCACAACTGAGGTGCCGAATAACCCAACTAATCATCGACCAAAGTATGTATCAGTTCCATGGTCAGCACTGTGGTTCATTCCAATCAGCACCCCTCCAAACCCATTGTTTCCCAACTCAACTACCATTTGCTTGGGGCACTCATGGTAGCCTTAGCTCCCCCTTCAAAATGGCTACTGTATAATTCATAGTCTCATTTTTTCTGGCATTTTTTCCGTGAGCAGATCTAGCAATCCGTCATGGTGCATCTCCAACAAGCCACTGCCCCTCACTAAGCGTGTACTAAGCCTTTTCAAGTCGAAGGGGAGAATCAGAGCCTGAGTTGCTTTCAAACTTAGGATTCCCTCTTCCTTCAATGGTTGAATTCGTATGTCTAGCTTGGAAAGTCTAGATCAAATGCAAGAATTCGCGGAGGGGATGTGTCAGGGAAGTTCTTATAAGCTAAGAGTTTGAGCTTGGAAAGTCAACATGGCACCATTATCAGGCCGTTTTTTGCCCATTTCTTTCTATGACTGGGCTTCCCCCTTCTTTTGATGGGATTTTGCCATCCTCTTTCTCGCCTAGGGGCGGGCGCTACCACACCCATCTCGCTTCACTGCAAGTCTTCACAGGTGGCCACGTGATTGAACCACCGCAAGTACTAGTCATGATCAGTCAATAACTAACTATCAATCAACCATTAGTAAATCAACCACAATGATCAACATTGATCAATCATCAATTGACTACTCAAACATTAGTTAACTTGCCAACCACTACATAGCTGATCAACCAGTGATCAACGAATCAACATAAACCAACCATTCATTGACTATATAAGCCTAACTAAGCATTAGATACAGTAATTAATCCAGCATGCGCTCAACCACAACTGATCAACCACCCATGACCGACACGAGTAGCGATGCTGGTTTCTCCAAGAGACCGTTGCAGCTGTTGCACCACAACGAGAGCTGCCCGGGGCCTGCTGCAGTCCGGCATGGGGGTCGCCCCGGTCCTTCTGAAACATGGTTTGAGAACCAGTTCCGCATGTTCAGTTGGTAGGGTGGCGGCAAATCATTTCCAAATTGATCTCCAGGACACACATGATTTTATAATTAATGTTAACATAAACGCGTGTATGATCACGTATGGTCACATGTGATCACATATGGACATGGCTCTGGTTGCAGCTGCTGGTTTCTGGTGTTCTATGCCAGCAGCAATAGAGCCATCACAACAGTTGCAGGTGCTGCAGTTGCATTTGATCATCACGGTTTTTGCAGTTTTCAGAATATGAAAGAAAAAAGAGTAAAACATAAGAGAGAAATCAGGGTACCAACTTGGGTCAACTCAATTCGATGAAATGAGTGCAAGACAAGGCTGCCAATCGAACTTTACCTACGATGGATGCATGTGCATCAAAAGTCGATATTAAGAGTGTCAATTCAAATGTAGAGCGTAAAACCATCAAATAACACACAAATGAAGAAATCAGCACACAAAGCCAAACAGGAGACCAAAAAGAATTGGAACATGCTGCACCACATTTATTGCAGCTGGAACCTCCATCATAGCTTACAAAAAAGGATTGAATATGATTACTAGCGACTGGTTGGTGGTTTCAACCCCTATGAAAAATACTGGTCAACCAACCAATTCCAAATGAATACTAGGAAAAATAAACAATGTTTAAAACCACCAACCAGTTGAACATCGGAATTTTATGGATTTGCATGTTCAACGCAACTGGGAGGCCACCTCATTCTGCAGCACCACCGCCGCCGCCCGAAGAACCGCCGCCACCAGGAGCAGTGCCGATGCTGCTCCGGAGCTTTTGCAAACCCATGGAGTGAATCATCACAAATCCTCAGGAACGACCCATGGGACCGGGTCCCAATCCACCATTATTGATGGTTAATGTTGACCCATAATAGTAATACATAGATAGTATTGACAATCCACCAATGTTGACCCATGGAGAACCATTGACAAATAAATAGTACTAAGTCTGGATCCTGGAGAGGTCAACCGTGGAGACAACCCTGACCGCAGCAACGCCAACAAAAAGCCACCGATTTGACGGGGACCGACACTGCTGCAACGATGCCATGTTGGCGACGCCAATATCTGCTTCTGAATGCTTAACAGTGCTTACTGATAATGGTTAGTGATAACGGTGACCGACCAAACGGATGTTGTGTTTAATAGTGCTTAGTGTCAACAATGCTTGGCGATCACCATTCTCAAGCATCACTAAGCATTGATCAATAGTTCAGTATGCTAAAGAAAGGTGATCTGAATCTAGACCATGCTTTGGATGGTGGCTCTGGACCAGTCTGAGCAGGGATTAATTTTGCTTCTGATCCCTGGCTCTTTGGCTAGATGCAAATGGTTAACTGCCATTTGCAAGTCCTATCATGAAGGCACCGGTCGAAATGCGCCAGAATGCGCTACACCATCAGCCATTTTCATGTCAAAGAGTTCACCAAGTATCACAAACATTACCTAGTGATTGGAGCTCCAAAATGTCTTGTCAGGTCTGACCGCAGCCGCACGAGCAAATGGACGATTCATTGACCGAATTAGAATTCGGCACGCATACCTTCAGGAAGAACATACATTCACATCCACATGACTCAACGTGTATAGCAGCCTCAACAGCCCTAGATAATCAACAGCAAGAATTTTGGCGTTGCTGGTGCCAAGATGCCTGGCCCAGTCAATACCGCATTGAAAAGGCCTTGGCGCTGCAAACATTATCCCGAAGCAGTGAGGCTTCGACAGCCTGAGCAAATCTGCCTTGAAACATATGGTGTTTTCTTAAAAAAAGGGTGTACCCCAGTGTACCCCCAGATCATCCAAGTCATTGACCAGTAGTAGTAATTACTTAATCAACCAATATCAACCGTCCATTTTTGGGGGTCACTCATTTATCTTATTTTGACAACCCCCCAGGCAAAACCGCATTCTGCCTTTGTATCAGTTTTACCTTGAGTCATTTGCTGAAACAATGCATGCGAAATCTGGCCAACCGCTACAGTAGCGGATAGGGTGGCACAGTCAATGAGAAGCGGCAACGGAAAAGACATACTAACCATTGGTCGTGCCATGAACTGAAGAAACAATCATACCGGTGGCATTTCGATTGTTTCCGTAGACGTGAGCGAGTTGTGAGTTCACAGTTAGTTGCGGCACGACCCGGCTCCCACCGTGTCATAGCTGACCTCCTGCCCTGTGTCAACCGAGACATGGAGCTGTTCATGAAAAAAAGCTTACTTAGGAATCATAAATCACAGGTTAAGAACCCCTACGCCGACGCTTCAGAACCACTTGCTACCATTGGCTCCTGTCTTCGCTTCCCCATGAGGGATCTACCCCAGGCTCCCAACCATCAGCTTTGTGGTCCACTTGTTCCATCATGTTCCATCTCAATAGCCAGGTGGTTTTGGTCAGGGTCACCAAGGGCACCCACAGCTACATGGCACGCATCTAACAGTGGGTGCCCAATGCCCCTGGCTGTTCACATCCTGAAAATGACCTGAATACGTACCTTCAGTATGCTTTAGTTATGTTCACTTGTCCAGGTTGGGGCATGCTTGAAGCTGACCCATAGTGAGTCATCCTCATATTGCTGGCCACTTGGCTACATCGCCAAGGCTAAGTGTTTTGAGGTTGGCTTCTGCCTCGGCAAATGCCGCCGACTTCTCCGAGGCACCCATTCCGCCGCAGCAGCACACCTACAGCCATTGTGCTGCGATGTTTTTGGGCTTAACCATCCATTTCAGAGGGCGAGACTCGAAATGGTTGACAAGCATTTAACTCAAGTGAACATAGTTATGCAAATTTGACATCTTCTATACATCTTCCATGCCAAAGATTGCCTGTAAGCTTCACCTTGCCCCCCACATGGTCCTTACATGATGGCAAGGTTCATGGTGACGTCTCCCCGATGACGATCATTACCAACACCCATGGATACAGCTGTACACATCAATCAATCAGGTACCGGAATATGTAATACAATATTGAGAACTGTCTAATTAGCCCATCCTTTCGTCCCCCTTCGATGGGCATGGCGAAAGTTGGCTATTCGTTTCAAATCTTGAACTCTTAGAGTGTTAGCCCGCCAACATACAGCACACATGATGTGACAGTACGCGCTTATAGCACCAAAAGGTCGGCCAATTGAAGATCCGTGAAATAATTGCTGAATTGGATCGGCGTCCGCAGCCATCAATCATAAGCAGTTATAAAATCAATTAAGCTTTGCCGATGAAACAGGCTATAGCCCTCTTTCCCATTGGTCTAGGAGCTTCCCAGCTGTGAGCCAACCCTTGAGTTAGCCAACCCCCGTGGAGCGCCAAGTGGCAAGACATCCTCCAGTCTTCCGGATGTCCAGCTCAACGCTTCGCTCGAAGGCAAGGACGGTACTCTGCTCGACCACCAGCTCTTCACCATCTTCGAGTTGCTTCCTGACCACGGTGATGGCACCGGTGGTGTCAAGCACCGAACTGCCCTTAAGGACCATCATCAACCTGAAACTTGGTTGATGACCTCTGGCATGGCCTGATGATGTTCAAAGATCGCATGAACATCGGGGCTGTCATGGTGCATATCTAGCGCTGCATGCCAACGATTGCTCCTGGCGTCTTCCCTTACCAAACCACAGCAAATCCTTTTGCAATGTCTATTCTGATGTCTTGAAACCAGTCGAAACCTTCCATGCAATCCACAAGCTACAAATGCCCACAGAATTCAAACCGCAGTGTCCCACATGTGAAATCGTCTGCTCGCACCTCATGACCGTACCTCCAGCTTGTAGGAATACCATGCCGCTCCCGTGCAAGGTGTTCATGAAAAGCCCTGAGTTTCCATGGTGAACGTGCATGGCCGCCATGACCCATGTAGATGCACACGGAGATGGGTTACCCAACTGGCGAGCAGCCTGATCCCCGTCCATTTTGGCCTCGGGAATCACCCACCCTTGGGGGTTCATCAGTAAGCATCCACCTTCCACAAGTTGTGGTGCAACCTGTGGGTGGCGTAGCTGTTTACTATTGCAATGTTCAAGAAAAGTATCATCTACTGTGACCCATCTTGACCCTAGGAGCCCTTGCTTAAAGCAAATGTAAGTCCCTTCCTAAATCTGTTTGACCGTCAAACACTTCAAACACCATCACTCAGGGTGCGTTGGTAACGGAGCCTGCCAACTACTAACCACCTTACATATCATTGATAACCACAATAGTAACCACTACTAACCAGCTACTAACCGCGTTGGTGAAGGATACGCACCAGCTCAGCAGCAGGGATTTCTCCAGTCCAGTCACCTTGACCTCCGCAACAGCAGGTGCCCACTGAGCGAACTCGCTTGATATCCACCGACCAATCAGATCCCATGGCTGCTAAGAAAGCGCCGCGGTTGAAGACCATGCCATCATACCTCAGGAACGCTCCAGTTCTAAGGCTCCTGATTCAGAATCAGAGTGGTCAGCTCAAGCTTTAAGTAGGGGTCATAGCTGCGCCATGTATGGTGAGTGAATGGTGAGTTCAACTATAACCAGGAACTGATAGGAATAAGTAAAGAAAATTTCCATCTCTTGCGCCCAGGTGTAACCAAAGCAACTGACCTCCAAGACAGCCTTGATTCACTTGGATGCACCAATACATCGTTGATTGCAGGGTTCAACCAAACTGTGATAACATCTATTTCACGAGTAAGTCAAAAGCGTCCAGAATAAGCCAGCCAATTTCACCTGCCGCCTTTGCTTTCCGCTTCATCAAGGCATTATGTTTCGACTTACTCATTCCATGTTGCTTTCTCATTGCTACCCAAATTGCTGTCGTGGCAAGGCCACCTGACATTCCTCACCCAAGACTTTATGTTCATTCTCTGGCCCATATCATTTGCAGTGTGCAAACTCTTCGAGGATATGGGTTTGTCCATACATGGTGCACCTCATAGCTGATGGGTTTCCCTGTTATGATCATTTGGGGATGGCTAAAGGGAACCACCGTCCATGCAACCACAAAGAACCATTGGCATATAAAACCACATTCCAAACAAGAGAAAAACCTTGGAGCAAATGCTGCAGATCCAGCTAACACAACCATGGAAAGTCCACAATAATAGACCCTCCGCATTTCACGACAATGGCTACCCCCTCCCTTCCGATGCAGATGGTTCACAACTTGGTGTGAACCCTGTCAGAAAGAGCGGCTCATCAGTCCTCAAATTTGTCATTAGAACTGCAGCTACCCTCTTGACTTCAATTGTTGCAAGCCAACCACCACGGTCTTCCGCTTCTTAAACGGTTCCAAGCCAACAATAGCGAATCATCTATATCTTCAGTTCCGGCAACAAGAAACAATCGTTGCTTACTGCTGCTTGAATTGTTGCTTGCTGTTGGTCAACAGTTTATTGCTGGCTTTTGTTTATCTGTCCTTCCACTGAGGGTGGCTGATGATGGTTGCGCTCTTGTGGGATGCCCCAATCATTGCGCCACCACCCACAGACTACAGCCCCTTATGTTTGCCAGGGTTGGTGGCAATGGCCTTTGGTGCTGCAGCTGCTGCTGCTGCTGCTGCCGCGGCTGGCC
>VSDK01028598.1:2258-40418 GCA_009767595.1 Symbiodinium kawagutii | reverse complement strand
CCTGCCATGACCGCTGGCACCCGCAAGCCTGACTTTTTGCACCGGCAAGAATCGATGAAACAATGGCTATGGCCAAGTCTGTTAGCATATGAATTTACAAGCTTCTTCCTGCTCGTGTGAACCCGCAATGCCCGGTTTGCGATGATGAAGGATGCTTAATGATGCCTAATACCCAGCAGTAGTTGATAAAGGGTTGTGACTGACCAATACTTGCGAACAAAGCCGTGCGTGAGTGTAATTACCATCATAATCGACCGGTTGCCGTTTTTCACCATGGGTGGTCGTGACGGACAATAACGCACTGCTCATCACAAGTTACATCAACCAAAATCGGCCATGACTAGTCATTGCCATGACTATAATTAATGACCTGGAATCACCAATAACTAGCCATCACTATCGATGATTGAGCGAATTATCAGCCACAACTACGCATACATAAGCATCATTAAGCATGGGGCCTATCACCGTCTGGAATATAACCAACATCTAGTATTGCAAGCCACTAGTGAGCACCATTGACTCGCTATTATTATTCAGCCACTAACCTTTCAGTTCAGGTTTAAGATTACCATTGGCATTGTCACCAATATCATGAACCATGATCACCCTTCTAATTGCTGCTAACCTTGATTGCTAGCTGCCCCAGCCCGATCAAGTAAAAAACCTTGACACAATAACACATGTTGTACCAATATTAGTTGTTAATTTTCCATCAAATGTGATGAAAGTTGATTGACAGCTGGATCCGTGCCATTGATCACTTTTGTTGTTGGTTATTATCCCCTACTATTGACCATTATCAACCATTGACAAACAATAAAATAACAACTAATCCACCATTCATCATGTTGAATTTGCTGCTTCTTATATCTTCTTGTCACTGCTTTCCGGAGTTCTCCCCTACTCTTCGCAATTTCTTGACCATTAGCCATCTTATCCCCCATGGTCACTGTCCTCGATGGCGGGTAGCTCTGGAGCTTGATTTCGCGGCTGCTGCCTGCCTCACTTGGAGAGACGAGAGGGAAACGTGCTAGCACGTCCAGAACCAAACATCCACATGTGCCCAATGAGGCTCACCTATTGGACGACTCAGTTGCCCGACCTATCAACTAGTCTTTCTCTACGGCACCATCAGCCAGTATCTCCCATGTTCACCCAAAAAATCAGATTCTTGTTCATAAACATGATTGCCATAGCCCAATGATGCCAACCCATCTCCTAACCACATCAGCCCAAGTGCCGTCAAGGGTTGAGTCATGGACTCCTGCTTGGGACTTTGCATGGGCACGGGCTGCATGGCGGCTCGGCACGGGCTCCGTGGGCTGTGTCCCGCGTCTGTGCTCAGACTGCAAAAGCTTGAGACAGGGGCAGCCATGTCCACAGAGATATGGGGCGCCGACTCTCCAACATGTCACAACCACCATGTACAGAAAAGGGGTGTGAACAGCGGCAGGTTCACAAGTATGTATGTATGTATATATATATATATATAAATTTTATAATATATATATATATATGTTGTATTTATTCACATATTATCGCTGCGTATGCATGTGCATTTGCATAAGAAGATGCCCCTGCATAAGAAGATGCCCCTGCACATGGGAAGGTGCACACACACACATATAATATGTATTCAAATCCATTTGGATGTACAGGCAAACGCTCATATGACTCATATCATATCTATGTCCCTCCAAGTTCTACGACCCCAGAAGTGAAGGAATTGCAAGCAGCCATGTTAGAAGTATTTCCAAAATACAATTACAGACCCAAATGCATCAAATCTGCAAATGCAATGATAGTTTTTATCCGGTACAACTATCGGTGGACCTGGGGCAAATACTGGACCTCATAAACTCAACTTCACAGTTGTTGCCATTCTGAACCAATAATTATATCACTCTTTCTCAGGCAATGCTAATTTTCAGTAATAGCCATGAGCAGCTCAGTATGATCCATCACGAGTGATTAATTCATCATCAATTGGCCATTGATTGGTAGTCAAAGTTACCCAGTAACTCGTCAATTAGAAAAGGCATTGATTGACCATGGGTTAGTCACTCTTAACTCTTCGCCATAGTCATGAGTCACTATCAACATCAATTCACCATATTAATTCGTCATGGTTGCCCATGGTTACCCTGACAGTCGTGGCCATTGATTAACCCTGGATTAGCGGTTCGTCTCAACCGGCTGAGTCGTCACCAGCTACGGCCCCGGGCCGGTGCTCACCTCCGCCCAGCGACACTGACTCCAGCTCCTGCCAGGTGCGCAGGAGTCATCGTGGACCGATGGCGTTGGACCTTTTGATCGATGGATGAAGCATGGTGAAACTGGTGATGGTTGAACCATCAAGCCAGTTAATTGATGGTTAATTGATTGATGGTTGAATTCATACTGCCTTGATTCGAATTGATGATGATCGATGGTTGAACCATCAATGGTGAAACTGGCTTGAGAATTCATGAATTGATGGTTCATACTGTTGGTAATCCAGGAGTTGCTAAAACATAGTGAGCCATGGGCAGCTTTGTTGCTGGTCAATTGATGCAGCCATGATCCATGGTGGTCAGTTGGTTCATTTGGATCATGGCTGCATCAAAATGGACTAGTGGTGCCATAGGTCACCTATCAATATGGTAAAGGTCACCTATGACAAAGCTGCCCATGTTGATCTGTGGGTTTTTCCATAGCTGTCCCATGTCAACTATGTACCGATCCGATCCCACGGGCAGCTTTGTTGCTGGTTGGCCGATGCTCTTGGGTTCCAACCTGTTGCATCCTAGCCATGGAAAAGGCGAACCGAAGGCTAGGTCATCAGAAGCTAGCTATCCATAAGGTCCATAAGCATTCTAAGCAAAGTTTCGAGGCTGGCATAGCTATAGATTCCATAATCGCATGTGATTTAAGCATTGCTCTCATGCCTCACCTGTCAGATATGATCGCCAACCAAAAGATCATGGCATCACCATAAGTCTCATGATCCATCGCCGTTCATCGCCGTTCCATGGCCATGATCCCATCAGCAAAAACGGGTCGCCGAACATGCGGGGGGGTGCGCATCATCCCAGGAGCCCCATGAACACCACGAGCTCGTTGATCTCCCACCGATCCAGGTAACCCACCCTGGCTACCAAACTATCCGTGGGACGTGGAGTCACGGTCCTCGTCTTGGCTCTCACCCTGGCACCACCTCAGGCACCCAGGGACTGATGAAAATGCAATGGCCAAGGGTGTCAATGATGGTAAATGACGATCATTAAACATGAATTGACCATTGATTCACCCTCAAGTCACCCTGACTTGACTTTCATTCGCCATCATAAATCATTGATTAACTACCGTTAGTCATCATCAACCATCAATCGAAAATTGATTATCCATCAACCAGCCATCAATTAACCATCGTCAAGCACCGTGAAAACGCTACAAATTCACCATCATCAAGCATCATATGCATCGTAGGCTCAAAGCCACCATGACAAATGAAACATGATCTAGTCGGCATTAGCCAACCAAGTAACCATGAGTGGATACTAGGGAAAATTAAGAAAACACATGTTTAAAAACCACCAGCCAGTGATAGCCAATGATAGTTCATGATGGCCTATGCCGATGGATGGTTGCATGACCAGTCCTCGTTCCCCAACCGCCGGTTTGGTGCCCGTGTGAAGTGCGCCTGGCCACACCAAAGGCCTCTCCCTTTCGGTGCCTGGCGAAAAACCAGCCGATTTGGTTAAGTATAATCACTGGACTCCATGAAACTATCAGCTAGATATATTGGTTATGATGCTCCATGAAATTCAGTGAAAACCTGCTTTTTCACCATATAACTCTATGAAATTATCAGCTATATATAAGTATATTGGATCTATATATGGTTATATTTGGTTATAACCAACGACAACTATATAGCTGGTAATGAAGCAGCTACAAGAGTTATAATTATAACCACGGAACTCCATGAAATATGGTCAATATATAACATATTATAATATATTATCCGCTACATTTGGTCAAATTGGATTTATTGGTGAACCATATCCAGTAATTTCATGGTAGTTATACTGTAACCATATTTAACCACTGGACTCCATATATTGGATATGGTTAAGCAATCATTGCCCAGCGATACAAGAGTTATATGGTCAAATATGGTTATAACTTTAACTCTTGTAGAATCGGTACCCTGGTTAAGAGTTAAGAGTGGTTAATTCAGGTATTGCCTGAAACGATTGATGGCAGTAATACATGCGGGACCTAATGCGTCCTCGAAGGAGCAATTAAATGCAACATGATTTAGCGTGATGCAACATGGTCAGTTTGCAGTTTTGGTCAGCCGCAAAAAATTATCGACTGAAAGAGGCAACAAGAAACATGTTGATTTACAACCCTGCTCAAATTCTGACAATAGCCAACGACTGGCTGGGGCATATATATATATATATAAGAGTATCGTACTGAGCTCTAAGTAAGTTGCGTAATTCCTCTCTCTCTCTCTCTCTCCTAGCACTTGGCTACAACCCTCCTGGTAGCTCCTTAGCTCTCCTTTCAAAAGCTCTTTCAAAGAGGCTATAGGGATACCCCTGGCTCCGTACCTCCCTACCACCAGCCAGTCTCTCTCTCTCTCTGTCACTTGCACTCTCCCCATCATCCCGTCTGCATGACTTCACCATCCATCAAACTCTGGGGTGGGCTGCCTCATTGCTTCAGAATATTTGCGAACAGCTTCCGAAATGATATCCTTAGCAAATCATGGGTATTTCCATGTATTTCCTAAAATGATGGTATCATCAAGCAGCTGTGTTCGCGATCAAAGGAGGTTCTTTTTGAACAATCATGGCTTCCCCAATGCACCTCCTTAGGAAACAGGTTTAATTATTACCGCTAGCAGTTGCTTAGAAACCTTTTTGAAACATTCTTAACCATAATTAAGCTAGATTAATTTAACCATAATTAAACCATATTAATCAACATTCATTGAACCATGATTAAACCATATTAAACCATGATTAAACCATAGTGAGCCAACTACAGAATCAACCACCATGAATCATTGGTGACAGTAATTAGTTGGTTATACATCATCTTTACCACCGCCAGCCCCCCGTGGGGCACCGCGACATGGCAGCGGGTACGCATGGCCACAGCTGAATTCAGCATCTGCGCACTTTGCTGGTGACCATGAGATATGGCGCGTCGTCCCGGATGAATTCAAATGGTTTTGTTATCTTTGATGGATTTCGCGCTTATTTTGTGAGACCACATCTCCATCTGTTTATACAATTGGGCCCTGACAACAGCTATCCAGAGATTGCTTCTGTTCTTGATGCTGTCCAGGAGACCTGGAACCTGAAACGAAAAGGCTAGGAAGATCACCTGAAACTGAAACAGAAAGCCATTTCGGAGGGTCCATGTTGGTTTCTGGCATGCTGAGGGTCTATGCGTTGCACGTGCGTTGCCTCGTGCTGCTATTGGCACGCGCCCGGATTTGTTGTGAGGCGGCAAGCTCTGGAAGTCATGGCAAGTGACGGAAGAACCAACACGAAGAATGGTTCAAAGTGGTGCAAAATAGCCTGGTTGGTGGTTTCAACCCCTATGAAAAAATATCAGTCAACCAGCTAATGACTGGTAACCAAATGGTTATTGGTAGCACCTAGTAGCTAGTAATGGGCTAATGAGGGTTCGTAGATGTTCATAGTTGTTCATGACGATCATGAAAAATTGTTTTCGCTTTTCCTGTTAACGTGGTCCAGAATTCCGGATCAGAAACAACAGGAGCACTCAGCACTGATCTTTTGACGGAGATGGAGGGTTTGGACGAGCCAATGCTGACACCTTTGGGTCGACAGTGGCTTTGGTTCAAATCGTCCTTTGACGACGTCTGGTTGATGTTGGTAATTGAACCACTGCCGAAAAAATGCCATTCAAAACTGGGTTCCAAATTTCTGCTTAGTGGTTTCTACCCTCGCGTAAAAACCTATCAACCAAAGATGAACACCTGGGCAAACAACAACATCGGTAAAACGACCAACTGGGTTTTTATGCAAAGGCAATTCTATTCAGTGGATCTAAGTGGGCATCAATGAAAGCGCTGTCAAGGGCACTGCAACACTTTCAGGTGCAAAGACAAATTTCAAATTTCCCTCCACTCGCCCAACCTGGCCAAAGTATGCCCAGTTTGCATTCGTATTGATGTGGCTTTCTGCTGCCACACGACGTGAATTATCTACGCCACTTGTTTGCCAACCGAGATATTTGGCTGGAAGTTCCTCTAGTCACTGTTGGTCAACTACAAGCACCGTGAACTTGGTGAAGTGCCAAAACTGACCATGACTTGAAGACGCCAATTGTTCTTTATCATGACCAATGCTTATTTTTATATTCATGATTTTCGATCCTAAAAGCAGCTAAGCAACCATATTTTTGTACCATGAAGCACACGCAGCCTCTCATGGACTCATGATGAATGCCATGGTTAGGCAGGTGGAGGGCTGGGCTGACCCAAGATCATTTTGTGCACGGCCCGCGGTGGTAAAGCTGGGGCTGCAATGAATCTGCAATCCATCAGCTTCAGAGTGCTCAATGGCCAGCTAAAAACTCTTAATGTTCGTAGTGAAGAAGAAGCCATTACAAATGCTTGGTCAATGACCAATGAAACTTGATGCTTCAGAGTGGTCAATGGCCAACACAATGCCAACACATGAGGATCAATAGTGAACTGATAGTTTTTTGAATTATGCTGAAAACACATTTGTACTTCAAAATGTTTACCAACCAACTGGTAATATTTCACCGTCGTGAATCACCAAGCAAGGATGGGGATGAATGGTTCCTTTTCAACAGGCTCGGAATGACAAGGGCTGGGCATATTGGACATATGAATTTGCTCTCCCAAATATGCTCTCCCAAATATGGCTGATAAGAAACAAATGCTTGAACCTTCTTGCGAAGAACGTAAGGATTTCAATTGTGTTGTAAATAAAGTATCTGAAGCACAGGAATGATGATTCACTATTTAAGTATGCAAGTTGTACTGGTCAACAACCACCAAAGAGTTCTTCGCAAGTGTTCTGTCAGTTCACTGAAATAAGCAACAATCCCTTTCACGATAAATAGCGGCGGGTGAACCATCAAAAATGGTGGGTCTATTCACTGCTGAAAATGCTGGGTCTATTGACTGCTGGATCATGAAATAGCTGTTAAATAACAAGTCACTACGCATTGAACAACGATTTAGCCATCACAAATTCACCGCGTCATGCTATTTCCCAAGCCTCGCAACCCCAACTGCTCACCACTTCGCTACGCCCTGCGGGGGGCGCGCCCACCGCGCCCCGTTGCGGCCTATCCGGCCATGCCAGCGGAGACGGAAAAAAAACACCTCCAGAGATCAGCATTCGAGAAACGCTAAGATTAGTCAGTTCTGAGCCATGACATGATGGTCATGATATGGCTACGGCTAAAATATTAACCAGATAATAACCAATGATAATAGGGAAAACAATGGTAAATGATAGGGGAACTAGGGGTACAGGGTTTTGACCCACTGCCATATGTCATGACTGCGTATACTGGTTCAAAGCATTTGGGTGGATTCCTCTAGGAAACGAAAACGTTCATCATTCTTTATTCTGAGCAACTACGTGTAGATGCGTGCGCGTACATGGACATGTGCAGCTACCCGTAGACGACATGTTGCTGACATGTTCTGCGCGCTTCGCTTTAAAACTAAACGTGGGTTGATCCCATCTCGAAGCATTATTCAATAGCTATTCATTTCAATCAATCCGAAGCAGCTTGAAAACCCCAAACATCTTTAATCACCAGCCAGCAAATGCCGCCACCATGACGACCACGATGAACACGACTGCAAACAACAACAACAACAACAACAACAACAACAACAACAACAACAACAACAACAACAACACAACGCACCTCCAACACCATCACCACAGCTAGCAACATCCAACCCTCAGGAAACACAAACAACGCAGTCAACAACAATAACCCAACAACAACAGCAACAACAACGACAACAACAAAACTGACGGCAATATGCGGTAAACAAGAAGGACAATCAATGGCGAAGAATTGTCCTGTGATGGTTTCCGATTGGAGCTTCAGTTTGGACCAACAATTTCTGCAACAGCCAAAAAATGCCCAGATTGCGAGCATCCTGCACCATTGAAGAATACACTACATATTTGTTATCCTCTGGTAGACTAAAAATCGATATTCACGTGCACCGTTTTTTTTTTTGACTATCCATAGCGATGTGGTATGACCAAAGGGTGGATAGAGATCAGTCACTGGCTGCCAATGAAGCAGCGTCAATAAGCACCAATCGTCCAATCTTTTGAATGGTGATTTCACTGGAGGATGGCATCTGTTAAGACCATGACGCGCCACATGCTCCAGCAACTTCCACTGCGTCAGGACATCATGGGGATGGGATGGGTCAGTCAACTCTCAAGAATGCTGGCTTTTCTCATCCTAAGAAGGACTTCTCTGCTCACTCTTCCGACTGTTCACCAGGACGGGAAGCCCTTGAATAGCATTTCTTGCTTAACCATGAGACGTATGACATCTTATGACGAAGCGAGCTCCCATTTAGAGTGTTCAACAATGGTTGATATTTGCGAGTGGTGAATGGAGATGGCTGCATTTGGCATATTGCAACTTGCTGGCTAGAGATGCTGCATGATTGGCCCTCCATGGCCCTCGGAGATAAAGTTTTGCTCGTTCAAAACCCTGAGGGGAACGGTACTCTGCAGCAAGCCTTTTAAAACAAACAAAGGCGATCAAAGGCGTGCGTATGCCTAAACCAGTGTAGAAGATAATGACTGAACATACATGAAAGACAATTAGTTGTGCCACAATATATTAACAAATGCATTTGCTTATCCAATGATTTGTGTTCCAGTTTTTGTTTACATTCAATATGCGTAGTGTATGCACACATGTGCGCGTTCTAGCCTACCAAACTATCACCAACTGCGCAGCTGCTCCACTGCTACTTGTGCTTTCAGGATTGGGCCACCGTAGACCTGTGAAGAGAAGTGTCAATGTTGCATCCAAGTCTGTCTCAACAAATCTAAGCCTGGACGTGTTGAATATTTCAGGACTGGGCTTGCACGACTTTCAATGTCTAAGTCTAGTTCAATAAATTTTGCTATGCTAGTGGAAACCAACCAAGATCTGGCAGCCATGAAAACATTGCCTTTGCTCTTAGCTTGTAAATGTTTTTGCAATGGTGAAACCTTACTGGTGCGATTCTGGTAAGAAATGGCCGAGAAACAACTGTTTTCGAGGTTAACCAATGCCAAGTGTATTCTCCGCTTCAGCCGACCACATCAAAAACAACCAAAACCTTGCTGTTACTTGCTCTTACTCGTCTCTAAGCACAACAACAAAAAAACAAACGCACTGCAATGTCTTGAACACCACCAGCTAAACCAGGAATGCGCAATCATTCAATCATTCAATCCCAGGTCACATGACCGTCTACAAATGCAGGGCCCGGATTTGAGGTGATATGGCACTGGAATCACGGTTTGAGGCAGATTCCCAATACAATATATTCAAAATGATGTTAGGCACATGTTTTGGACACATGTAAGAGATTCAAAAGCTTTCCCAGCAACATCATACAATTCTCTCCAGACCGAACCGCTTTCAACACAAATTACGGTTGCATCCAAAACAACACAAATTGGATTGCATTTTTGGTGCCAGGTCAACATGACATTCAACAGCTTCAACTGACAAGAGAAGTCCGTCCCATGAGCAAGATCTGCGATAAATGGGAGATAAGGATTCAATATCGTCACTAAAAACACCGAAAAACAGAAACACAACCAACCATCAGTGATAACTACTAACCAGCAATGATAAATACTAACCAGCAATGATAACTACCAACCAGCAAAACTAACTATCATTGTAATAATTGACTTCTGAACCAGCCATCACCCACCTTGCGCGCGCTAGCAGTACGTGCCGAGGGAGAGTGGCGGGAAAAGATGAAGGCCCTTGGGGACTTCATCAGCCGAGCAAAGATATAAAAGCAAAGTAAACCATCCTGGAGTACATATATAAGATTGGACCATCCCTTGCATGGTTTCAATATTGAACATTGGGGATACTACAATATTCAAACTATTTTCTATTTGCTCCAGGATGATTCTACATGCAAATATCAGGTACAGCAGGTACCATCATTTCGCCAAAGCCTCAACCGCAGTTATCAATTTCATGACCCGGCATAGCTTAAACATGGGAGTCCAAGCAAGGCTGAACATTGGTAGGCTAGTGATGGTTCACGATGGTTGACAATGGTTGATGGCGGTTCGAACGTCGAGAGACAGCTTGCCAATTTTCAATATACACATGTAAAACCATGTAAAATTAAATAGATATAGTCGTTTAGGAGTTCCGAAAAAGCATAAATACACGTACTCATGGTTCTGTGTATGTTAGGGATATGATATGTATGTATCGAGGTTTCTCAAGAGCGCTTGAAACAATTGATTGCAACACGTCCCTTTGGAACCCCTTGCGCAGTTGAGAATGAGTCGTGCCATTGGCAGGATTCAACTCGCGTCATGGACCCCCGCTTCGCGGTTGCCATCCGCAAGTTGTACGGAATTGTGATTGGAAGGCCATATATAACTTGGCTTGCACCCCAGTTGCCATGTCTTGCCATCTCACATCAAAGCTCGGATTATTCAGAACCTTCTGGTTGGTGGGCAACGTCCCAAAATTACTCGCGTCAACTAGACCATCTTTATCAAGTATGGTTGAAAATGACACATCGAAACCCACAGGGCAGCCGTGGAAATGATGACCAGTCGCAACAAATCCATCAGTCGCAACAACTCGGGATACCAGCCACTAGCCAAATGGGGCCCCTGGCCAGGCCATGCAGCCCGGTTTTTTGCTACTCCGGATGATACCCTGGCGCCAGCACGTCCATGATTTTTGGAGCGGTCTGCCAAGTTCTTGCCAAAAGGCCTCAGGCCAACAATGTCACCCGTTGTGAAGAAATACTCTTTGCAACCATCAGTTTGGGGGGGCTACCCCCATAGCCGAAAAGAATGAACCCTTTCCCTCCAGAAAAAACTTGATCTACAAAATTGCTGCCAATCTCAAGCACAACTTCATGCAGCCGAGGTGCGCTCGTGTTGAATTTGCTCACCTTCTGGATGTGCGTCCTCGATCTTTCGCAACTCCGCATAAAATTGGTCCTGGCAGCTGGGCTTCGCTCGTCAAGGTTGATGTCAACATCGAGTTCCCGGTCAGGGCGGTGCCAAACTGATTGGACGAACCCATCGAAGCAGGGTCAGCTAGTGGCTGATATGGGATCAGCATCATATCAATGGATCCATTGGTCATGTCTGGAGAGCCAGTGCGCACCTGGGACCTGTGGGAGCTTCACCCCTGTCATCCAACCTATATCCTACGAATTCCACTCCCAAATCCGCGTTCAGAAAAGAGCATTTGCCATATGATAAAGCTGGTGATTTCTATTTCAATTTCAGTTGGGGAGCATAGTTTCTATTTCAAGAGCTGGTGATATCCGGTGATTTGCCATATGGGGTCGGTATGAAACATAAGTGCAGCTAGCACCAAACCCCTCACCAACAACCGTGAGCGTGGCGGCGCTTGCTGGCTGTGGGCATCCGAGGTGTCCCGAAAGATTAGCAAAAACCAAGCTCAGCTAAATGATGGTTTCTCAAAATAGGGGACCCAAAAAATGGACGGTTTATGACTACAAATGGCTAACATTGGATGATTTGGGGGTACCCTTATTTTGAGAAACCACCAAATCTTCAGCTAATCTTTACTTTTTACCTAACCTACCTTTAGCTAATATTTGCCGTACTTTTGGCTTATCATTTGAAAACATCCTTTCAATCTTGCGATCGTGGAGAATTCTGAAGTCGACAACCTGCTTGTGAAAGCTGCTGCCTTCTTACCGCCACCTTGGTCCCCCCAACGCTGAGAACACTTTCAATCCTTTTCAAACATCTGGTTAGCTTGGGTTTGGCAAATAGATGAATGTCTGGGCGTTTCTCAAAATAGGGGACCGCAAACATGGCTTACTATAAATGATTAATCACCTGGATGATTTGGGGGCACCCCTATGACTTGAGAAACCCCCCTAATATGTCATGACACCAGGGGTTGCTGCTGGGCGCCCAGCATGGAAACTGTCCTTGTCATCAGAGATTCGTTTGACCCACAAATTGTTCGGCTTATGAACTTCTTGGGCCTTGACTGCGGCGAAGCATGGGCAGTGCTTGCGCTGGCTACTAATGATACTGATGGTGAGCAATGGTAGTGTTTCATGATTGCAATCATGCTCATTGGAAACTGTTAACAATGACCAATGTTTGATAGCAATGCCGGCTGTGGTTGCGGTATGGCATTGCCAAAGGATTGGCGAAACTGTAGTTGGTAGCAGCGAATTGCTTCATCATGGATGCCTCATGCCTAGGATGGCCGCCTCTAGGGAGAATGCTCAGTGATTGGTTTGAACGGTTGATCATGGTTCATACAAAAATCGGTGGCTAATAGTTCATAAAATGGTTTACAAGTGGCTGGTTTCGGTTCGTGATGTTTAGTAAATGTCTGGTTGGCAACTGCTAGTGAATCTCTCTCTCTCTCTCTCCAGCGCCATCAGTCAATGCTTGTTGATATTACGGTCAACCACTGAACAATGGCCTATGAGAGTGGATGCTGGTCACTGATGGTTACTTAATCACAATTGATAGTGGTGAATGACATTTGATGTTCATTGAAATTATGGTCAGCAGTTTGTTGCCATTTGTTGATAGTGGTTGATTATGGATTCCCAGTTCATGATGATTGATCAGTGGTTCATCATGGTAAATGCTTGCAAATAATGCATAAATCGTTGACCAATGGTGAATAATGGCTCTTCACGGTTGAACAGTGGTTTTTCGTCAGCAAGCCTTTTCAATGCCAAGCAATATAATTATCTTCCCTTCCGTTCCGCCAATCGCTGTTCCTACAAAATTGCCACTGGTTGGCGATTTCAACCCCTATGAAAAACATTAGTCAACCAACAATTTGTTAATCATTACTAGGGAAATTCCTTGGAAAATACGACCAAACCACTATTTCAATGGTTAGTAATGGTTCCGTTCACAAAGCAGGATACTGGCCGCCTTACTGCCACCATTGCGACCTGCCAGACCTGCTAAGTGAGAATCAACATATCAGCCACTGCGCGTCCCTCACAAAATCAGTTGTACTTCAACCATGGATAACTATGACATATCAGTCGTGATTCACAAGCATTCAACGAATATCAAGCTTTGTTCACCCACTATTTGTATCTATTTGTCATAAGCCAGGAATGTTCACTATGCAGATTAAATCTTCTTCTTCTTCTTCTTCTTCTTCTTCTTCTTCTTCTTCTCCGTATGTTGATTAGGTATATCCAGTACTAAGCATCATGAACTGGGACTATCCACACTCACCCATGACAATACCATGTCAATGACCATGGTGGCCACAAGTGCCATTAAGTCATCAACAGTTTAAACATTCAAACCATATTGACTAACCATGACTTAACTACATGATTATGGTTAACGACCCGGTGACTTTACCATGTACACTCCGGTGATCTAACATAGCAATGGAAAATCACCATTTTTCTAGGGAAACCCTGAGAAAATAGCTATATCCGGTGGATTTTCCAGCCAGCTATGTCAGATCACCAGAGTGTAACCTGCTTCCAACGCCCACGTCCACGTTACGGACGAAACGCGGGTGCCGCTGAGTCACGAAGGTTCTCATGTCGGCTGCGAAGCTCCGGGCCAGGAAGTAGCACGCTGCATCGTGGGCCTCGCTGAAAAGGCCCCCGGGTGTCGTTGGTGACGGCACCAGGTCATGTGACGGCACCAGGTCATCTTAATATATATTAAGATATACAAATAAATAAACAAATAAATATATATATATATACATACATAATTGTCCAATGATTCAAAGTTTCTCCAACACATTTTACAGTTTTTTCGTTTTCAGCTATGTTTCGACGCAAAGGTCAGGATGAACATGGACCAAGTATTTTTGCGAGCACCACTTCGTCATTTGGTGGCCAGTAGTTCTCATCCCACACCGCCCCAGCCCCTACGTAGCATCAACGTGGTTAGCGAATTTGCGAGTGCAACTGAACGTTAACATCCCACTCCACCCCAGCCCTTACGTAGCATCAACGTGGTTTGACATACCCCACTCCACCCCAACCGCCCCACCAACACAGCAAAGTCACCGGAACGACCCGTTGGAAGGCTTCAAAGCACAAAAATGGAGAAAAGTACCCAGCTGCAGTAACTTTTCAGACCGGTGCCAACTACCAGGCCAGTGGTAGATAGATAGAAAGATAGATAGATAGATAGATTAGATAGATTAGATAGATTAGATAGATATAGATATAGATATAGATATAGATATAGATATAGATATAGATATAGATATAAGCTTTGTCAAGGTTTAGTCGCTTACAAACTGCTGGGGGCACCACCTCACCTCATACCAGCACCGGCCAACGAGTTGGGCGAAGGTCCGGATCCCTGGGGAAAATCGGACTCGACCTGAGGGGCCTGCCTGGTTGACCAGCGACCCAACGAATGCTGAAGCATTGGCTATCTTGTTGAACCATGTTGAACCAACAATGCTTGATGTTTGACAGATCGATTTTCAACTGTTGAGATCTGATGGCAAATGCAAATGATGGGTGTATACATACGTATAACGGTTGTTAAATTGTTGACCCATGATGGTTAGGCCAATGGTGGTGCTCCCAAGTTTTGTCGGTATTCCCAAGCGCAAAAATCACAATCACTTTCGAATGGTTGGAGGTAGCGCCGAGTACGGACATACCAACTAATAGTGGATAAAACATGGCATGCCAGTAAGGCATGGCATTGAAAGGCTGCTGTGGCAAATTGATGTAAATTGTAGCTAAGAATCCAGGTGATATATGGAACCAGGTATGCTATCAGCTTGAACGGTGGTGAATCCATGTAAGATTGCTCAAATAGGTTCTTCAGGGGTCAAATTATGCGGACAAGCAAGGCATTGTGGCAACAGCAGTGCTATCCCCAAGGATGGTGAAGAAGGGAAAGCGAAGAAGTACTAAGACTATACTTACAAAAATGCATGACTTTGGATGTCCATTGTGTGCCACGGCACCCAAGTGGGAAAGCGAAATCCGAGGTGAGCACCTGGGCGCGGATTTCGCGCCGAAACCGCAGCAAGTGACAGCCCCAACTGGGCATATGAGTGGACCAAATGATATGTTTCGGTGCCCATGGCTCATATGGACTCACATGACTAGTATTCCCAGTATTCCTGGAGATGTTTCCATGGTCATGTTTGGGTTTCCAATTACTGCAGCACAGTGGTGCAACGAGGCGTAAATTGTGGCAAGGGTATGGTAAGAGATCATTGTTCATATAGGTGTCCATAGGTGCAACCGTTATGAAGTAAGGTTGAACATGGTTGAACCATCATTTGCATAAGTTTGAGCATTGTTCACCATGGGTTTGATTAGCGTTAAAGGCTATCCAGCTCCGGACACACGTCTTCTCAGCCATAGATAGGTGGTGATTTACCAGGCTTTCATCCCAAGTCTGAACCTACCAGTGATCACCAGCGCCGCAGCAAACATGAACCCAACCAGCTCTGTTTCTTGCATCATTCGCCATCATTAACCACTATAGTGGCCATCCTGAATCATTCTCAAGGCTCAATTTTAAACGCAAAGCTCTTGGAGAGCTTCCCCACCATTCTTCACACGGATCTCCCCCGTGGAAATCGTTGATGACATCCGTCGGGTGTCATGAAAACAGCAATCGCCATTAACACATCTCATTCGCTGCCTTCGTCATTCACAGTTCACCGTTGCGTTCACACATGGCTGTGGGTCAAGGGCCTCTATACCCCATTTAACGGTTAAGATCTCCTAAGTGACCGATCCCTTTTGGATGCTTGGGTACGGCCCAGTCATAGAGTTGGCATATCCCACGTTATTGTGTGTTGTTAATGGTTAATGGCTAAGAGCTGGTCATATTTAATGGTTAATAGCTGGCTAATGGTTTGTTATTGTTTTCTAACCGTACTAGCTACTATTAACTGTTGAGTTGCTTAGTTGTTAATTTTGTTAAGGAACATGCGTTTTGACAGAAGTTGTTGGGGGTTGGTTTACAACATGCGTTTTACACATCCATGGTAAAATGACAAAACGCTCCTTCCAAAGTGAGCACAATGCTCCAAACACCTTTTTTCCATCTTTCCCCCGGTGCTTGTTTCTCAGCAGCATGATTTGCTGAAGATTTAAGCAATACTGTGCTGCTTCTTGCTGTCATCTTTGTCTTTGTCCTTTTTCGATTTCTCACTAGTTTCTTGTTCCTTTTGTTCTTGGGTACGTGCGTGTCTGAAGCCTCTGTCGTCGGCTTTCTCATACGCGCCACTAGGTTTTCACATTTCACTAGGCTTCCCTAAGTTTGGGAATTTCACTGGGTTTTCAGTAGTTTGAAGAATTTCACTAGGTTTTCACTTGGTTCTCACCAGGTTTTCACTGAGTTTTCACTAGGTTTTCACTAGGTTTAGGAATGGCACTAGGTTTTCACTAGGCTGTCACTAGGTTGAGGACTTTCACTAGGTTTTCACTTGGTTTTCACTAGGTTTAGGAATTTCACTAGGTTTTCACTAGGCTGTCACTAGGTTTAAGAATTTCACTAGGTTCTCACTTGGTTTTCACTAGGTTTAAGAATTTCACTAGGTTTTCACTTGGTTAAGGAATTTCACTAGGTTTTCACTAGGTGTTCAGAAGGTTTACGAATTTCACTACGTTTTTACTAGGTTTTCACTAGGTTTTCACTAGGTTGCAGAATCTCACCAGGTTTTCACTAGGTTTAGGAATTTCACTAGGTTATGATGCCTTATACTTATGGTTATGATACCTCTCACTAGGCGCCTTCGTGTCTGAAGCCTTTGTCGTCGGCTTTCTGTTTGGTGCTAGGTTTTCTTTCATTAGTTTCAGACATTTCACTAGGTTAGGTTCAGGATTTCACTAGGTTTCCTTTGGGATGGCGATGATGATGATGATGATGATGATGATGATGATGATGATGATGATGATGATGATGATGATTACGATGCTTTTAGTGACTTACACCTTTGGAAATGCAAGTGGCTTCCAACTCTACCAAATGACCTAAACTGTTGTAAGCCAACAGCGAATTCTCGAGCCGCAAATTTACGAACAAGCGTTTTCACCAAACATTTAGAGGTCAAAATGCAACAAGCGTTTTACACATCCCAGTCAAAAAGATAAAACGCTTCTTTGAAACTTAACTTCAGGGAGGGGCCGACAACGCTCAGCAAGCAACTTAATACTATTCACCACCAATCAGCCATTATTAACCACTCATGAACCAGCCAATAAAATTGATACCACTAGTTCACCAGCCAATGAACCACGAGTGAACCACTCATCAACCAGCTACTTAACCATCTAGGTTAACCACTATCAATTAAAAAATGTTAAAAGCCATGATTAATCACCAATCAACCATTGATTGGTATCAGGTAGTACCTATGGGTTAACCATTCTCACCATCGGCTGGTGACTACTAGATACCGATTATTACCATTAATTTCACCTATTGTAATTACTTGGTAATTCATCGCCAATCATTACCATCAGCTAGTACTAGGTTGCAGTGGCTCAGTTCACCCTCCCGGTTCCCCTATCATTAGCCAGGCTGTTGTCCCTATGAAATTGTTGGAGTATCCCCCACGAAATGGGTTGATTAACCGCTTGACCCAGCTCTCCATATATAGCTGATATATATTCCCTATAGTTGTTAGATATTATCCCCTATTATTAACCATTAACCCGCTAGAAATCACTAGGTGACCATTGGTTGGTTGGTCCGTACGCGCCAAGTCACGACTCACTTGCGTGAAGGTGGTCTTTTGAGGGTCATCCTGGAGCGATGAGCCGGTGAACAAGGAGTGGTGGAAAAAAGTGGTTTAACCAATGACTATGGTGAATAACTAGTGGTATACTAGTGATATACTACTTGTTCACTAGTGATATCACTAGTTATAACTAGTATATGACTATGGTGAATAACTAGTGATATATGACTATGATATACTAGCCGGTGAATAACTAGTGATATACTACTTGTGGTTCAGTCATGGTGGTGAATAACTAGTAGTCATTGTCAAAAAATGAGTTCAGGAATGGTGATTAACTAGTGGTATAATAAACTAGTATGTGATTAACCAGTTTAATAACTAGTGGTGAAGCAATGGTGGGTGACATATGAATAAACAATGATAAATGGCGATTAACTAGTGATATAATGGTGACATTCAGTTCAGGTGATTCTGTACAATGGCAAAATGGTGACGAATATGATGAATAGGTAGTGATCAATGCGCGAGCTAATGGCTGCACAAACAATTTCTTGAAGTTGTTTTACTGCTTTGCCTACCGGGTACCAATACAATCTACCAGTATAATAGTGGTTTCATCCTTATGTTGCTGGTCGCCAATTATGTTTCCGCCTTACCTATAGGTTGCCAATATGATCTACCGGTAGAATAGTGAATGTATCAATGTCTCGCTGGAAACCCATGATTTTACCGGTTTTCCATTCGGATAACCCACTTATATGCACACGTATATACACAGGTATATCAGCGGCTACAAGTATAATCAGGTATAATTGCCATCATGCAAATGATTACCCCCATGTTGCTGGCAACAAACGATTTCACCAGTAGTTTTTTAAACTCTTAACCGTCCTTTGAACGATTGACCGTCTCGAATTCCCTCGCGACCGGCGTTCCGGGAATGGTCTACCTGAAATCCCTTACTACCGAACTAGGGAGTGGAGATAGCCTCAAAACATTTATTACCAATCAGCCAGTCTTCCGATGATTTCCTCCCACTGGCCTGCCGGGGCGTCCACATGTTGGCCGTCAAATTGCTTGGCCGCACCGCCAACCAAGACTTGTGGGGAATCTTGGCCGCCGGCGCAGTGGTCCCAAGAGTCCAGTCGTGGGAAACGGGCTTGTCGAGCCCAGGATTTGCACGTTTGGATGGCTCGGCTTTGCCGGCATTGAAAAGTGGAAGTGACCTACCCCATACCATCCTAGCGTAGAGGGGGTTTCTACCCACTCTCTTTGCTGATGTTGTCAAGGGTAGGGGCAGGACCAGCTAGATGGATTTCAATAGGCTACAGGTCTAACAAGTGTCATCAGATCCATGGTTTGGGAACTGGCAATGTCCCCCCATTGCCATCCCAAAAGCGATTTCTTTTCAGGGGGAACAAAGGCCTGCCAGTACAAAACATCAAAGCACTGCCCAAAATCCAACAAAGCCTGTACATTCACGTTCAAAAGCAACGTCGACGAACCATTAGGATACTTTCGAACCAAAGAAAACACATTTGGGATATGCACTTGCATACTCATGTGAATGTACCTTTTATGTCCATCGGCTTTCAGGCAATACTCCAAGGGTCCACGGAAGTCTGAATGTCCCTTTCACTGCACCTATACATTTGCATCTTCGTATCTAGCCCATTCATCCAATAGCCTGCCCTGTGCAAATAGGGTGCTGGGCTGGTGTGCTAAATGCTCAGCTCATTCTGCCTCCTGTCAAAGCAACTGCTGAGAACGAAGACTCTACAGCCAGTCAGCCAGAATATCAGAACCGAAAAATACAAGAGCCTTGCGCCCTACACATCAGTCTGACCTTTCCAACAATGTATAGTTGTCATTGTTAAGCTCCGTAATGAAAGAACCGATGATGTCAAACACTGCCTTCATCGCGGCTTCTGTCTTGGTCACCCTTGTCTTGGCATTTCTCACTGCGATCGATCAACTGGGCTCCCTCCCACCAAGGTGCCCCAAAGGCTTCATGATCGAAGTTTGTAGTCATACCTTCCAAAAGAAACCCGTCCTCCGGCTGCAAATCGGATTGGGGCTTCATGCTCTGCTTATCCTAAATATTGTTAGTGGTCATATTGCTTTGAAAAAAGTAGTTAGCAATGAATATATCTGTATATGATTGCTTGTAATGCTGATAACGGTCATTAGTGGACCACTATAAACCGTTGTTGCCAACAACCCATTGACATATTGTTTTATAATGTTCGAGAATTGACAATCATTACATTATCAGCTCATTGGCCACTATTGAGAACCTTTGTTCGCAGTCTTTGCAGTTCTTGGAACGGTCTTTCAAGGAGGGCCACCAGTGAGGAAACACCTGAAATCATCGTCTCGACAGCTTCAACGCGAGTGACAACAACAGCTCAGCCCCAGCTCCGGGCGTCCTTTCCACGGTACCTAAATACTTCCTTGGCCAGCAGAAGGGGCCCAGCGGAAAGATTCTACCGCAATAGTGGATCCAGGGGTCCAGCAGAAGTCCAGGGAAGACTTTCTTTCTCTCTCTCTCCCTCCCTCTCTTGCGCTCTCTCCCTCCTTCTCTCTATCTCGCTCTTCACGTATGCATCTCCAATGACTCGGTGCGATACATCACATCACATTACATATTGCACTACATTGCCCACATACGTGCCTACGAACTTAAAGCATGTGTATGCACTTGGTCCACCTGCAAAACATACAAAAACATAAACATATAAATTGGAGCACAGGTAATTACATACAGTACCGATACCAGCAGTGCACTATTAACATATATCAAGCTTCAACAGGAATAATTGACCATCATTGCCAACAATCCACCAACCATTTTCAAGCATCATTGGCCAGTGCCAACCCCTATTGTCCAGCATTGGCAATCCTCAGCTGCCAATTGCTGACAAAGAAAAATCAAAGCACTATTGACATCTATTACCGTGATCCTTGTAAACTAATCAAGCATGTATGGCCAGTAGGGATGGATATCAATGAACCATTCTTGATCATCATCAACCACTACTTAACATTGTTCATCATGCACCATTAACCTTTGTGAGTCATTAGGCCTCACTAGGCACAGTTATATTTTTCACCACCGACTGTCAATCAAATGTTAACCAATCGCACCATTATCCAATCTAAAAAAGGAATCTTTTCATTTATCATTAGCCATTCTCAACTGCCCTCAAAGGGGCATTGATGATTTCGAACTTCAACACCGCCACGTTGAAGCACATCATACACACCTGCGAACGCTGGGTGAAGACATGGTGATCCCCAGTCCATGGCCTTCAACCAGCACAACTGGCAGCACCAGCTGAGCAACTTTCACCCACGGAGGTCCACCACTCCCCGGTGCCTTACTGTAAGGAGAGGCATCTCCAAAGGTCCGGGCGGGTTTGTTCAGCTGCGTTTGTATCTGGCGCCACTGGGGACTCCAAGCTGAACGGTGGGTTTTTACATGGTCAGGGGTTTCTAAGGGATTGGAGTGGTTCGTAAGAGGGGATAATAATCAACAACGGAGGTTTCTAGTTGCATCATGGTGGTATACAATGGCGTGATTAACACGGGGATTCTAGGCAATCATAGGCGATATACTATTTATAATGGTTAGATCTTATTACTAGAAATGGTTAATAAATTGGATGATGACTGGGGGTACCCCTATGACTTGAGAAACCACCAATTACAATCAATTTTTATCCTGGCTGGTCGTTGAACCCCCCTATCAAAAATATGCTCGTAACCAACCAACCAACCAACCATGTAGACTGTTTAAAACCACTAGCCAATATCAATCGTAACTAGTTCAAACACTATTGCTAGGTTAATTGAGCTAAGTCATTCCAGAACAATTTTGTTGAAGAAATCATCTAAATCTGCATTAAGCTCTTCCAAACTGATGTATTGGCTCACATGCCGGATCATGCCATGGTCCAACAACAAGTCATACAACGAAAGCAGGAAATATAAATGCATCACATTGGGTGAGTGGATGTTAGCGGTTGCTGGTGAATTCCGAAATCCAAGGCACCTTGTGCACTAAATCCACTTCCTCGAAGTGCGCCAACGCCTTAGCGTCCACTGTTGGCGTTGGGCTCCGGGATGCTATGCAACAGTATCGAAGTTAGGTCAAGACCTTGTGAACCTTGTCTATGCATGAGCCATGCATCAGCTAGTTTGGAACAGTCGAAAAAAGCTATCGTACACATAGGGCGATTGCGCGGGTATTCTCTCTCTGTACAACTTCGAGATTTTTCGATTCTGGAAATATCTGTGCATCACTTGGAAAGAGTTCCCAAGCACTGGCCCTTGGCCCTTCCTCCCGGCAACCAAATCCTCCCGAGTAGTTGGTTGCTGTCCTCCCCTTTATGACTCCTGGAAACATTGGACCAATTGATTTAGTCACCCGGTTGGTTGATGGGATAAACTACCGGAGCCTCCTATAATTGCTGGTCAAGACCAGGCTTTCCGGTAGATTGTCCTTGAGGTAACCCTTGATAGGCTCCGCCACTCTGCTGGAATGTATGGCCCTGAACTGGGCTTCTACTAAGCAGCCTTGAACATCAGCAAATATCAAAGACTACCATGAACCATTGATACTAATCATCAGCACATGTTTTCCGCACTACTTTCATCCAGGTATCAATGAATATCAATCATTAAGACAGAAGGGTGTAGCTCAAAACGGGCGTATCTCCAAATCATCCATGATCAACCATTTGGTGTAATTAAGAAACCAACCATTTTGATCCATTTTGGGGGTCCCCTATGGCTTGAGAAACCTCCAAGTGCTATCAACCACCCACCACGAGGAACCAGTTCCCGGAGCTGCGGCCTCACTCAGAGGTTGATCCAGTTCAATCACCTCACGTGGAACACTCGTTGGGTTGCACGGGTACTCGCGGTTCTGGCATGTTATGGCTATGGGTCAATATTAATCAACCAACTAGTGGGGGATACTGAAAAAATACGAGGGAAAACAATGGCTGATGATCAATCAATAGAGGATTGTTGAAAAAAGTGATGGTTGATGATGATAATGATGGTCAACCATGATAATGATGGTATAATAATGTGGTTGAAATACCGTTAAATGATGGTTAAGATCATGATGATCGTAAACAAATCAAATATCATGGTTAATGAATGCATTGCCCGTTTCAGGCGTCTAGTTTTCTCATTGCAGCTACTCTTCTGATCCTGACCCCAACTATAAGCAAAACGATATCATTGCAACTTTGGCATAGCGTGGAATTGCAAGAAACTGCACTTGGTAATTCAGTTGGTAAATGAATTGGCTGGCAGAAATGAAGTGGCTACCTCCAGAAGATACTAAGCATTGATTTCACATTATTCAACCAAGTGAGAAAAGTAAGATCAAGCAAGCTACCAACTAACTCCGGGTAACATCAAGCAAGCTACCAACGAACTCCAAGTAACATCAACCAACCAACCAAATAACTCCAAGTGATGTCAACCAACCCTACCAACCAACTCGAAGTAACATCCACCAATCCTACCAACTTCCTACATCCGAATGGTTCCAAGTTATGCCAAGTTGCTAATTTGTACTCGAAGAGCATGTGGTTGGGATCTCTTCGCACTTGCATCGCGGTGCCATCCTGGGGCAGGATTGAAATTCGACCAGTTGGAGAAGGCTGCGTTCAAATATGTTCAAAACACAAAGCTGTATTGTAATGTCGTTACTTAGGTCTTCCCTTGGAATTTGTGAGATTCACCCAATGGCAAGTACTGGGGGAGAGTTCCTCAAAGTCTCCCGTCTATACATCCGTGTTCCAAGCCACTTGCTAATCTTACTATCCATGTAGCCACTGCAAACAGCTGTGCAGCCGCTCCAAGAAACCGTGCCTGCTGCCACAGCATTTCGAATCCATCTTCCAAAATCATCTCCTCCACCATGCATGGCAATGCGGCCCCCGGAGGATACCATTACCAACATCTAGGATCGTTAGTGAACATCGCCAAGAACTGAAGGAACACAGAACTGACATGGAACTACAGCATTTGGTCAACTGACTGGTGGCACTCAGCCCCTCTCAAGGCTATGCCAAGCTCGGCCTTGGCGGTTTGGAACTGGCCCAATTTATGTTGCAGTCTTCCTGGCAGGGCAGCGACAGGTGCCGTCTGGATGGCAATGGGCCGTTCGCTGTTGTGATTTACCTCTGAATGAAATGGAATGAATCGTTCGATGCTTCGCTGAGGTAAGAATGGTTGCAAATGGCTAGTTTGATCCCCGTTAACAATGATCAATGATATTCATTTGATGATGATCACAGGAAGCTTTTCTTCCTCAAACAAGGCTAAGGACGCTTTGCTACTGCTGAGGGCAAAGAACTTAGGAAAAGTAACGACAAACAAACAATATATAACCATGACAAAGTACCCCGCAACCAGAAACGATGGGTCTTCTATTTTTGACTAACGGTCAACCACCAACATTAACCACTAAGAATCACTATCATTATTGACCGGTAGTCATCAGAAGTTTGGATGTCAAATGTCCTATTGATGGAAAGTGGAAGCAGTCAGTTGGTCATCGGCTCACAAAAAAGATCCAAGATGTGGGCGCGTTACTGCTGGGATTCGCCCGAAATGCTGTGTTTTCCATCGTTTAGTGCTCCGGCATGCTCGCAAAGGTGGGCTCGGGAAGCGGGCGGGGATCGGGAAAAAATGCACCATGCTACGGCGAAATGCGTCTTTGCAATTCAAAATCGCAAAAAACATGACAACCTGGAGCCATTTTTTGGAAACCAAGATGATCGAAAAGTGCATGCGGCTGTGGCGAGATGTACTTGCAAGGCAAAATCGCAAAACACTGACAGCTCCGCAAAGTCTTGAAGTTCAGATGCTCAAAAAGTGCAAGGTGTTGCGGCAAAACGGACATTTGCAAGTCAAGATCCCAAACAACTTGCATGTTCGCGACATTTTTTTAATTTTTGAAGTCAAGATGGGCAAAAAGTGAAAGGCGCTGTGGCAAGAAGCAGGTTTGCAAGTCAAAATCGTCAAAAGCTGACGATTCCCCGACGGTTTAGGATGCTGCAAGAGGAAGAACGGAGCAACATCATCACCAAATCATCATCCTCATCACCATCATCATTTTCAATTCTCAATCCTCAATCCCCAATCCCCAATCCTCAATCCTCAATTCCCAATCCTCAATCCTCAATCCTCAATCCTCAATTCTCAATCCTCAATTCCTCAATCCTCCTCCTCCTCATCATCATCATCAACATCATCATCATCATCATCATCATCATCATCATCAATCCTGCTCCTCCCGATCATCATCCTTATCAACCAACCATCATCAACCATCATCTTCCATCAGAAGCACCATCATTATCTACCACTATCACCATCACCATCAACAACATCATCATCATCATGATCACCATCATCATCAAGCAGCACCATCAAGCATCATCATCAAGCACCGTCATCATCCTCATCATAATACTCGTCAAACATCAATCATCATCAATCATCCTCCATCATCATCAATCATCATCAAACATCAACCACCGTCATCAATCATCCACACCATCACCTCATCTCAACCAACCTCCTGCTCGTGCAGGCTACCAGTCCTCGAACCCTCCGCCACCGCCTTGTGGTAAATAGGATGAGCATTCATAGCAGTGAAGCCCCAACTAGCCGAGCCATTTTTGACCGGACAATTTCAACAAGGCCAAAATCATCCGCTGATCAGCGGCAACACGTACCAATCGTGGCGAGCATCGGTGGGTCTCAGACTGCTTCAGTTGGTGAGCGGCTTTCGGGCCAAGTGTGTCCAACCATTTCGCCATGGCGGAGTCGGCCGCATCCTCAGCCGCTGGTGAGGGAGCCCTGCCGCAGGCCCTGCCTATGCCTATGAGCATATTTGTACTAGCACATGGGTAACATATGCAACTGAACAGCTGCAACAGATTTGTATGTCAATATGTTTGTCCACATGTAAGTGCATCTAAACTGGGCTGTCCTCCGACATGCAGGTGCAAACTCGAAGTTTCCATGTACCTACGCATATATACATGCATCATCATGCACCTGCAAACAAATGCACACAAAAATGCACATATACCGACAGAGATGTGAACATGTAGCAAAAAACTCCGACAATACAGCATCAGCAAGAAATTATCTCGTACATCTTGATCTTCAGGAACAAAATTCAAACCACAAGAACAGCCTATCACTTGGGCAAGGTCTCAAGCCAAGCTATGAGCAGTGTGACTTTTCCCGTGGTGTGACATTGGTTTTGCTTCAAAACCGGAACAAACAAACAGTTCACCAATTCACAGTTTTTGGTATCCGGTACATAGACACACGCGCACACACACAGACATCATGCATGTATAAACACGCGACTACATTGAAAAATGTCTACGTGTATGCGTAAGTGCACGCAAACACGTATATGACAACACATGCACAAAAACATGATACTATGTGGCATCTAGTTTAACATCATGGTTCCTTGACACCAAAAACATGATGAAATATGGCATCCCAGCTTTCCAAGCGCATCCACGGCTTTCCTCATGGACTTCCTGATCAACTGATGCGACTCTCCAGCTGCTAAGTTGCTGGCTGCTTAAGACTTGACTCTGCCACCTTTCATTGGCCACCTAGGTGGATACTTTAGCTTGGTATGTGGTACCGCATGGTACGGCCATCGGTGGCCACCCACCTGTCCCATATCCACCCTCGGATCAGGCCACTAGCTCGAAGTTGTGAAGGTATCTGTCGACTTCCTTACCAGTGCGCAGCAGGTCAACGGGGTCGCAGGTGGTAACGATTGATGTGGATAAGGATGGTCAATGATTGATGATCGGTTCATTAACGACTCTTCAAAAAATACGTTACATCACTATATACAAACAAATAATCCTTGCCATGTAATGATTAGCTACTTGTATTGATGATAAAATCTAATAGACTCATATTGGTAAAATGGCAGTTGTTCATGATTGGTAAACGCTTGACGCTGATCAATGATGGTTAAAAAGATAGCTGATGGTTGTGTACCAGCGCTGGCATGGTACACTTGAGAATCGCTGATAAGTGTTGACAATGCCGGTGGAAGAAATCAAACACCAGTTGATAAGCAGCTTATTACAGTACACAATTCTCTGGCATGCACAACCACAAATGCAGCATTGTCCGTCTAAAAAATATATGCATGCGCGCGTGCGTGTGTCTGCATGTGTAGACTGAGTAGAGGTGTATTGTAAAATCAGCGTTACTGGAAAATCGGGTCAAAAATTAAAAACTGGATAGTGAGAAACACATGCCCGCGAGTAGAAACCGTGCGGTTACATGAACATATTTAAAAGAACAGTCTTTGTTTGGATATTCACCCAACCACTCTAGCTTTTGGCGTGTAGCTATTTAGCCATGACCCAGAGCCATATTGCTGAAGTATCAAGTGTGTTGGAACAATGAACCGGGGGATTATACCAGTGTGTCAATAGCAGGTTCGGTTCAAGCTGATTGATCAAAAGTCACTTGTCGGGTTGGCGGTCGCGTGCGAAAGTCACTCCAACCAATCATAACAGTATATAGAACTCCACTAACCAACCATAGCCACAAACTTCAACCACTCCTTACATCTACCCCTTAAGCCCTTCGACCACTACGGTTGACAAAGCCTGAACAACACCAGCTCGCCAGGTGCTCTCCTTTGCTCATTTTTCATGGCTACCAACCCGTCATCAACAACTAAGCATCCTCGTTATCTTGACCCTTCATCAGCAAATCATTACCAGCCCATCACAATCATCATCAGGCAATAGTCAATATCAAACACCATTTCCCATGATCAACCATTGCCCCTTGTGATTGGTGGCTAGCATCCTCTTAATAAAAAGTACCAGCCATCTTCTGTCCACCCAGCCCTTCTCAACCATGGACCGAAATCATCCACTGAATGGCAACCACAACTGTGAAGATGCTGGCGTCCCTGGTTCAGCTGGTTGGAGGTAACGGCCAGTTCTGTTCCTACCCTGGTTCAATGGTGAGTTTGCCAAGTGGAGATGGGTCCATGTCGCATGCACCCAAGTGGCCGCCATGGCCTCGAGGAGATTGGCCGAATCGGCCTGGAAGAAAATGGTGCTGTGGTGGCGCATGATGGTTCAATGGTTGCTAATGATGGCAAACAATTAATGGTATCATGATTGATGGTAAATTTCTGGTTCAATGGTGGCTAGTATCGGTTAATGTTGGCTACTGCGGTGAATGTCATGATTGACGGTGCTTTGAATGTATGATGGTTAGGAAAGGGTGCGACATCGTCATACAGTTATACATCGGCAATTGGCTGGAAAACAGGGGTTTTGTAGTGGTGATTAGCGCAACTGCCAGAACAGTGTTTCATGATGTGGCTGTGGGTCGAAACCCCATACCCCTGGTTCCCCCATGATTAACCATTGTTTTCCTCATTATTACTGGATATTATCCCCCATTAGTTGGTTGATTAATATTGACCCATAGCCATGTTTCATGATCAGCTAATCAACCATGGACATATTAATCATGCTAATTGATCATGATTGCCATATAACCATATTAATCATGCTCATGCAACAGGTACAGCTGGCACCTCATCAACCTCGTGCAGTGACTCGTTCGTTGACACGGTGCTATCCTGGAGGGACTGCAGCATGGGCAAAGCGAGGCACTCCAACGACTGATGGTGGAGCCTAAACTGCAGGGGTTCCTACGAACAAAAAGGCCAGGTTCTATAATTAGAGTTTATTCTTTCAACATGTTTCAACTCATGAAACGAAGAATTATCACAAAATCCACTAAACCAGCAATTTGCCGGTCGTGTTTGCACCTCTCAAGTCTCACGGTGCGTGTCAGCCCCGCGTGCTCCAACAAGTCAAATGCCACCAGCATTCTGAGAAAGGCCGAAATCTATCTCAGGCTATCTCCGGATATATCCGAAGCGGTCATGAACCAACAAATTAAACAAAAAAATACACCATTATCAAAAAACATCCAAAGACATTTTTGCATCAACTGTTACCAATTTCTTTTTGTGCGGCAATGACCTTTTATAGTTGCACTAATTATTTTTGATTATGTGGTGAATCATGGATATTAACCATTAGTAGTAGTTGACTAATAGTATATGGTGGTATTGAATCCTATGCAGGATATATATATATACAAATAAAATACATACATGTATATATATATATATATATACCATTACTAGTAAGTAAAATATGAACCAACCCATCTACCTTTGTCCAAAATGCAAAACCTGGCTCCGGGCACGTCGTTGGCGTCCTGGTTGTCGCCACGAGCTTCGGAGACCGAAACCTGCGGGCACCCAGCGTTTGTGGGCTGGTGCTTGGCGACCCCCACATGAGCTCAGAACAACGAGGGAGGTAACTAGGGACTGGCACCTGGAGTAACTTTCGACGTGGGAAAACTTCTATATAGGATACAAGCTCAAGCAAGCATTTTGGCAATTTCCAGGGCACTGCCACAACTTTATACAGCCACTTATACAAACGGAGCCATGGCCGATTTGACCCGTGCAATGACTGAACTGGGCACAAGCTGCAAATGAAGAAGCTCATTCAGGCAAAGCAGCCTCCTCAGTGCCCGAGAACCTCACCCTCTCTGAAAAATAGATCATGCTCTCCAATGACTCTGAACAAGAGTGCAGCACTGCCAGGAAAGCAAAGTCTAGAAAACAGGGTCTCAAACTGACGCTTTTGAGCACTTGATTTGCAAAGTGCAACCTTGATTATAACTTCAAAACGCAGGTGCTATCAAGCTATATCAAGCTTTGGTCTAGATTAGGGACTCTCTCCTCTCTTGGACTGGCAAAGCCAGACTCCATTTGAAAACTAATCAAGCTGGCAGCGGCCACCTGATGCCGGGAGACCATGGCCTCTCCTTCCCGCTTTTCTCTCCCTCCTTTCTTGACTGATGATAGTTCATCATGGTTAATGGTGTGTGGCTAGTGGCTAATCATGGATGATTGTCAGCGCATATTCTTCCTGCTTTTCTTTTAGCGAGTGACGTCAAAAAGGGTCGTCTCCTTTTTCCTCTCCCCTTTTTACTTTTGGCTGCAGCTCTGCTGTGCCAGTTCTTCAGCACTCCGTGCTGTTGTCTGATTCTCCTCCTTTCACTTGTCTCTATCTTTCGCTTTCTCCTTCCAGTTGTTCATTCGTTTCTTAGGTGGGTGGTTCTGCCTTGACCCTTCCACCTGGCCCTTTGTTTAGGCACAAAACGGCACAAGTTAGCATTTTCCGAAACAGCCATTTTCATCCATTTTCCCTCCGCTGTTTTTGAATGCTCATTTCATTATTCATTCCGATTATTTCTTGCTGTGCAGCTCATTTGCTGCAAACGTGTGGCCCGCCCGACTCAGAGCTGCGTAAGGGGAAAAAAGAAGCCCAGCACAGGAACCTGACTGGAACAGAAGGTCCAACCGCCTGGTGGGTGCAAAGCGTTGGCAACTGCAAGCAGTGCTGACCCCACCCGTATTACCACACATGTTGGCCAACAGTGCCTCCCATACCGTGCCACAAGGAGCGCCCAATAAAGTTCACTTTTGCGACCAACCACCAACCATGATAGTTGTCTCGGCTCAAGTCATCCTCTTGTTCACCATTGGCACTCAATCCAGCCATTCACACCAACCACCATAGGAACCAACCACAGCCATAGCTCTCACCACAGCAGCCATGGCAAATAGCGTCAACCAACACCTGAACTCACCACTGCTCACAGGCGCCGGCGTTCCTCTTTCAGCAACTCACCGTCGTGGCTTGCCGAGACTGGCACCTACGAGCGAGGAACAAGGGCAAAGCTGGATTTTGACTCAAGCTCGTTGCGGTAAAGGGATCATCCAAAATATGGAGAGTACAATAAAAATGTCAACGATTTATGATAAATCAAGCATGTTCATAACATGGTTTTTTCAACCGTTGATGGCCCACTGAATTGTGTCTCGTCGTGCATTCCAAACGGCGGATTTCGATGTACCCAATCCAAATATACATAGAAATCGCTTGCCTTTGTCATGGGGAAATTCAATAAACCCTTGAAATCAGCAAGGATAAATCTGCCATAGGCATGCTGCCACCTTGGAATCCAACAGCCGAGGATCAGTACCAACCTTGGGGCTGCTGGGTCCTAAAGGTGCTTCCTGTGGAGCTACCCAGTGGTTGGCCCCCACGGTGGGCCACTTGGCGGGTACCTGGTTGGGATGGGTTCACATGTTTTTGCTGGGGCTTCCAGGGGGTGGGTTCACTGAGTTATCCATTTTTGGGCTTCTGGTGGTTTCGACTCCTGTGATTTTTTGAGTTGATCAACCCACTATCCCTGGTTGGTTGCCTAGTTGCTAGGAAAATAAAACATGTTCGAAATCAGAAACTAGGTAACTAGTCGGTTCTGACCCATAGCTGCAAATAGGTTTTTCCCCGTGAGATAACACGGCCCAGCCATTTCCAGCAGTGCCAGCCTAACCGTCGGGCGAGTGTGGTTGGTTCATCCCAGAATCATCAAGAACCAGCCCGTTGTCATCAACCCATTGGTTTACAAGAAAAATTGGCAGGAAACCATGGAAACTGATGCTAAACTAACTACTTTCCTGGATATCTTCCTGTAAAAAATCCATGAGACCATTTACCACAATAGCATTAGTTATAGGCACGATCCACAGGCATTGGCCAGTTCATCAACGTGTGAGTACAAACATATATATATATGTATATATACAACAACATATGATGATGAATAAGACTGATACTTATGAAAACAATAGTCATGAATTGAACATGCCAAATCATAAACAACTCATTTACAAAAAATACATAATTCATAGAAACACTCATGAAACACAATAGATGGCTCCCAATTGTGGCAAAAGAGCTTGTGATTCACCATCAGAAGTGGAATATTGAGAGCAGGACCTTCCCTTCCCTTACTGTAACAATCAACGACCATCATCGACCAGCCATTTATTTATCACTATCGGTGGCAATCATTTGGCATGAAATATTCACACACGCCAATCATCATCAACTGTCTTGCTGCAACCAATATCAACAACAACAATTGAACATCTACTCTCTCTTCCTCAAAAAGAATACTTAACCATCATCAAGTACCCAATCATGATGAACCATCATGAATCCCTCAAACATGCTGCCAGCTAACTATCACAACATATGATTGGTATGGATGTATATATATTTTTTTGGTTTCTATATTTATATATGCAATATACCGACGACATTAAATATCCACGAACAAAAACCTGCCAACACATTACTCAAAACACATCGACCTTCACTTCATTGATTAACCATTGCCACTATCAATAATGAATTTCAATGAATTTCATGACTCATCATTTTCTTTGCTCGGGCTTCCAATGGCAGCCCCTTGGGCATGGCCGGAACCCCGAACCCGGGCTTCGCCACCTCCGGCACTTGCACCACCTCATGGCTCTCGCAGGCCTTCGCCTGGGGCAGCTTCCGCGGCCACGAAACGTGTGGGTGCCCCCCCCCGGGGCCATGGCACCGCAACCACGACGCCTATGGATCTGCCATGGCAGGGCTGGTCAACTAACATAGCTGGCTGGAAAATCACCATATTTTGCAGAGATTCCCGCTGGGAAACTATTCATAATTGGTGGATTTTCCAGCCAGCCATGTTAGTTTACCACAGAGTAAGCGATACATTCATGCAACGACTCAGCATTTCTCACAGGCCAGCACTTTGACTCAAGTTCTACTGAGAGGATGAAGGCACGAAACTTTACAAGGATACAAGTGCCACCTCCCATCCGAGCAGCCCCAAAAAAAAGGGGGGGAAACAGAAAATGGGTTGGGACAGCTTGAGCAGCCCAAACAACGGAGTCGGCCATCTGCTACATTCTTCCATCTCTACAAACATGTTCCAAGAACACCAATGCAACGACTCAGCATTTCTCACAGGCCAGCACTTTGACTCAAGTTCTACTGAGAGGATGAAGGCACGAAACTTTACAAGGATACAAGTGCCACCTCCCATATTTGCAAAGAGCTTAGTGCAGAATGGCCCGTGTTTGCTGTGCCAACTGGAAAATGAAATTTTCCGATCATGGTGCCATGATTCGTTCTACCGATCCAGCAATTCGACTAACTTCGGCATCAAGGAAATTCTTTGCGATAGCATTGCACATCTTCACAGGGTATGGTTGAGCCAGCTTGGTACGCCACCGTCCAGAGGCATCTTGACCTACCAGTTGCTGGTGTCTACATCCAGTAAAGGCACAAATCCCACGACGAGCGCCAACACATTGCGCTTGCTCCAGTCGAGTTAGCAAGACATTCACAGCCAGAAAAGTAGTTGCTTTTTTGTAAGGCATTCCCCACGCACAATAGTGCGTGACATATTGTCGCACATTTCGTCGTCGAAACAAAGCAGCAATCGGAGGACATAGCCATAGGCGGGAGCGCTGTGGATTCTCCAGCGTTGCCCACACCTGGAACTGCAAAGCCAACCGCAGCATCCAAGCACTGAATCGCATCCAAAGGTTGCCAGTCAGCACCTTCAATTGATCACCAGGGCGGAGATCTGGCAGCCCAAGGGGACATGCATCGGACCTCAACGGTGGCGGTCCAGGTGGTACATCGCGAGCACGAGTGAAGGATTCACATGGAGTTCCCAGGTGAAAACCGCATACCATACCACATCGCACCCACTCACCAAGCTTCCTTCGATTTGCAGCTGTTCTCAAATCATATTCTTCGCCCAGCAAAATATCCCAGAGGAGAACATACCAACCAGTGATTCGGGCCACTGCAGAACCCAAACGACCACAGCCGGAAAAGATCTCCACAAAGACTTTGCCAGGATGAAGTTCCCTGCGTCTCAGCGCAGGTTGCGGAGGTCCATGCTTCGACTTTTGGCGGCGGCTAGGCACTTTTGCAGCACGCTTCGAGGAAGGGAATGAAGTTGCTGCTGAATGCGTCCGCCTTTCTGATACCTTCGCACACTGTTGGCCGACTTCCATCGGCCGCGCTCTTGAATGGCAGTGATGTCCCGGTTCTTCTGCAGAAAATCCCTTGACGCTCCGGCATGACGCAACCGATATGCGTGCAGGGGACCCAGAGTCGAAAGGTCCAGCTCTTCTGCCATTTGTCCCATGCACAGACGAAGGCATTCCACCGACTTCTTGAAGATCTTTTCGGTCTTCGGTCGAACATGGAGCCGCATCACCCTGTAGATGGTTTCGGCCACTATCTGCTGCTCCGCCAAGTCGAACAACAACGTCTCGTCGAACTCCTGGGCTTTCGAGGCTCGACCGACCTCGAATGGGTGCAGGATGAGGCTCCAACAGCTTCCTTGAGCGCCGGGAACTGGCGGCACCAAGTCCATCACCCGGAGACGACAAAGCTCGCCTGGGCGAAGGTAGGCTTCCATGGCCAACAACATCATGAGCCCCATTTCGACCTGTCCTGTTTGGAACGAAGTCTTGGCCAACAAACATACCACTTCGTGGGGAAGAGGGAGACGAGACATAGGAGGGTCCAACTTCCTCCAACCTTGCATCACTTGTTTGGATATAGGCAGGTTCATCATGCGAGGAGCTTTCAACTTGGGAACATTGAAAAGAACTGACGCCACCATGTACTGGGCTTTGTTGTGACTTTCCCCTTCCAGAAAAAGATCGCTTAGAACTGAAGACAAAGCCTCGTCCACCTGTTCTGCTGTGGTCTTCTTGGTCACACGCAACCCTGTGTCGGCTATCAGTCGGTCCCAACACTCCTGGTACCGCTTTCTTGCTGTCACACCTATAGAAGCTTGCACCAGGCTCCCCACTTCTCGCAACTGCTGCTGTCGAATCCGAATCTTCTGCTCTTTCTCGTGCTGTTGACTCTGCGCAACTGATGGCTGGGCAGGCTTGGCAGGCTTCCGTTTTGGGAGCGGTTGTTTCTGTTTGGTTCTCTTCACCTGCTTGGGTCTCTTCACCAAATCCACAGCCAGCAACCGATGAATCACCATGGGATGCCAGCGAAAAATCAGGCCGGGTAGGGTACATTGAACCCCGGCTTGGACCATCAGCAGGATTAAGCTCTGATGCAATCCATCGAAGGGATAGAGTGCTCCCAGAACATAATAGAAGTGCACCAATCTGTTGAGTAACCCGTCGCAATTTGAAAGCTTTGCCTCTACCCCGGTCTATAGCACATATAGCAGACATAGCATCGGATAAAACCAAATGACGTTTATGGAAACCAGTTGCACGACGTAAGGCATGTTTGACAGCATATAAGGTAGCTCTAGCTTCCAAAGTGGGCATCCCTTCCTGTCGCTTCCACCGGTATCTCCCAGTGACTCGCCAGTCCTTCTTCAACAATCTAGGGGGCACAGCCTGAAAAACTGCACTTTGATCTTTGCCATGACCACCAAAAAGTCCACTAGGGGCCCCCTCCTTCTCGGCTGGAAGCTGCTCTGAAGCTGTTGCGGCAGCCCATTGAACCGCACCAACCTCGTCGGAGCCGGAGGCCAGGTCAACCCCAAAGGCAGTTGAACGGGGGTTCCTAAATTCACTGGATTCGAATCGCCATCGTTCCGAAAACTTGCCAAGCTCTTGGACTTCCTCATACGGAAAAACAGCACTAGTAGCACCCAATCCCCATTGAGAAGCATCAACCGCAGTAACTTGTTGGTCCCAAGGCATGGCAAGGTCCTTCCAAATCAAAGGGAGTATCCCAGCAAAAATACGAAGTTCACGTCTAACACTCTTCCATAGTCGATGGCCGCAATGATAAAACCTTTGTATGTATGTGTAGGTTTCCCCAAATACTGAAAGGCTCTCACGTCGTCCCAAACTTATAAATGCAGCATGCCCCACCAGTTTTTCGAGCTGTTTGCCACTTGCCCTTCCCATCGTCAATAGGTGCCGCACGGCCAGGATGATTCTCCAGACCCGATGTGGCACAGGTTGAATGCTTGTTCCATCAAACTGCCAACCCAGAACCTTGACTGCACCATCACTGGATTTAGCCTTTTCAACTTCATGCACCACAAGACCCTTGTTGCGAAGAGCTTCCACACCATCACTTGCAAGTCTGGATACAGCATCACCGTCAGTACCACAAACCACAAAATTATCAACATATTCCAAATGCATGCATGTGCTGTCGGGGATGGCAGTTTTGTCCTGGAGACATGCGTCAGCCCTAGCACCTGCGCTCCCTACGACCAACTCATGCAACCGCTGACACCAAAAAAGAGCATGGCTCCATCCCATCGGTAGCACTTTCAAACGAGGGTAAATCATCTGAGTAGGATGAACCGGAACTCCATTCAGGGACTCCACACCAATCTCTCCAGCTTGCAAACCACGCATTCCAAAGAAAACTCTCAATGGAGGAGGTAACTGAAAATGATAAAAGGCATCCTTCAAATCAGCAGTGGCAATATGGAAATCAGCATTGGGTGGTAGCTCTATTCGGCTCAAGGTCTCAGCGGTACATAGTCGAACTTTCTCAGGGCGTGTGAAATGGCAGTTGGCTAACCGACAATCACAAACCATGCGAAGTCGGCCATCTTTTTTGCCAACAAAAAACATCTCAACCTTTTCGACACTGTTGGAAGGACTAAGCTCGATGATATCAGCATGCAACAACCTCTTGATGAAAGAACGATACACCTTTGGCTCCCGAAGCAGAGGGTCACTGTAAGCTTGTCTCAAACCACATTCCCTCAAATTTCTGCGGGCTTCATCAGGTTGTAGAACACGGGTGCGACAAAACTCACCCACAATTTCACCACCATCCTTCCCCACCAACACTTCCAATGGAACACTATGCGAACCAGCAGAGGGCAGTGAGAGAAGTTCCGGCACGTAGGCTTTGACTGAAACGGGGCCCTGGCTATCATCCCCGTATCCGTCGAAGGCGCGGAGCTGCAACAGCGCCCCTTCACCGTCTAAACCCTCAGGGGGAGGGCCTAGCTTCTGCACTGAATTCAAAATATGATGATGTACCAAAGCATGCCCCTGTGACAAAGTCGATGATGACGAAGCAGCCCCAACCTTATCACCACTGTAAAGAGCATTCAGGCACCGAACACATTCCTCAACCATCTCATCCACCTGCACCCGCTTGGCCAACCGTCTCCTAACTTTTCGACAGCAGTCCACATGGATTGGAGCACGGGGATGTGATGAAGGCAGAGGAAAGAGGTCCCTTTGACGTCCATCGCCAGAACCAACAAAATCGGGCAAAACGCCACCCAGCCCACCAGTCTGCCCAAACGGGTGGGCCTCCCCTGACATCAGGGGTGCTCCTCCTTTTTCTGCTTCCCCTTCTTGCCCGCCAACTCACGCTCCTCCTTCGCTTTGCGAATGTTCTTCGCGAGCTGTACTTCCCGCTCGGTTTCTTCCTTCACGTGGCTGAGCAAAGATGGGGCAATCATCAGAGTACCAGCATGTCGAACCACTGAACCAAAGACAAACTGTTCTTCCAAAGCCAGTTTACCTCCAGCTAGTTTTGACTCAGCTTCTCTGGCTTTCTCGGCATGGGCATACTCTATTGTTTGCAGTCTTCGAAAGAGTAACTCAATGCCCAACGAACTGCAACCATTGTACCCATCCACTTGAATCAACTGTCGAAGAATCATGCTATGTTGGAAATGCTCCTGGACTCCCCAACTGCCAGAATCAAGTTTGCACACTTGTCGGAACCTCTCGTGATGCCCTTCCAGTCCCAACCCTTCCACACAAAGGTAGTTGAGGCACCAAGGAGCTGTACGGGGTCCACTCAGTTTCCAACCAAGATCAAATTCTTTGGAGGCAGCTACACAATCTTGCAAAGGGAGCTCAGGACACCCCAAAGAGTTCATCTTCCGTGCAATCAACCTACCATCACACTTGGAGGGCCTGTTGTTGAAATCTTCCAGCATGTTGTCGTTGATACACATACAAAATAGGGCACGTCCATCAGCCAAAGTATGCACATGCTTCGACCCAAGGACTTGAGGGGCACCCACTCCATCAATGATCTCCCCATAACGCACCCCATCTATACCTTCTGCAGCAACCCACACCAAAGAGCCAGCAACCAAATCTCGCGCTCCCGGAGCTCCGCCAGTTGACACTACTGCCACAGC
>VSDK01028585.1:1280-18384 GCA_009767595.1 Symbiodinium kawagutii | reverse complement strand
TGGTATTTTTTGGTGGTATATTTTTGTGTGGCACGTTGTTTTGCGTGATACTTTTCTGTGTTTTAAGGTTTGGTGTGGTACGGCGCGGTTTTTTGTTTTTTTGGGTTGCGCTGGTGACCTATCAACCAGATGTCTCATGTTTCCCAGTGACTAACAGCTGAACTTCCGCCATGTGCCCCCCCCGAATCGGACCCTAGTGATATCACTGGGATGGCCGTGGTGTCGCAGCCAGGTGGTCTCCGCAGCAGCTTCTAGAGTGCCACGGTGTGGTTGTTCTCGGTGGCGGCCATGCGGGGGGCCACCATGGCAAGGATATGCTTGCGGGTGGTTGTCATGTGGCTGCGCTTTGGCAATGTTTATCACTGTTGGTGATGGTGATCCTGTGGTGAAGCATGGTTGGTGATGATGCTTATCACATGCTGAAGCATGGTTCGCAATGATGGTGATCGTGTGGTGAACCATCGTTAGTAGTGGCATTTCTGTGGGAGTGAACCTCAAAAAGGGCAGACTGTTTTGCAGTCTCAGTGCAACTTCTGAGAACTTCTGCACCAGAGCCAATCGAAAACAGCATTTGCGTGCCCGCGTTGCCGAGTCAAGGGATATATCCCATCGCAAGACATCTCAGATCATCTCATTCTGTTGGGTACTAGAAAGTATAGGCAGGGCAACGACAAAGCCATCCTGGAAGAACATCCCAGCAGACGGGCGGGCACAGCACGAGTGATGGCCCTGTTAGAAACCATCATGAATCGTCAATCACAGCAGGCTCACTGCAAGTGATGGTCGTAGCATGATTGATGACGTAGTAGCTACATGACCGCCCATGATGCGAGTACTTAATGAGCGACCATTAACCGTCCAATAAGCTGGCTTGGGGCATGCCATGCGACCCGAATGATCCCCAGCTGCCCCAGCTGCGGCGTTTCGCCAAGGTGAAAACGTCGATGATGGTCCCATTGGTTTCACGTTGACATTCCCAGGGCGCCTTCTTGGTCGGGGCCACTCGGGGCCGCCATTGCTTGAAGGGACTTGCAACTTCGACAGCCACCGGAAACTGCAACTGAAGCGTACCAGAAACTTGTGTATTTTGTTGGCAGTATACCAGAAGTGATAATTCCTCTTAGCATTTGGTTACTCAAGTATACATATAAGTATACCATATCAGAAACTGTTCCCATACAAATTGTGCAACGGCGACGCAGAGGAAGAAACTAGGAGCTTGCAGGAGATCAATCTCCCAAAGTCGCTGTTGATCATTCGTAGTCCCATCCTCAGAGATAAGGCAGATAAGTCAACTATAGATCGTAGTCAGCTATATCTATATTTTTAGCTACAGTAATTCAATTGAATGATTTTGAATAGCTACTGTATCAGCCAGAAGACTCAATCCTTATAGTGGATGAGGAGTCGCAAGTCCATCAGATGGCGCAGGTCCCGTTGGGATTCCCGGGACCTGGAAGATGGGGCATCCACTTTTGCAACAAAATCTTTTGCCGTGTTTGCCTTTGCCGATGCCCAGCGCCATGTGTGTTTTCAAAAAAGCGCTTGCAGGATGTGCTAAGGAATGGAGTGTTGATGATGTAGCGGTGTAGCCATATGCACCCCCATGTTTTGAAAGCCTTCCCTATTTGTGGACGTGGAGATGGCATGCATTGATTTCAATTGTTTGGAGATTGGGAAACCAGCCGTTTTGGGGATGCACTAGACTACGGAGGCCACAGACATTTGAGGCACGGTCAGTTTTTTTGCTGGCTAACGATCAATAGGGGATGGCGATCCAGCTAAGTTGTGAGTGAGGTTGTAGCCTTTTATTGAATTTTTTGTATCATTTTCGTCATTATTACCATTGACTCTATTCTTTTGATGTAAAGCTCCAACCATGTTCCAAAATGGGCAATGAAGACATACCGTTTCCAGAATGGTCATGACAAACATTGTTGTTACATCAACCATACCATGTCTAGAAAAAAGCTGGTTGCCATTACATAGTAATCTAATTATTTGAGTTTAGTAAAAGTCCTACTGAAGAATCGATGCGTGTATTTCAAACACAGACGCTACCACTACTCCCATACCACAGAAGAGAGAAACCCGGACCCAAGACTGATTTTTTCCGGGTTCTTGCTGGGCACGTTCAAAACGAAAGCATCAAGCTGTCTCAAAATGATTGTGTTGCTCAAAATTAGGAACCTCGAAAATTGATGGTTTATTGCTATCAATTGTGAATAAACTGGTTGGTAACTGCGGGGTCCGCTGGGCTTCAGAAACCACCACATGTAAAACTCCGCTGTTTCCCGACGATCATACCCTGGGATTGCTATGGAATACTATGGATATTGGTGTTATGAGTTTGCAGAGGACGATTTTAAGGGTGATCCACTGGAGACATTCAGTGTGCCGATGGTGCCGATCGCTGCGCGGTCCAAGAGTCCATGTCAAAAATACCAAGCAGAAAGGTGGCATCATGGGGGCAGCCGTACCTTGAAACGCCAAATGCTCAGAGGAATTCCACACAGTGTCCATATGACCAAAGCTTGGAACTGGTGTGGGCCAACTTGATCAAGAATCGCAGGACTGTTCTTCTATGCCATCACATGCCATCACATTGTTTCATCCATTGCACTTTGCCGAATCAGTAGTGAAAGTTCATGCAGACCATACAGGACCAAGGAGGAATGTCACAGGTATACATATAGATGATCCCAAAATTGATGCATTCCAGGTTCCAAAGAAGCAGGTTCATCGGATTTGGGATCCCATGGCAGCCCCACGATGTCGGGCCCCGTGACCAACTCAGCTGATTTGGAGCTCCTGGAAGCTCCGATCCCCTTCGAAACGAGAGAAGCAGCTGAGACCAGCGAGGAGAATGATGAGTTTTGCATGGGGAGGAGCACAAACGGCAGTGATGAGACTGATTTGGATGCTGTGGAGGATGGTAGTTGTCATCCAGCAGTTTTAGGAATCGTAACTGGGTGGCGAACCCAGCTACTACCTTGGCTTTTTTGTTTTTTTGGGGGATATGATGATCTATTTGCCATATAGCCACTAAAAGTTAAACTTTTAGCGATCTCAAAGCCACCAAGGTAAGCATTGAGAATCGGATCGTGGACCTTCTGACCAGGATGGTCTTGACGCACGAGAGGTTTCTTCGAGCAACGAAAGCGTGTCGAGTCATCCAGTGCGCTGGTCGGGTTTTGAGGGACCGCAGACCTGGAGCTGTGAGTTTTGCACACAGCAGAAGCGTGGAGAAGATCGGCACATTTATATCCCATAGCTGGCAGGCATCCGCGGGCTTCAAGATCTTGAGCTTGCAACTGTTCTTCAACTGGAAGTATGCTGTGCTGCTGAGTAATGTGGCCGCAACCTTGGGGTTGATCCTTTTCTCTGTCGAGTGGTTGCCAGGCGTTGAGAAGGACCCGCGATTTGACACAGAGCCAGTGGTACTAGGAACCTGGTCTTTGTTTGCAGGCTGGCCATGGCTGGCCATGGTGATCAAAGCACTGTTTGAGCGCCTTTTTGACACAGTTTTTAGCCATGTCGATGTCAACTAGCTGACATAAATACTTCTGTTGACGTTTGTGGCACCGGTGATCTGATAACAAATGGTCACTTCAGATTGCAATTATCAAAGTAACATGCCTGGGGTCGCTCCCTGGCAGGGCTTATGGTCTTCTGGCTGGTGTGGTTCTTCTGGGCTCCTCAAGAGCTTGTGTTTCTGGATCGCATCTGCATCAACCAAAGAGACAGAGCAGAGAAGGAACAGGGGGTCTTCAACATCGGAGCCTGCCTGAAGCCAAGCCTTTGCATAGTTGCTACTGCTTTCGAGTTTTATTTTGCAACAAGTGCGAGTTGACGTTGGGGTGACCTCTCTTGTTGTGCTGTGCAGTGACCAGATATCAAAAGTAAGGGTTTGAACATCAGAAATGAGCAAGGGACAGCAAGGGAAAAAATCCCCAAGGAAGCATTCCAAGAATTTGTTGGTGATCCTTGACGAGACCTACTGCCAAAGACTTTGGTGTCAGTTTGAGCTGGCTGCGTTTCTCAAAATCCATCAGGAAGAGGCCACAAGCCGTGTTTGTGAAAACCCCGTCATGGGACTGTTAGAAAGCAGCATCAGTCGTACTATAGATAGCTGTGACAGCGTAGCCATTTCCTTGCGCACGTTGAGTGCTTATGGTGAGAGGTATCTCGATAACTTTCTTCATAGAACTTGCTATTTATCGCCCACGTTTGCTGTCAGAAATTGTGCCCCGGAATGAAGCCAGGTTCCTGTTTGCTCTGAATTGGGAGGTGTCCATCTAGTGGTTTCTCAAATAGGGGAACCCAAAAAATGGCTGGCTTATTCCTATTACTTTTACAAATGTTGATATTGGATGATTATGGGGGTCCCCTACTTTGAGAAACACCCATTTAGTTTTGGCGGAAGTATGGGCTTCCCTCGTGAAATCAGCTAGGGCTTTAGTTTCATCTCGGGAAGGATCCTACTGGGCACGAAGAATTACATTTGACAAAAAGAGACTATCTATATCTATCTATCATCCCCAGTCACCAACAAAACACGAAGATTTCTCGGGGGAAAGCAACCATGACTTTGATTACATCTCAAGACACGCCCATTTTTTATGTTAATGAATAGGGCGAAAATAGTGTCACAGATTTGTTGGTATAATGTTGTATTTATTGATTGGTGATTAAGAATAACAAATCTAGGCACGCGACCCTGTCTCCACCCCCTGAATTGATTTGGAAGTGTCAAATTCATTGCAAACACCAATGAAAAATTGGTTTCTTTGAGATTTCTGGGAATCAATGTGTTTCGGGAGTTTTTTTTTTTTCTCATTTGATGGTTTGGTAAAGGCTTTGATGCAGAACACCCTAGAATTATAGCGATGAACCAGAATCTCCGCACCAAAACACACTGGAATTGCGCATCAGCTCACATGTATTTGTTCAATAAGCTTCATGCGTCGGTGCCATTCAGCAGCTCCTGCAACGAACTTTGTTCTAGATTGACATATGCGCATGCACATACATGTACCAATCCATTGTGCATACATTGTTGATATCCTTGGATGTGTATATCCAAATTGATTTATTACTACATGTATTCTGACATTTTGGTGTCGACATATGTATGTCTCTGCATTTGTGTTTGCATATATCTACAGGTAACTACATGGTTCGCCGTTGATAGGCGGCCGTGAGGTTTCGTAGCTTTGAACATAAGTGATCTGTCTTTGATGAATGCAAATATGATGGTATTGAATTTCTGTGGTTTCGTCATTGCAGCAACGTTTCGAAACTGCAAAAACACCCTTTTCTGCACTCGGGAAAGCTACTTCCTCGTTAACGCCAAAGGAGGCTTTGCAAAGCATTCAACACTTTATGAGGGTGCTTGCCCCTCTCTGTGTGAATGTGCACCCCCATTGATACAGCATCAACATGGTGTGCAAGTGCCAGCGAGCCTGAACATCCCAACCCCACCCCACCCCATACCCCACGTAGCACCAACATCGTGACAATGAAACACAAAACACATGTAGACGTATATATCCACTGAAGGTGTGTTGTATGACGGGAACCTGACTCCACAGCAGATATGCTGGCTAGGTGCCATAACTGGGCCAGCGATCCAAATTTACTGTGTATTTGCCTAATTGGTTTAGAATAACCACTAAATCTATTACTGTATTAATTATCTATACCAAATAAATCTACTATGAATATGTGTTTATTGGTTGTGTTATTTGCTTTGCCACAGATTTTCTCCCTGAGCTCGCCCGCAAGGCGATTTTGGTCCGTCCGATGTCGCTCACCATGTTCGTGGCTGAACTCCGTGATGTGGTCCTTGGGCCTCCTTCTTCCATACGACAGCATTTTTACGGCTCCGCTCTTTGTTCTTGGAACCTGTTGCTATGGCTGGCTGGCTGCAACCGTTTTCCTCCGCTCTGTCAGAGATCTCGATCTTGTTCAGAATCAGTTGCAAAGTTTTTCCTTTTCGGAGTCTACTTGCTCCTGCTGCTCCATGGATCACAAGGGACCGTCAGGCGAAGAATTACCCTGTGACCGTGAGATCATTCGAAGATGCGTTGAGCGTTGGTTTGGTTCTATGGAGGAATTCGAAGGAGTGGTTCAAACCCGGGTGAAGGATGCCCTGAGCTGTCAATTGGGTGGCCATTTCTGTCCTTTTTCGATGGTGATAGTTGCAGGCCTGCCACTTTTATGGTCACAGATGGACAATGCATCTGCACAGTTGGTAGGGCACGATGCATCTGATGCCTTGGGCAGATTGGTCATAGGCCTTGGTGGCGTAGCAATCTGTGGTCCACTCGGCGTGGGTGTGATGTTGATCTCCACTCGGTGCATAGTCCACTGCGTGCCTCTCCATTTCTGCTGCGCTACGTCGCTTCGGAAGTTTTTGGCAAGTGCAGTCTCAGTGTGCAGCCAATTTGCCGTTCAACTTCTCTTACAGCTTTGCACCGATTCTTTGGGACTGTTGCCTGGTTCACTCCTGTGGGCAGCGGTGCTGCTGGTGCCAAGTGTGTTCACGTGGAGGTTTGCTCGCCGGCTCAGGAGATGATGTTTCACATTTGCTACAACCGTGGCTCTGGGGCTGTGCTCGCAGACCCAGGCATTTCTTCATGGCCGGTAGGCTACTTGTGCAGGGTGGTAGTCGCCACCTCAAGGGTGACGGCGAGGTGCTGCTTGCAGGTCGGAAAAAAAAGGGCCTCTCAGCGTTGCCTTTTCTCTGCTTTCAGTCCTATGATTCATTGGTTGATCTCACCATTGGTTCAACCTTTTTATCCAGTTCACATGTGCGGAAAGCGCCGGCGTTTTGTACGACCTCCCCATATGTGAGATCAGTGTTGTAAGCCAGTCGCCCAATTACCAGGAGGTGGAGGATCTGATCGTGCCGTGCGATGTCCCCACGGTACAATGCTCATTAATCGTATTCGAGTTTTGGAAGTTGCTTTAACGCTAGAGTAAATGCTGCGTGGGAGCTCTGGATATAACTAGAACTATACTTAGTTCAAAAAACCGAATAAAAAAGTCACAGGGGGGCATGTGGTAACATGAAATGGGTCAAACGTGGTGTTTTGAGGATGCTCAGTTATTGTTTGCGGAATCTAGTTTGCGGTATTTAAATGTTCATGCAAACTTGAGCAACTTGTTAAAACAGAAATATTCTGCGTGAAAACCCTAGTTCAAAGTCTTTCGAAAAACATGCATTACGCTCCAGCTGGCTTGACCAACCAGACGTCATTAGTGGGGATGCAAACTTAAGCAGTGCATCTTATCCATGGGCGCAACTTTGACACTGGCCTTTCTGTGCCTCTTTGTGAAGGAAGCGCACTATCCTCTTCAAATCGCTGGTCCAATTCCAAAATGGGTGATATCGGACCCATGGACCCTGAGTTTTTTGCAAAGTATGAACCCCCCATATTGAGCAAAGCAACAAGCCATTTCAACGCTGTTCAACTGACGTGCTTTGCATGTTAAAGACGGTTCGTCTTTTGTTCTTGTTTGCCCACTGGTGATTTTGCTGCATTCATTTGTGTTCGTTGGTTCTGAAAGGGAAACAGCACGAACAGCCAAACCAACAAAGCAAGCCAGCAAGCAAGCGAACCCACAGAAGCCAAACAGCCACGCAGCCATGCAGCTATGCAATCAACCAACATTCTCAGTGACGATGAAATTATGTAGTACAAACCATCAAGAATCACTATCAACCATGATCATTCTCAACATTCATCATGATCAGCCAGTGATAGCTTCATCATATTCAATCAATTATGAACCATCATAATAATAGTTTCTATTTTTATTTCAACCATCATGATTATCCATCATCATTATCCATCAATCTTGTCCATCATTAACCATGATCATCTTAATCATGATCAACGCTGACCCCGCATGAAGCAACCTCAACACAGCTGGCCCTGGTACTTCCATCCCTATGCCTTCACCCACACGCAGCCGAAGTCGACTCAAGGCAGTGCTTCTTGATTGTGGGAACGCCGTGGTGATTCAGTGGTGGAAATCTGGTGGTTCAGAACGGTTGGAGATGGCTGGTCAAAAAAATGGGTCGATTACAATGATTTATAATAGGGATAAGTAGGGGATGATCACAGGCAATGATGGTTCAACAACTACTGTAACTGTATGGTGGTTTCTTGTAGTAGGGAACCCCCAAAAATGGATGTTTTTTGGCCACAAACGACTCAGAAAGGATGATTACTCAAGGTGTTTCCGATGACTTGAGAAGCACCCATATGGTCAATCGTGATTACCGACAGGAGATCCAGCTCTTGATACACCACCATTTTTACCGTGTAGAGCTGGTGATTTTTACCATAGAGGACTACCATAGAGAACAGGTAGTTGATTTTTGCACGCTGTGGAAGGTTTTTAATGTTTTTAGTACCCTCAATGCTGCTGAGCCACTGCCTTGTTCAGACCCTATAAGCGTTTTTGCTGGAAGGAAAAGGTGTTTTCAAACGCTTGAGGGCTGATATGTCCGGTCAACACGTTTCTGCAAGCAAAATGCAGAAGCGTCACTGGTGGATTTTACATGACGCAAAATCTACAGTAGCATGGCCTGCACGGCATCAGATTGTTAAAGCTCATTTTGCGACCTGCCATCCCTGTGAACAAAGTGTGGGGGCATCTGCCCCCAGTAAGCGGACATTTTGTGGACATTTTGTCAAGTTTGTCAAGCGGCGTTTTTCCGACAAAACAACGATTTTGAATGGAAACGACTAAAATCTATGCTTTTTCAAGCAGCGGCAGAAATTGTGCGCACTTGGAAGTTCCAGGTATAGCTCCTATTTGTCCATGTTAGATTTGAAGTTCAAATGCAAAACTGCTCAAATCTTTCACCGTACACCTGAAAAACTTGCACGAAAGGCAAAGCTGGCAAACCTGAAGAAACCCATTGAGGGACCAATGCCGTCATCCTTCTTTGATAGATTTCAAAGATTTTGCACCAATGGTAGATGAGACACAAGCGGGCAATGGCAGCACGAAAGCAAGTGAGTGATGTCCAAAAGGTATGTTTACAGGCCCATTTCGCATGAGATCCCTTACGCCATCGCTTGCGCATTCCTTACGCGACCACAGGTTTTACCTACGCGGGACAGGTACCATCATCATTATCCATCAGTCTTGTCCATCACTAACCATGATCATCTTAATCATGATCAACGCTGACCCCGCATGAAGCAACCTCAACACAGCTGGCCCTGGTACTTCCATCCCTATGCCTTCACCCACACGCAGCCGAAGTCGACTCAAGGCAGTGCTTCTTGATTGTGGGAACGCCGTGGTGATTCAGTGGTGGAAATCTGGTGGTTCAGAACGGTTGGAGATGGCTGGTCAAAAAAATGGGTCGATTACAATGATTTATAATAGGGATAAGTAGGGGATGATCACAGGCAATGATGGTTCAACAACTACTGTAACTGTATGGTGGTTTCTTGTAGTAGGGAACCCCCAAAAATGGATGTTTTTTGGCCACAAACGACTCAGAAAGGATGATTACTCAAGGTGTTTCCGATGACTTGAGAAGCACCCATATGGTCAATCGTGATTACCGACAGGAGATCCAGCTCTTGATACACCACCATTTTTACCGTGTAGAGCTGGTGATTTTTACCATAGAGGACTACCATAGAGAACAGGTAGTTGATTTTTGCACGCTGTGGAAGGTTTTTAATGTTTTTAGTACCCTCAATGCTGCTGAGCCACTGCCTTGTTCAGACCCTATAAGTTCATCATGAAGACTATGTCACCACATGTCACCAACTTTCTTTCCCATGCTTTCTTTCCCATGCTTTCAATCTGACTCGATGGGCCCAGCTTTCCTAGGGCTGCACAGACTGAAAACGAAGCATATAGAGTGCTGGCATCACGGGATTGGCTCATGAAGAGATATGCAGGATACCTCTATGGAACCCAATGCATACCCATGGATGACGCATGGATTCCTATGGATACCTTTGTGTGCCTTCAGATGGATACTTCGTTTCTGCCAACTGCTGACCACCAAATCGTTTCCTCATCAGCAGAGTGGGCAGGTCCACATCGGTAGCGCCTCCAATTTGCCACGCGGCGACAAACGAGGATTGTCACAGCCTCAGCTGGTGCGGAAACTCGTGGTGAACACCAGCTCGAAGCCCAGAAAATGATAGTTGTTTTCGTGTGTCCTCGGTTCGTGGAGTGTCCATTGTCGCTTTGTACGGTATGGCACCATGACAAGCTGCGGTCTTTTTGTGGCTGGATTGATGGGTGAGAATTCCTCGAAAAAAAGATCACAGTGAGGGTTGGATTGCTTCTCTTGCAACTCCAATGGAATTGTGGTGTCCACAATATAGTGGTACCATTAATACTTGATGGTTTCACCAGAGAGGTCGTGCCGTTAACCTCTTCGGAGACAAGTCCAGGATCAGGACCCAACTGGTATTTGCTGACAGTCAAGCTCTGTGAAACCAGGGTTGGTGCATTTCGAGGTTTTCCATGGGAATGCCATGGTCCAACTAGACCACATTCACAGCGTGATTCAAACGGAGGGGTCCCGTGGGGTGGTCCCCGAGGTCCGACCCCTACGTGGTTTGCTTCCTGGGGCACGACGAGGCACCAAGCTTTCAAACTCAGGCCGGGCTGCAGCTGGGCCGAAAGGGGTCTCAACTCACCGGTAGGTTTTTGGTCCCATTAGATCTACAACTGGATGTGCATTCTTTTGCTGAGCAGAGGGTAACCAATTGTTTTCGGATGATCATGGTCAAATAGCATTTTAGGATGATCACATTGCACATGTTAGGATGATCAAATGGTATGTCAGGATGATCAAAGTATTTTCTTAGCGGTTGTTGTGTGGAGGGGTTCGTTTCGTCGCGTGCTTGCTTCACTTTTTATGGATATTTCCAACTCCCCAAGAATTCGGAAACAATGTCATATGAATCATGTGATGCCTCCTGCGCATGGCCTGGCCATATTCCAGGTGAATTTTGTCCTTATTACCCCAGAAACTAGTCGGTGTCCCTATGGATGATGATCATGATTGGTTGGTCAAGGGGCATCACCATTTCTGGACAAACCCAATTACAAAAACGAAACGATTCGTATTGCTGCAGAATGCTGCAGGCCAATCTATACGGCAATAATATGAAATAGAGGAGCCCGAAAGATAGGCCATCGGGTTTCATTCAACATCATTCCACAATATATCATACAAATACGTCCCTTGGAACCAATTTCAAGCAGTGGATGAAGGCAATGAAAATTTGAACTCCGAATGGGATCTTATTTGCTCAGATTCTGCTCCTGAAGAGTGGAAAGATTGGCTGCACTAGACACGTGTGTTTCTCGATTTTTGAAGGTGACCTGCATCAACCATGAGGATAGAAGCAGCTTTTCTTGGGCTTGAGCCAAGTGTAGTGATGCAACAAGCACTTCTTCTGGCATCATTATGAGGATTGAACCCACAAAAATTCAAGTATGAACAATGACAAGATATCACGTGAGAATTCATAAAAATCGAAGGTGTTTTGGACCGGAGCTGCCCATCAGGTGTTTCTTGGTGTTGAAGCATTGCTCTATTGCTTGGTGGCTCATACTGCCAGAGCGTGGGATCACCCCAGTCAGTTTGGGATACCCCTCACACCCATCGCAACTGTGCTGCCTGACTCCGCAGGTTTGCCGGCAGACCCTGGATCCTGTGTGGAATGAGGAGCAGCGGACAGCCAGTCATGGCTTTGCTACCCTTGGTTTCTGGGTTGGTTGGGTCGCTAACCCTTGATCTTGAGAGTTTAGGAGCCACGGATTGATGATGGCGAGCCATGAATTGATGATGGCCCCAACGAAAAGAAACGCTAAAGAGGAAAGGAACCTGGCAAACTGCAGATTTCAATTTACGTTTTTAAATGTTCCATCTTTTTCTGGGCTGACATGATCACTGTGGCGCACCCCGTGGTTCACATCACTACCCGAACATTGCATGTGTGTTTTCACATACCAGACGGACAGATGTTTTGACTTGCACAGATAGAGGAGTCCAGGAATCAGATGACCATGCTGCCTTGCTGGTAGATAGATCGTCAAGCTTGTAATGAGCTGGTCTACAGGTATTCGCTCGAATTTGCTGCTGTTGATTTTGTTGAAATGATTGTGTCCATACATGGCATACCCCAAACGTTGGTGGCCTCCCTACACCACCAATCTCCAGTAGCGAAGAAACAATGGGTAGAGCGGAGGAAAGTTTGGTGTTTACAAGCTCTTCAATCCAGGGTCATAGTCCTTCCAAGTTGGTTCAGTGCCCGAAAAATGCCGACCCAGGTTTGCAGTGGTTTGGCTCAGTGTATTTCCTTAGATGTAGTGAATTGTAGTGATCCTTTGTGTTGATTTTTTTTGCGTTGACCACGTGCACGCGGCTTGGGGTGACAGAGTAGCCTGGGAAGCCGCTGCCAGGAGCATGTTGTCCCCTATGCCCCTGGATCTGACATGGTTTTGCAGGTCATGGACCAGGAGCGAGGGTGAGGGAGATTTTCCAGCGTCGTGAAGACGAGGCACCTTGGAAAGATGTGGAAGGAGGTGGAAGGATCATGATGCTTCGAGCTAGTCTGCTTAGTGGTTGAAAGGATGGTTGGAGCTGGTCATTTTACTTGGTGACCGACATCCAGGGCGTGTCATTGCAAAGGATGGTGCGCAGCCGAGATACAGAGTAACAAGGAACAAGTCAATGGTTCTTTAGTTCGGGGACACAAGGCGCAATCACTAGGAATGAACTTGTTATATAATCAGAATTGGACCATCATTGGCCACCGTTAAGCCACGTTAGGCGCTTGTCATCAAGTAATCATCATTGAGCACCATTAAGAGTTGACAACTACTATTATTCCCTACTCTTAACTTTAGAAAACCAAGAGAAAACCCATCATTGCAAATAACGTTTAACCATTTCGGCCATGCCTCCCGCAATGCCCAGAGCTGGACTCCGATGGGCAGGACGACACCTTCAAAGACATCAGCGAACGTTTGGGCACCCCAGGGGATGTACCAAGGTGTTACCCCTACGTACGTACACCCAGACAGATAGACAGACAGACAGACAGCCAGGCTTGCAACATTATACAACTGTAGTGGTATGAATATTGGATATGTCCGGCCATGAAACAACAACGACAATGACAACAACATAGGGGTGTCATACAACACCAAAATAAAAGCAAAGATATATACAACCAAAGAAGGATAGAGTGCATATGATATGTAATTATCATTCTCTGCAAGTCAGGTGGCTGGCATGAGTCAAGTTCGAGCAGTAGCTCAAATTCAGTAATTTACTTCTCAAGTTTTGTCAAATTGTTACATCTCTTATTGCAGCGGCGGGGTGTACTTCACAATTCCCTGGGATGGTTCTACCAGATTGCAAGGCATTGTAAATGGCAGATCCAGCTCTTAATAAACCACCTGTTGAAGCAATTTCATAGGTGGTGATCTATCATCAAACATAGATCACCACAGGGCGGTCTATCTCCAATCAGCACCTATAGATCACCTATCAAACCTTTTGGAGTCTATGAAATGGATCTTCCATATGGTGATCCCCAAGGCGGGGCAAATCTGATGCATCACCAGTTCAATCCTGTCTCTGGCTTATCCCGAACCACAAAGGCAGCTTCTTCACGAGGAAAATTAATCAGATGGTACAGATGTTGCTTGATGAATAAGCAGGTATGTACACATCAAAGAAAATCATGGCCAATGGCGGGTGATAGATAGTTTGTTAAAGAATCAAGACTTCATTTGTGATGGAATTGTTCAAGCCAACAGGTGATATGGAAGGGATGCGTTGGATCATGCACGTGTCACGCACGGTTCGATCTATGGGCACGCTTACACACCGACATATATAGGCATATCAACATACACAGACATATTTGGACATGCACAAATTTGGATATGCATTTACATGAAATACACCTATGTATATCTTCATATACGCCTACTGATGGATGTGAGTGTATTTATGATTATTTACGTGTATGCACATCAGCATGTATACTGTATTATATATATATATGATTATATATGTTTGGATTTGTATATACACACTTACGCATATATGTAGAGTCTTTTTGGCATGCGTATCTAGGCACATTGAAACATATTGGTGCATTCATTAATAGACTCAGTGTAATTTCATAGACTGAGCAGTTTGATCCGATTTGATAGACCGAGGTAACAACATCGCATTAACGTCATTAACATCATTAACATCACTTTATCACATCATTAAGATCAGTTCATGATTGTTAACAATTGTTACTGATTGGATAGTACATTCACATCTCTTGCATTGACAGGTTTGTTGAGGAAATCTCTGCTCGCGGCCTGCGCCAGGGCTGATGTCATTTCGTGGTGTGGGGAACGACTTTTTGGGCGAGGCACCTCCCAGTTCAGCAGTGCCCAACTGTTGGCAGATCACGTTATGAGTTCTACTGCGGCTGGTGTGTAGAGCGTTCAAACTATAGTCATCATCATGATTGCTGACTGTTGATTGATGATCCTTGTTATTGGTTATCATCATCATCATTATCATCATCATCATCATCATCATCATCATCATCATCATCACCATCCTCGTCGTCGTCGTCGACTGCGAAAGTCCACATGAACCGACCAGAATCACAGGGCCCGGTGTAGAGGGTTTCATTTGGTTTCATCAGTGCCATCAGAAGGGGTGGTGTGGTGTCCCTGCCAAACATTGTTGTCAGGTGAATCCTTAGCAATTCCCCAGTTGTGTGTCGGCTAAGAATCCTAATCATCCTAGCTGTAGATTGGGCAAGCGGTTCCATTCCATGTCAAGCCTGGATTAGGGATTAGACAATGAGTTGATACCAGTCATGAATTAATACTTGTCACACGATGTCACAAGTTGATATTAGAAATACTTGTCATAAGTTATAAATGATACTATGCTTAATTGCAATTAGTTAATACTGGTCATAACTTACTACTAGTCATAGACTAAAACTAGTCATAGTTAACTAAAACTAGTTCGTCCTAGTCACAGAAAACATGTTCTTCAGGCAATCCACCTGTGATTTTGCAGGTGCGACTTTCCTCAGAGGAGTTCTATCCGTTCCTCGTTTCGGCAGCTGACGTGATGTCATCGGTCATTGGTAGTGACTCGAGAATCAAAAAGGTTCCCACAGTGCATCAACCATCATTCAGACTAACTAGCTAACAATGATCCATCACTTCCCATCATCAACCGGACTGTTTTTGAGTGATGAGTGGTTAAGGATCAATCATATTTAAGCATAATCATGATTGATCAGTACAATTCATTAGTAGCAATCATTAACACTAGATATTATCAATTCTCAACCATTATTGCACAGGGCCATGGCTTGCACTGCATTGGTCCCCAGAAAGGAATGGCAATGACTGCAACATGAAAGCTGCAACTCCCCCGCTAGAACTTCTTTCCTCTCTGGATGTGGCTGGCAAATGCTAGTGGTTGATTGCTAATGATTATCTCGTAGCTCTATCGGTAATGAATGATGAGCTGCAGGAGTTCCATTGATATATTCCATAGATATCCATAGTTCAGACAAGTTCGATATTGTTATCCCATAGTTATAAGTTCCATGGTTCAGATAAGTTAGATACTGTATGATTATCCATCATAGCTTCACCCCATAGCAGTAGCTGCTCGCAACTGGCGAACAGCTACTGACTGCTCGCACCTGCTCACGGAGCTCCCAGGCATGGCTTCGAGGGCGACCTCATGTTAGAAGGCGTCCCCGAGGGTCGAAATGCCAGGGACTTAGAGGCTCACAGCAGTTCCGCAGGAGACTTCGCAGGAGTGAAGTTGTTTGGTCCACAGGCCATATGGCTGTGGGTCAATATGAAACCAACCAATAATGGGGGATAATAAGTAATAATGATAGGGAAAACTGCCAGATTTCATGCTAATTGACTATTCCGCTTCTCATGTCACGTCGGATCGCATGTTTTTCAATGATACCTTTGTTTCAGACGGGTTGAACGCACCATTGCCGGACCACTTTGAACTGTTTTGCGTGTAACAGTGGTGAACTAAGGTGCTGCTCCGCTTGCGCATCATTGTAGAGGGAAAAGAGCAGGACGAACTCACTGAAGGGCCTTGTTCACCAGACACAGGCAATGGATGGCATTTGCTCGAAATAAGGGGGTTGTAATTATAAACAATAGTAGACTTACATAGACTTACAAGATGTCAATGAGAATGATGGAAACAGATATTTGTTTATGGACATGTGGTTGAGTAACTATCCTTCGGTGATTCTTATTTGACGATTAGAGCCCTGCCATTGTTCATGTTTCCTTCAAACCCCACGGTCGCCCACCCCCATAACGCGGCACTGCAATGGATGATGTTGTGCAAGGTCAAGATGGCTCGGAGAAGTTGCAAAACCACTAGCAATACGCAGTGATTTATGGTTTAGGGTTTTAGGGTTTTCGTTTTAGGGTGTTAGGGTTTTAGATTTGTGCTGTTCTTCGTTGCTTGTGTTTTTTCTTTGCTGGTGTTTTTGTTTGCTAGTTTTGTTCTCTTGTGTTTTTATCCTGCTGGTGTTCTTCTTTGCTTGTGTTCTTTCCTTTGCTGGTGATCTTCTCTGGTGTTTTCTCTGTGTTTTTATCTTTCGTGTTTTTTTGCGGGCGTTTCTTCTTTGGTGGCGTTTTCCCTTTGCTGGTGTTTCTGCTCTGGTGTTTTCTCTTAGGTGGTGTTTTCCTTTTCTGGTGTTTTTTCTTTTTTGGCTTGTAGACTTACTTGTTTGCAACACTTACTTGGCTGTGAGACTGCCTTGGGCGTGACACTTCCTTGCCTGTGACCCTTTCTTGGCGGTGACACTTACGCAGCTGTGACCTTACTTGGCTGTGACACTTGCTTGGCTGTGACACCTTCTCAGTTGTTGCACGGACTTGGCTGTTACGCTTACATAGCTGTTATACCTACTTACTATGATGATGTCGATGGTGACCGTGATGCTTAGTCGATGATAGCAATGACGTTGGTGATCATGATGGTAATAAGGATTATGATGATGATGATGAT
>VSDK01028583.1:173970-263939 GCA_009767595.1 Symbiodinium kawagutii | reverse complement strand
CAGAAAGAATGTCAGAGAGAATGTCAGAAGATATGTCAGAAAGAATGTCTGAGAGAATGGCAAAAGATATGTCAGAAAGAATGTCAGAAGATATGTCAGAAAGAATGTCAGAGAGAATGTCAGAAAGAATGTCCGAGCAGAAAGTTGTCAGAAAGAACGTCAGAAGATGTGCCAGAAAGGATGTCAGAAAGAATGTCAAAAGGTATGCCAGAAGGAATGACAGAAGATTTGCCAGAAAGAATGTCAGAAGGTATGTCGGAGAGAATGTCAGACAAAAGTGGAGTCAACAAGCGGTGATGACATGACATGGTGGGGATCACTCGAAGTAAAGTAATTGATGTTTTTTGGACTCATTGTTTGAGCTTCATCCATTGGCCGGGTTCAGTGGATGGCTTGTCTTAAGCACAGCCAATTCATTGATGTTGAGGCGGACATGGATACACCATCCTGGTGTTTCATATTTTTTTCCGACTAGGGCGTCCAGTTGTTTTGCCCGAAACATCAGCACAGGTTGGGTACATAAGAAAAAATCAGTGCCGTATCACTTTCAAGGTGTCAAAACTCAATGATCAGCATATTGCCCACGGTGCTGACCAGGCAAAATGTGGGGCACCAGATTGAGACCGAGCCAAACATGCATTATCTGGGCAGTGGAACAAGAGCCCAAACCAAAAATGGGCTTGTCGGCTTGTCAATCGAACCAATCCATCCAAATACAAATGGTTAACGTAAAATCAACCAACCCCGCCTGGTGCACGTTCAAAACACTGCAAAAAACTGGCATCGTGTTTCCCAGCCACGAAATACTAACTGAGTGACAAAAACGAACTACATTGTCGGCTCACAAGTTTCTACCTACTTAGTGGGTAGTCGCCAAGAAAATAAGGAACAGTCAAGAATCAAACGACAAAGAAAAAACTGCATGTCCCTCATGTCCCTACACCAGTCATTACAAATACTATCCCAGATTGCTTGTGCGCGATATGAACTGCAAGTGCGACCCTGCAAGCAAGTTGATCTGTCTTACTATCCATAGTTATCCGTAGTCAACTCAAGCTGGGAGGAAGCTGTCACCCATACACATGAACACGTGCATAGCAACAAAAAAGAAAGAATAGATGTGCATGTAAATGTTAAAAATCCAGTGTAATTGCTATGAGAAAATATGTCATCATGCGTGTGGATGAGAAAAATAATTCATGAATATGTTAATTGTATTTGATTGTTTGGTCCGTGCGCGCTCAAATCTATCTACCTATCGATCTATCTATGCGTTTGTGCGGCCATCACCTGACAGAGTTTGATCCGCCGCCTCCAGGGTCCCGAACGGCACACGGCCACAGCGTCGGCGCCGCCTTGCCTGGAGAGCATGTCAAACAAGGAAGGAGATGCATAGACATCGATAGACATGGATATAGACATGTAGACTCAGACATATAGACATAGATATGGATATAGGTATAGAAATACAAATATATATATATATACAATTATATTCATATAGATATAGATATGGATCAAAATCTAGGTTTAGATATAAATGTAGATTTAGAATAAGATGGAGATAGAAGGATAGATTAGAATGATATAGAGAGATATGGACATGAATTTACATGTATATATATATATGTGTGTGTGTGTTTTTCCTACATGTAGATATATCTACAAATATAGAAAGAGATAGATAGAAGTCATCGCCTCTCTCTCTGTGACAAGGTTGATGCATTGAATGAGTAGAGTCTGAGACCAAAGCCAACGAGCAAAGAAACCGAGTGTTTCGGGAAACTCCTGCATCCTAGCGACGTGTAATGAAAAAATACAAAGTGTTAGGTTTCTTTTTCTCTGTCGGATGAGCCCCCCATGACTAGAATTGAAAGGCTTTCCCCATCTCCAGCTACTCGTTGTTACATGCACACTTGGATACACTGGGTATGTCCTTGTGATTGTATTGCTTTTCTTCGCCAATTTCATTTCTTGCAATGATTAGAGGATGGTGAAAGGCCGGTCAGCATCCGCCCAGATCCATGCCCCCCACAGAGTCCCTCCGCGAAGCCATGCCATCCACTGGTCGCCTCAGCGAGTGGCAAAGGTCACCGAAATCCATGGCTGCTACCGGCAAATGGGGGTGAATCTCATGGGTTTTATTCCACCATTCACCAGGAAGCTGAGGATCAAAACCCTGTACCCCTGGGTCCCCCATCATTAACATTCATTGACCATTGTTTTCCCATGTTTTTCCCGCTCATTGTTGGTGATTATCCACCATTAGTTGGTTGATTAGTATTGGCCCACAGCCAGCATTCACCAGTAAATGCAGCTTACCTGCTCAGCAGTTCCAAGCATGTTTGGCGACCAATGCTGCTGAGCTTCATGATGGGAGACCTTCGATGTCACAAGCCCGTTCAAAATACATTTTTGTGTGTCCTTTTTCATGGTTTTGGAGTGGGTACAGTCTAGGATCAATGGACAATGGTGGCATATAAATGGTGAATGTTGCTCAATTGTCAAACAACATGTTTCATGCTAAAAATGCTCAAAGCATCTCAAAACCAGGGCCGTAATGGTGAGAACAATGGTCGAAAATGGTTCCAAGCTTTAGCAAAGGTACTGACAATGGAAAATGATGGTACAATATCACAAGCCTGATGCACCGGAGAATGACAATGATTCACCCCCGTGACTGACACTGCGCAAATGCAGTGTCAAAGGCACACCAGGTACCAAGAATAGTGGTACAGACAACCAGCTCAGCATGCCCAAATGCACAGCAACCGTGGTCCGAAAAGCAAGCTGGACAACAAATTTGCTGCAAAAGAAAGGTACCCGCCAGTGTGGATGTAGCCCATCCCCATGCCCATGGGGACCCCATGGGGATCCCGGGCAAAAGTCTTCCAGGTCTTGGTTTCTCTGCTTGGCCTTCTTTAGGTCGCTCAAGTTCACCTGTTCCACGCAGGTTCTGATGCCAACTGCTACCATAAGCAACAAACGCATACAAACGCAACAACCGTCATCACCCCTATCAATACAACTCATGCTAGCTCAACATAAAAATAAAAGATACTGCAAGTCGCAAGAAACGTATATACCGCCAACATCCACAAACATCATTTCGGAAACAATGAGCGCAGCGAAGAAGTCTCGCAGGCCCTGCGAAGACATACCCGGACACACTTCCATATTCTTGGTTTCAATGACAAGGCTGATCCTATGCAGCTACCATTGCATTCATGGGGGCTTCAGCTGCTCTGCGGGTGGTTGATTGACAGCTGGATCTCCCATTAGGCAACGTATTTGTGTGCGGGTGCTGCATGTGTGAGACCCAACATCCATCGCAAATGATGTTTGTCCAAACAAAGATCAACATGTCAACATGACATGCACCAAGGCAAGTGGTTTCGGGCCAGGAGCACGAGGCGTCCCCATCATCCAGCAATGGCATGCAATGGCGAAGCTGCATTTCGCCTTGAGTTTCTCTGCCCAAGTTCCGGTCGTCTTGGCGACATCACGTTTTGGCGACCTGCGCTCAAATGGCCCGTCAGGGATCATCCAGGACAAGTGGTGCCCACTGATCCCCAAGCAGGGTAGCAGTGGCCGGCTGAAGTGGAGAAAAAACAATTAAGCAACTATCTCAGGTCAGATTCACCCAACATGATGTGGATAATTAGTTGCCTTTTCAACTTACATTTCAAGGCGCCTTTTTATCAGTGATTGTCTACGCTTTTGGGGATTTGGGCTTGCTGTTTTGGACTGCGATCAGTAGACAGGGCTTAGCTAGAAACAAAAACAACCCCACAGCCACCATCATGACCATTGCGCCAAACACCTATTGAAGGTCATTGACCACCCAACCATCCAACCTTTTTTGGGATTTCCTGATTTTTGGAACCCTCCTTTCAAATGAAGGTTCGGCTCGCCGCCAGGAATACCCCAGCTACCCCGGAAATGAACAGAACCGGAGCTCCCAGGTCGAGTGCGCGTTAAGAAGCCCATCTAGAAATGATTAGATCCACATCTATGTGATGAACCACCATTTTCTGGTGGCTACCAGCTATAAGTCTTGGGCATTTAGATCATTTAGTTCCCAAAGAACTCAATACAGCAAGTATCAGCCAGTAGGGAACGCCACACTCACCAAAGGGAGCCCCATCACACGCTGCCTGCGTGCCAGTCTGCGGCTCAAGGCACGTTCCTGGCCGTTCAACGACGAACACTTCAAGGCCAGGTCCTTTGGTGGGGGGGGTGAACCCAACAAAGGTATCCCCAACTTTGGAAACTGTGGCAAAACAGCTGCGGAATGGATGGGTTGCAAGGGAAAATGGTAATGCGAGTTTCTTATGCCCGAGATAATTCAAGGTGTTGATGGAAAATAGGAGAGCAACAAATGGTAACCAGTTCGGTCTAGTTCCAAAGAAGCGTGAGCCAACAAAGATTGGCTTTCAATGGTATTCATCCATATTTGGAAGCCTTGAAATCTGAAACGCTCAGCAAGGTTGAACTACGAGTCCTCAATCATCACTGGGGGTGAGTGGCTCTAAATACATTTCGATAACTACATCGAACTACCCAATATCTTCAGTTGGCTCAACAAGGCATGCATTCAAATATGTCACATGACATCACATCATAACCTATCTGCAGCCATCCAAATCCAAATGTTCAGAGCTTCCCTCACAACCATCATCACCCTGGCAGGCCCTGAGGCTCAGTGATGTGCATTGGAACATGCTGGAACTCAAAATCGTCCATGTTGCAACCAAATCCTCAGGTTGGTGGGGACCGTTGCCCCATCTCAAAACCATGATACGTGCAAGTCAACTACGAAGCTATCATCCCAGTTGGTATAGTGAAAAAATCAGGGAGGCTCTATTGCTATCATCGTCATCATCGTCATCATCATCGTCATCGTCATCGTCATCATCATCATCATCATCATCATCATCTCATCGTCATCGTCATCGTCATCATCATCATCATCATCATCATCATCATCATCATCATCATCATCATCATCATCATCATTCATCATCATCAGTTAATTTAATCTATGCTGGTGATTGTCCCCTTTAGCAGTCTTACAGTTAAGCATCAAGAATCATCTTGAAACCACCAAGCAGTTCTTATCATCTGGAAGGGGAACCTTGCAGCACTTTGTCCAAACTTTTGTTCTGAGACATCCTTCCCTCCCCGTGCTTGGTTGGATAGTGGTTGGATAGTGGTAGACAACAACGCGCGCAATACGGTGCTACAGAAAGCGGTTCATGAGACGAACGCATCATGGATCTTCATGGGAGCTCCAGCTGTTTGTTTGAAACTAGTTAAGTTTAGGCAAGCAAAAACAATACTTTTTCTACAAGTGTGAATATTGATCACCAATGGTTTCCGGGGCTGGATTGATTAGTTCCCCGTTCAGTAGGGGGTCATCATCCCCCGATTCACTATCCGAAGGCCCATGATTCGATATCGATCTATTCAATCTTCCTATCTCGGTGCCAAAGGCCCTCAGACCACCCAGCAATTTGCACAAATCCATGGTTTGGGTGATGGTTTTATCATGTTTTATCCGACCATTTTTCACCAAATCAGACTTTCATCTAACATGATCCACTATACAAAGCCATCACCTGAGGAGATATCTTTCATCACCAGCCACCCACAGGTGGACAGCCACAATGGGTCACCGTCACGGCGCATGGGTCGCAACCCCGTTGCGCATCCCGACGGCCCCCCACTTCGACCTTCTCAGCCAGGCGCTGGATCTTCTGGGTCAAGGCGTCCAACTGAGGCGGTTGCACGGTGAGGTTGCACGGTGACTGCTTCAGTAGTGGTATATCATGTATATCAGTTGGTTACTAAAATGAATCATAGGTATATTATGTATATATCATGTATATCAGTTGGTTATTACATAGGTAAATACTAGGGTATACAATGGAAGAGTGGGGATATATAAATGGTAGATCAATAGCAGGGTATATGCAACAGTACCAAGTATATCCCCTTGAAATCCCCTGTGATTGTTGGTTACTATCTCGAATCATTCACAAGTAAAAAGGAACCGTTGACCATGGTTGGTGGCTTTCACATGATCCCTCTGCACGATTGAAGCCCTAGCGAATGAGCTGCTTTTTGATGGGTAACCTTTTTTAGGCTGAAATGCAAAAATACCTATATACTCTCCAAGGTGTCTGAGTAGGAATGGCGACCTACCACAAACGTTTCAAGAGCGCCAATATGCACTACTCCCAGCATGCCAATACCTGGCATGAACATGATTCATTTTGAGAATATGAGTATCTACATATACTATCCACTATTTGGTCAGGACACTCCTTGTATCTCCTGGGCTCCTCCCTTAAAAATGGTCATATGGATGCCCCTCGCTCCTCAGTTCCCTGGTAGCCACTAGTTGCATCATGTTCGCTACCCCAGTGTGCTGTTTTTGTTGAAGGTTTGGGGTGATTGGACCGGTGCTTCTGGAAAATTATTCTGGTGGGCTTTTGTCGGCCAGGTCTCCATTGCCAAACACTATAAACCAGTATGATTTACCATTATGAGAACTGCGAACAATATTGGACGGTCTTTGAACATGATTAGTCATTAGTCACAACGAAATTCAGACGATCTGGTTATATCTGGTTGGTGGTTTCAACCCTTCGGAAAACTATAAGTCAATCCACCAACCATCGCTTTGGGAGAATGGACAATGCACGATGATAAATGGTTAAATCCACCAACATCAACCCACCAGCAATGACTGTTCAAACCCCTAAGCCATCAGCATTTCTGCCGTTCAGCACCTCCCGTTTGAAGTCCCCAGGCCAGCCTCTAGCGTGACCTCGCCCAGTGAGTCATCCACTCCCACGCCACCTCGCGGAGCGGAATAGCAGGGGAATCTTTGAAGCAAAAGTGGCCTGGCTGCTTTCAAATGAAAAAGTCGATCATTATTGGCATGGCAGGGGCTAATTACATATGGGAATAAATCAATTCAATGTGATAAAGTAATTGAATCAATGAAATTCCATGAAACTCACTGAAACATCATGAAACATCATGAAACATCATGAAACCGCTCTGGGGAATCTCCAGGAGGCCAGGCCAACGAGCCGGGAGCGCTTGTGGGTATGGAGCTGTGCGGCAGGAAGGATATCCAACCATTCAAAGGTGCTATGAGTAATGGGATATTCTGCCATCCAACCAACCATCAACATGCATCAGTGGTCATTTGTTGACACCACGGTAAGATAGATTCTGATCAACTTGGGATTTTTATAGATTTCTGGCAATTCTTAGTTTGAATCCACCAGGAAGCAACAGTGTCCTTGTGTAGGTGCTGTGTGTGTGTAGATTTTGTGCGTAATTTCTGAAAGGACATGAGCAAAAACTACATGCAAATCGCAAACGGGATGATATACATATATACCAACGAATATCTACCATTCCCTGTTTTTTTTTTGACTGCGCCCTCCCATTCCCTGTGCCAATGCTAATAGTACTCAATGGTGGTTAGCGGTTTGTGGCTAGCTGATTCTCTTTATTTTCTGTGTTTCCCTGCATCTCTGTCTTTCCTAACATCGCTGCCTGCAAGGAATAGCGGTGCTCCATCTGAAGGATCTTCGCGCACCATGGCATGGAGAGATTTGGGCTGTGAGGATTGTTGATCAATTTCTGGGCCCCTGTTGGTAGATAGCTGTATTGATACATGATGATACGTGTATCATGCCTCTGAGAATCGGTGATGTCTCATATGCTTCTGGTTCCAAGTCGGAAGCGGAATTTTAATGCCAAAGGCTGCCCACTCACACTGGGTTACTGGGTGCCAGTTCTCACATCCAATTGTCTTTTGACGAACCAGGCCGCGTCATCGATCAAGAGTTGGTTACCCTTCACATCCAATGCTTTGTCACTAGCAGTCTGCAAGCCATGGACATGCTTTTTTGCATGCTTAGCAGGCTACCTTGAAACCATGTGACATCCCCTCTACACGTTCTTCTCTGCTGCGACGAGATTTGAGTAGCGTGGCCACGCCTGCAGAAGTTGGCTACAAACGCTTAGTTTCCAGTCATGAGTCTTGGTGCAAGCCCATATGAAATAGCGAGAGCTGCTCACTGATGAATTCCAGCTGAGACATCTTCTTTCGGAACCTGCACTTCCGAAGATGCAAAAATGCAGAATTCCGTCGGTGAGTCGTGCTTTGAAGTGTCTTGTCACGGTATTTAATAGGTTTGTCCACAACCAAATTGATGCTTCCACGAATGTCCCCGGTGAAGAATTACAAGTTGTAGCTCATTGCGAGGCACTCATTATCTATGTATGCACTGGGGCAAGCGTCCTTCACTGAAGCTAACGTTGGCCAAATTCAAGCTCTCAACTGATTCGCAAAAACTAGGGCAACAAAAGGGTCACACTTATTGCTGTGGTTCAGTGGGAAACAACCAAAAATGCAAACTACATTATAGATAGTCAACCGTGGATAGTAATTTGGACCCACAGAAATCTTGCCATATCCAGAGCTGACGTGGCTTTGACAACAAATAATGCCGATAAAGGAAACACCTGACGTAGTCCCATTCTGTTTAAGATTATCATACTGATTTGCGAGGTATTTTATGGCCTGCTATGGAAAACCGGTCCGAAACCAACAGCAGGGCTTATCATTGCCTGCAAGCTTCTCATGATCGTGGCTTCCTTGAAAAGCATCATTGTCACAAGATATTCTTTGTCGTGATTCTGATTGCGTTGACAGCAAAAATTGGCAAAACCTTCGCCTGTTGAATGGTTTGACCAACCAGCAGCTTTTTCCACCGTTCGGTAGCTGATTAATGGCAAATCCACCCTGGAAATCTGTCCGAGTAGCTGATCAATTCATTTGGTCATCCCTCGGAGGGGCAACGACTTTTGGCTTTTCATCCAGCTGTGGAAAGATTCTCCATGATTCTCCTCAAATGCCTCTGCTCTATCTCTGTCTCTCTTTAACAAAGTCAATGTTGCAGCCAAGAAAATCCTGTTGGATATGCCGTACGCTGGTGCAACCTGTCGCTCCGCTGCACCCTGGCTTTTTGACCTAGCAACCTGTGATGGTTTCCAGGCCCTTTCCGAGCCATGGTTCTTGGAAATGGGCGCTGGATCTCATTGTAAGGGAGCACGCACGACAAATGCCGTACTAGACCCACAATCACGAGCGTGCCGATTTGGAATGTCGTGCACGGCTGATTCACACATGGCGATTTGTGGCGTACCCCGGGTGAAACGCGTTTTGAGGCGATGCCTGGTTGCAGTTTCGCAAGCCTTGAAACATCAATGGAGAACAGCCCCGGTTTGGAACCAGCTGTAGGCTCACGGGGTCACAATTTGAATGAATGGTTGAATATGGCTAATGACAAAAAATGAGCTATTGATTCTGGCTGATGAATGGTACATGAACGGACCACAACCAACAAGCACTCCCGGTTTCTTGCAAATGACAAGGGGGCTTTGGAAAGATCACAGCGGAAACCCAGGCGCCGCCACCATCGGATGAGTGAAACACACGCAGCGACTGCAGCTGTGGCTGCTGAATTCTCTTAGAACTCCAGGCCGAAGACGGTAACAATGCCTTGGGAATTGCGCTGTCACCAGCGGTGCTGATGGGATATCAAGTGAGGACGAGCTAGACATCAGTTGGAAATCATAGGAACATCTGTCATATATAGGAGATCAAAGCTGATGAATTACAGTGTAATCAAATATGATTTACTTGAATTTACATAGAGGCATATGTATAGTGGATCCATCTCTTAGCCCGCTTTCTTGTTTGCACGAATAGCTTGTGATTTTCATATGGGCTTCAAATGTCCGATGCTTTACTGAGCACCCGAGCCAGCAACCATGTGGAAGTGTCCGTGATGTATCCCACCAATTTTCCGGTGACAGAACCAAAGAAGGCTGCCCAAACTTGAGAAAAGGCTGCTGAGTTTTACCTTCTAGCGTACTTGCCAAGCACCAAACCTAATGCCGTTTTGAACATGACATAATTGCACAGGCGTGTGATATTGATGATGAAAATGAAGATGAAAATGATGATGATGATGATGATGATGATGATGATGATGATGATGATGAGATGATGATGATGTCGTCTATGTCTAAGGCTTTGCCAACCCTACGATTCATCTGTCGAGCACAGTTTGACTGTCCAAGCGATCATGCTGCAACCAAGGATGCAATACATGGACTTGTTCACCACGTCTTTTGACCTTGGATGCTCGAACTCCAACACAAGTTTGCGAAGGGCAGGTGACATCCCAGTAGCACATGCACATAAACATCGCCATGGACCATGGAACATGAAGGAACATGATCATCCTGAATAATCTTAAGGACCAAGTGCCTGTTCTCCATGGCACCAGCCTGAAGCACTTCTGGCCGCAGTTGCAGATGGATCTCCCATGGAAGCTGAGCTTCGAGCTTTTCCCTGGGCCATACATAGGTGTAGACCTTGGGGCATGGCACTCCCCCAAACTCCCCGAGCTGTTTATGTCAGGACATTCACTACTGGAAGAAGCACAGAATGGTGAGCGCTTGCAGATCTAGACTTTGAGATGCAACCCTTTGGCAAAGAACGGCATTTGTTTAATCTTGGGGTGCAAAAGGATGTACTGATCAGTTACCAATCAACTAGCCCAAACGGCTTGCTGTTGCCGTACAGATTCCTATCTATTGTCTTCGGCGCCATCCAGTCATGAATTTTCAATACCAATGAAGTACCAACCATTGTGAACCAGAGCTGACCTGAACCTTACCCACTACATATTCTTAACGATGAGAAGCAGCTTTCATCGACTGAGCGATGCCGAAACCCCCATGAACAATTTGCCCATGATGCTGATATCAACTATTGACCTGTTGGTCATCAACCTGATCTGTTGAAGTTCTTTGGCTGACCACCCCTTGGGGGTCAGCAAAACACAGGTTCCCCAGCTGCTGACCCCATTATACCCACGGTGGCTTGTAACCTCTGTGAAGTGCCCCATGGTTCTGGCCATTTCTGGCCGATCCATCGCAACCGATGTGATGTGCCATCCATGGTCACACGCTGCCGCTGCACCACCAGGGCTCACCCGCATGCACCAAGAAACGCCGTCGTTTCCAGCGTCCCACCAACAACTCGTGGCAGTATGGAGCCCAGCACCTGGCACCAAGCAGTTATGCTTGGGGTCCCCCTCGTTGGTGGTGGAAAACCTGCTGGTGGTGGGGGCTCTCTCAGTCCAGTTTGGGGACCCCAGCACATGGATGGCTTCTTACTATATATAATTAATAAAGGATGTATGGTTAAGAAAGGATGATTCCAGGATGATTGAATGGTGATTAATCAAAGGTTGATAGAGGACCCCTATTTTCAGAAACGTGGATAGCATCACCAACCAACCATGGATAGCATCATGATTTGGGAATCCCATGGCTGGCGTTGAACCTGTGCGCCGGCTCAGGTGAAGAGTGGGCCATACTGTGGGGCAGTGGGTGGTCATGGGTGCATCCAGCGCCATAAGCCATCAACAAACATCACCAGTCACGAGCCACAAATCATAGGAATGATCCTTGTGGTCAATCCCTCGGCGGCATGGACTAGTGCAATCTTGGGATATGGTGGATGTATGTTTGGGGGGTTGGCCCCATCTAATGAAGATGGATCATGACAAACATCACCAGTCACGAGCCACAAATCATAGGAATGATCCTTGTGGTCAATCCCTCGGCGGCATGGACTAGTGCAATCTTGGGATATGGTGGATGTATGTTTGGGGGGTTGGCCCCATCTAATGAAGATGGATCATGTCTGACAATCATCTCAACTTAAAAACGCTGGACACCGCCAACCAAAGAACCATTCCGAATGCACCTAAGAGGAAAGCGGAATTCAAAAGTTTACCACTAAAGCGGGTTTTCCAGTGGGTGTTCATGGTTTGATGGAAGAGGTTTGCCTACAACCAGGTGTAGGATTTCCCCCGGCAGTATGAGCAAGAAGCTCCATCATTGGCCCTTCCCACTGTAGAAGGCACCGTTTCCGTCCCAACCATCCATCAAACATGCTGCGGTGGCCATTTCTCTGCATGATGATACCTCGGCTGGTGGATGCTGACATCATCCCACAGGATGGTTGGGCACACTTGACTGCCGCCATGGCTGGTTGGCTACCACATTTGGCCGGTAAAATGATACATCCGATCCTGGCACCGGCAAAAAGGATCAACAGAGGAGTGCCGATGAGCGCTGGAGCTTTGAGATTCCCTCCCCGCTGACCCATCAATAAATCTGGTTGGAATCCTGGTGCTCCCAGCATCTCCCACCCCTGGTTCGGGTCTCCACGTGGATAGGTTCAGCATGGTTCAGCACCCCAACGAGTAGAACCACTGCTTTGGGCTGCCAACATCTGCTTGTCAACGGCCACATTGCTACGAGCCAAGTAGCAGGACACGACATATTTGAAGGGCTTCTTCTGTTCGTTCCTGGCACCCCAGAGCTGATCAAAACACCTACTGACTACCACATCTATACATGCCTGAATGATCACACTGTTTGCAGCCGTTTGCGCTCATGAATGTGCCCAAGGCAGCGATTAAACTGACAGCACCAAAATTCATGTTAAGGGACAACAGGGACATCATTTTGCATCACCTTGCCGTCATGAACTTCTGCGTCAATGGGTTGATTTCTAGGCATAGTACAAGTGCACAATTACACAAAGAACAACACGGCGGGCGAGCAATCTGGCCATGATGCTTTCGCCTTGGCCGTGGTTGCAGCACAACAATTGCTTGGAGATGACACTGAAAATCTGGGAGGAGCAAGAACGAAAGGTTAGACCACTTCTCTACACTGCAGCGATGTTGTGTGGGTCATGGCACAGTACACCGTTGGCGTCACACATCTTGCAGTTTCGTCATGTTTCGTCCACAACTCAGCAGTTTTTGGAAACCTGGTAGGAGCTTCTGGCAGGGTTCCCACAGGTTGGCCCTACACCTTTGTATCGGCAATACCAAACTGTTGGACATCAATGGATGGATTACATCTTCCGTTCTTGCACATGTCATTTCACCTAAAGGTTTGAAGAGACCCCTGGTTGGTCGGCTCATTAGCAGGCAACCCATGGAACGGAACATGTTGATCGCTGCATTCTTCGGAGACTCGGCTGTCTTCCATGTGGGTATTGCATGATGTATCCACAATTACTCCAATTTACAAATAGTAGAATATGACCAACATTGATGCGATACATGTGGGTATTGATGAAAAAATAGTGTCCGGAACTCAAAAATCATATATAATCTTCATCTGCCGAATCATCGGTGGTCCATCTTGGCTTGAACTATCAAAGCACCACTGAAGCAAAATTCAGTGCAGAAGCATGGGTGTTCCCAGAACAAGTGTGATCATGTGATCAGTCCCTGCGGTATAAACATGCACGAAAAGTAAGGGGAAAACTAGCACAAATTCACAATCAAAAGAAACCTAGCGCTGACTCTGGGAGCGGCTGCCTAGCAGCAACTGCTGTAGGGCATGGGGGAACGTTTCCGTGACGACCTCCACGTTTTTTTTTGTATTTTCAAGTGGGCAACCCACCTGATCTCTGCACCACAGTCTGACCCGTTTTTTTTTTTTGTGGGGTCATCCATCTCATGGCTCAACGAAATCCGTTAGCCTCGGGGCGCAACACATCGTCCAAGTGTGCTGATGCGCGATTCTGGGACCCCACCGGGGTGGTTCCACCACTAAGTCTTGGCGCAAAAAAGCCATAGTTGCGCTGGTTTGGTCCTTGCATCCCAGTGCTGGCTGGTCCTGTTAAGTGTTTCTTGAAATGGCGGGGCCTCCAATTAACAAGAGAAGAACCGCTGAATGATGGCAATCAGTAATTACCGCCAAGGAACGACAAAAAGTCATGGCGGTTAGCTATCTCAAGGGCCCCCATCAGTCCCAAATCACTAGTCGAAGCTCCTTCCCTGATCTGGCTCTGTGCCAACTTCAAGGTCTCTCCCTCCTGCCGTGCCAAGCCACAAATCTCGTTAATCCAATGAGGGACCATCTCCTAAGACCAAGGGGGCGATGTGGGCCCCATGGTTGTCCAACAAACTTGTCAGGAAGAAGAGTCGCAGGCGCTCATTGACCCAGCATGGCAACTAATAGTCGTCTATAACTTCTAACCGCAGGCTGTAGGAGAGTCAGCCAACAAACCCACAGTTGATGGACGATCACATGGATTCATTCCTACCTATTCCCGTAACCCTACGAAAGGAATGAAAAGGATTGGATAAAAGTTCCCGTTCAACCCCCAGTGTCCCATTCCTCCCTTCAAGAACATGACCGAACAATGGCCCGTGACCCAACAGTGGCCAAAAGACTGCATCCTTCTACATCTTCCACGAGCCATGGTTGACACAAGCTGCACTGCTGCATGTTACTTTACCTCCCAAAGAATTCATAAAGGGATTTGTTGTAATGACCTAGTTGTAGCTAAATGTATACTTCCGACGTGTCGGTCACGTGACCATCTCTTGCTGTCGGCAAGTATTGTATGGAACTGTGTTTCACAATCTGACCTGCCCACAACATCTGAATGGTTGGGGCTACCAACCACGATTGAGCATGACTAAGCATGATTACCAAAGTTGTGCCAACCTTCAAGCATCCCTTCCTGGAAGGTATGGGTTATTGTTGTCTCTTTAATTACTCGTATAGCCATATGGCATGTCTCAAGATCTTGGACTGTGCGAAATTGGATATATTCAAATATATGGAGAACATCTCCCGCGCAGAGCATCCGGGATCAAATTTCTGTCCACCGATTGCCACCCCAAACATCAGTGGATGTGTTTGGGGCAACCATGGGCCACCAATGCTGGGATTGCCGCAGTTGTCATGGGCCATGGTGACATGTCGCATGCAGAGGTTACCCCCCCAAGCCACTGGGCCCAAGCATCCATGGCTATCCGTACCCGCCATGCTGGGCCCCAGGCTTCGTTGAACTGGTGCTCTTTCAGGTGCAAATCTAAGGTCTCCGTGCAGATCCGTTCCACCTGAGGCCGAGACACTGGGATTCCCCTAGCAACGGTGGCCTCCCAGGGAATGAAGCCCAACAAATGCTGGGATCCAAAGAGGTCAACCTCCATAGGATCCGTAAGTGTCATAGTTTCGTTTTGAGGCTGAGCCTGTTTCATCCACCGTGTAGCCCCTCATGGCGCCCATGTAGTCATTCAGATCTGCCCAAACTCATTGAGGCCCAGGCATCGTCTTGCACCCAGGCACTATCCTGGAGCCGTGGCTAAAAAATGCAGCATGGCAGGGTGGACCAAGGAGGGCTCAACGATGCTCATCCTTATGTGCTAAGCGTAATCAGTCAGCAGCTCCACTATATACATGTTAACTGGTTTCACTCCTCACTGGCCACGATGAGTCAGCTAACTACCCGCCTCTGTAATTGTATCGCATCGACTCGCATCACAAGTCAGTTCATCAATCTGTGCATGATGATCTTCAATAACTTAAGGTCAAGAGGAAAACGGTCATAGGTAAACAGTGATACGGCTCTGTATGAGGATGCCACTGAAATTAGCCATGCAAAAACACGAGTGGACGGCTAGAAACAGCAGCCATGAAGCCCCGATGGATCTACGTGAGAGCTAAAATTTGACCCGTCGTGTCATCTTTCCGTGCTGCAAAAAAGAAACACACGCTTGGAGAGTGTGAACACTGGAAATAGCGGCCGCCAAAGTTCCGGGACAGAGCGGCACATGCAAGCAAGATCGACCGAGCAAATAAATCAGGGGCGGTACACAAGTGATTTCGACTAAAAAATGACTTATCCTTTCATGGTGGTGATAGCTGTGGGAATATCACTTGCAAACAGTCAAATGTGAGATCTCATATTCACGATGCCTGGGCACAGGACGTCGCCGTTGATGTGAGGTTTGTTGTGCTAAGTTTCCTAGCCAATTAAGTCAGCCTTGCAGCTTTGCAACCAGATATGTGAGAAGAGTGGCTGATGACATCTGATGAGTACGTTTTGTTTTTCCAGGTATTTACCACCAGTAGGAGATCCATCTGATCAAAAAGGGGCTCCCATTGTCTGAAATGCTTCCTAACTCATTTCCATGTAACAAGCAGTCAGCAACCATGGGCTGTTGCAAGCTGCAACCCAGTAATAACCAAGTCGTATGCCACTCAAGAACGATCATATCCCAGTTTGAAGCACCCTTCCCAGTTCTTCTCAGTAACCACTGCCATACCGCTATGCTGCACCCCAGCTACGGGAAATGACGTGGACAGCAGCTCCTCGGAACTGTGGAGCTCGTCCACCATGGCTCTCCTGGTGACGGTGATGGTGGTCAATCGATGTCAATCGTTAGCTGTTGCAACAATAATGGCCATAAATAGGATATCAATGATTTGGTTGCTTAGTTAACCAATATCCGTTGCAATGGACCAATATCCACTGCATTAACTAAGAAATGAATTATCACCGTCAACATGGTCATTGAGGTTGCTTAGTTACTCAATATCTGTAAAAACCATCAACCAACATCAACTTGCAATGGACTCAATGGATGATCAATGATCAATTGGCTAAACAAAAGTTGCGGTAGGATAAATGTTTGCACCAATCCATATTACATATTGGAAATGATGAGTAATGATTGTGTCACTTTCGTTCATTGCCAGCATTCACCTCGCTGAACCCCAACACTGATCCCTTCGCTTGAAAACGTGCTGTACACAGGGCCTCGCCAGGGCCCCACCGCAGTGATGAAAGCTGGTTCCCGTTCAAGACCCAACGGTGGCCATTGCAAATGGTCGGTAAAGATCATTGACCATTACCAACCATAGATTTCCATTACCCTGACCATCAGCTACATCCATCATTAACCAATTATTGATTGGCCATCAGTCATCATGGCTAGCGAGTGCTTACGATACTTCATGGCCATGTAGAAACATGATTACCCTCTGGTAAACTAACCTGGCAATGGAAAATCTAGCATTTACTAGTGTTTTCCGAGGGTTTCACAATAAAATATGGTCAAAATCCATTGCCAGCTTAGTTTACCGGAGGATACCCACTATCAGCAACCCCATTCATCATCAGTGATCTTCGAGACGACCAAAAATCAGTTGCAGATGGCTGGCCACTATCATTCACCGGTTGTTGAAAATGCTCAGCCATCAGTTGGCAACCATCGTGACAGTATATTTTTATTTTTGTATAGTTATACAAAAAATATGTTTAAAAATGTAAATTGAAAGAATCAAGTGCAAACTCAGCACACTACCTTTTGGGCCATGCATTGCTCGGTACGAACAACATGGATGTGGTGACCTTGAAGGAGTGCCATAAGTTTCAGCACTCCTCCACATGTGAAGTCGCTTTAAGCGACTGAGCATGCTAAAATCAAATTCATGTAGTGGAGCCTGTCGATCCAGACAACTGCTTGTGAAGTCGAGACGAAGACACCACTTCGATACCCAACGTTTTCAGATGTTTCTCCAAAGTTGTGGCATCACATGGTTTCGTAAGGATATCACTGACGTTGCTCTTAGTGGAAACTCTTCTTACCTCTAATCTCTTTGTCGACACCGCATCTTGAAGCCAGAGAAAACGAGTTTGAACATGTCTCTGCCTTCCAAGTCCTAAACGGCTAGCAAAGGACCTAGCAGAGTTGGAATCGCTTTCAACAACCAGCTTCATGGGAAGGTTCAGATCTTCCAGGTGAGATTTCAACCCCAAGCCGTGAGCTGCTCCATGGCACAGAGCATAAAATTCCGTTTCAGCCACATTCAAACCAACTGACGTCTGCAAATTGGATGTAGCCTTCAAACAGTGTGTTCCCAACCTTTGAACTGCTCCAGTTGTACTGCGACGAGTGACCTTGCAACCAGCAAAATCCGAGTCAACAGAAACTCGAATGTGATCCGGCAAAACCTGCTGTCGAAAAACCACGGCCATGCTAGGCTTTCCAGCAACATACCTAGCAAACCTTTTGAGCAATTCTTGATGGGCAACTCTTGGCTTGCTCATTCCTTGCGCAAGCCGCTTCACTCCTTCACACAGGTCAGGGCGATCCTGTGAGAGGAAACTTGCACGCATGACTGCTGATCGATAAACTGTAGCCTGCTTCGGTGAAAGTTCTGCTGACAATTGCAACTGCTCTGCTTGAGAATCTGTCTGTTTAACCGCAGGTGTGTTCACACAGTTGCTAGCTTTGCCCAAACCACACGACTGCAGGATCAGATCAACATGCCTCTTGTCTGCTTCAAACCGAACAAACTTGCGACCATCATCACCGAATCCCAAAGTCACAACACGATTGAGAATTGTTGCCTCACGCGAACAACCAGGACCAAACCCAAGCCTATGGCTCTCCCGAACGCTGTACTTGGACTTCAGCAGACTATTCATCGCATCAAGGGCTTTGCGAGGGCCACATACCACAAAGTCATCCCCGTGAACTGCACCACGGGCATTGGACTCAGAGTTGAAAAACAAAGCAGGATTCGACTTGCCGACTTTGTAGCCATTATCCTCCAAAAGCTTCTGCCAGTCTAGCATCCAACCATGACTCGCATCCCTGCAACCATACATGGTTCGACGAAGATGTCCAACCTTGTCTTCACCAGCAACTTGATCAACATCAGGGAGCTCTATGAAGAGATCTCTCATCGCCAAAGGAATGAAATGGGCTCGTGAAATGTCATATACCCCTATCTCCAAATCTTCCCCGCATCGATGGGGACCATCACTGACCAGCAAGGAGAAGAGAACTTTAATAAGTTCCCATGGTGGAGTTGCAGAGAACAACTCATGAGCCAGAAGCGACTCACGAGTCTTGGCCTTCAACTCTTTGGCAACCAACCTGCACCGCACATTGTAATTCTGAGTGTCGCCCTTGTTCACAAAGACCCAACGAACTGGGATCACCTGCCCGCCACTTGCCATCGCTGCGGAGCGATCCACTTTGTCATACAAGCCAATACTCTTGATCCATTTGAGCTCTTCCTGCTTGCCAGACTCAACAAGATCTGGAGGAAGCTCCTCACCAGAGATGTCATCATAGTAACGAACTGCTTCCTGCAAAACATCATCAGGAAATTGTTCATGCACCGCTTCACTGGGCACTGGACCTGACGACATGAGCTCCAAGTCAGATATGGCTCCATCTTCTCTCATTTGTTGTTTGAGCGCACGCAACACTGTCTTGACAAGCTCAGGAGGGTAAACTGCAGCAAAATGCGCAATACCCCCAATCAACTCAACATGCTGATGAAAAGGGGCAACACCCAACTTGTTGGAACACCATCTATCCAAAGCTTCTGCTATGATTCGAGAATTCGTGACATACTTGGTGGGCTTGTTGACCAACATCTCTTCTCTACCAGAACGACCAACCTTCATACCAAAGCAGCACATAGGACTGGTAACCGTGTAGACTCCATCTTCATGCTGCAACGCGATCATTTCTTCATCCCTCCAAGAGGCACATCCGAGTGGATGCTCGTGGAGGAAGTACCTGTTGGACTTGTGCTGTTTCCGGTAGAAATGGATGGCAGTGTGAAGATATCGTCTGCCCTCAGCCAACTTCGATTCTCGTCTAGCTTCATTGCGGAATCCCTTGCTCAAGTTCTGCAAGAGACTATAGGCATCACAAGGAGGGGAACCAGTCAACAGCTCCGGCTCCTCATAGTCCACCAGCTGCTCAAGCTCAGCAACATCAGCATCCTTGGAAAGATCCCAACGCTGTCCTGCATTGGGTCCATATGGCTTCTCTTCACAAAGATCTATAGAAAAGCCTGGCCTCAGACCCATCTTCGACGCATAGGCATTGAACCTCTTCGGAGAGAACAACTCGACCACGTGTGAACTACCAATCTCAACCGACATGAGCGCTATCTGATTCAGCTGCTCATCGGAAACTTCAACATCTTGCTTCCTGAAGCACTGAGCAACCCTAATCTTCTCCATCTCAACCAAATCCATCTTGGACTTACACATGGAGGACCCCACACTGATTCCATTCACCTCATACCACAAAGCCGATATGTCATCTGATTGCGGCTCCTGACCAATCATCTCAGGAGTCACATCTTCCACAGTCAACGGGCTTGCGACCGAACCGGAGGCCGTCGGGTGTGAGCCACCAGGCCCGACTGTTTGGCGCTCACCGGATGCCGCCTCACCCGCTGCCTGCTCTTCAAGTTGAGCTTTATCACGCTCCAACTCTCCACTGGCTTTGCGCTTGGAACCCTGAGGCGATGGTTTCCTGATTCGCTTCGGCGGTGAACCATCTGTTCTGCCAACCTTAGTAATTCTCTTGGCCACCTTCGGCGGAGTATCCTTGGGCTCATCATCAGAGGGAAAGATGATTTCCTCATCCTCGTCTTGCTCAATGCGAGGACCGACATTGCGGTCATCTCCTTCTTCAGCAGCTTCGGCTACTTTCTTCCTCTTCTTCTCATCACTGTCCTTCACTCTTTCGAAAAAGCGAAGTATCCTATCCTCATCATCCTCGTCCACCAACTTCAAAATCCTCTCACGGCAAAACGGTGCGTGAGCCACCGAACGAGACGCCCCTTTTGCAAGGGCAATGCAACCTGGGCACATTGGAGTACGCCCATACTTCTCAACATCCTTCTTCTGGACGTAGAACGAACGAGTCGATTGCTCTTCTGGCTTCAGCACTGCAATCCGAGGAGCACCAGGAGTCCTTGGTGCCCGGACTTGATCTGGGTGGAGATCCCAAGGAAGGCCCTTCAACTCAGACAGACCGTCTACTGTCCAACGGTCTTTCTCAGGCAGCCTACTCGAGGCAAAACCAAACTTCACTCCAGAGGCAGTCAGCCCCATGAGTGCATTGGACCGCGAATGATGGCCCACAAATCTGGCCTCTATCATGCGGCCGTCCCAATCCCTCTTTGGACGACCACGCAAGTCAATGGCCTCCTTCATGAAGAATCTCTCACCAAACTGCAACAAGGGCCGATCCCACTTGCGGCCTGTTTCCATCTCATATGGAGTTTTCCCACACGAAGTCCTACGCATCTTCGAAATCATGTCTGCTGCAAACTGGGGCAACCACATAAGCAAGCAATCATCATTGGCCAGCTTGGTCTGCAGCTTCTCTTCCAACGCAATCCGCAATGTCCTCATCATGCCCTTCACCTGCTTGACTGCACTTTCAGCATGTCCATTGGCTTGGTGGTCCCCAACTGGAGACGATCGAGACTTGGACTCAACACCAGGGCACAACATCGCGGCCTTTTCCTTCAGAGACACTAAGGCAGGTTCATTGTCCGACATGTTGACGAACGACTTGACCCCAGTAGACTTGATGAAGTTGGCAAACACCTTGACGTTGTAGTCAACAACTTCCTTCGAAGGCAGAGCTGTGGCAAGCAATCGTCCACTACGAGAGAACTTCACAACAAGCATAGGAACCGATCCATCATCCGAACTCATATAGAAGAAATCGCTGTAAATGCTTGCACCTTCAACTGCCTCAACCGAACGTTTCTTCTTCTTCTGGAGGTGTTGAGACCCAACACCCCTGCCAGCAACACAAGTTGGACACCAGGGCCTGAAGATAGCATGGTTCTCTGCCTCATGCCTCTCACGCTGCGCCAAAGTAGGCGACTCAACTCTTTGAATTCTGTGAAACTCCTCTGACTCTTCTATCCCGCTCTCTTCTTCTAGACTGGGCTCAGCTTCGTCCCAGTCGCCAACTGCATGCAAAACATCCCCATGAAGTTCAGTGGGGGTGACACTTTCGGTGCTCGGTCTTACAGCTGGGCCAGCCGGGATTTCCCCGACTGCTGTTCATGCAACCCAACTGCACTGACATCTTGGATGGGCCCTGACTTCTTGACATAGAAGTTGTAGAGATTGCCTTCACGATAGATTGGCATCTCAGTACCGTCTGCAAACTCGGAAAACAGTCGGTGGTACGACTTCCTCAACTCACATGCCAATCTGCCATTCTTGGGAACCAACATGCCGCCTTCACGCCAAAGGTAACAATCATGACCTTTACTGAACTCTGCAGCGGAACCCAACGGCTTGTGAACTCCAGCAACCGAACCTTTGATCGAACGCGAATTGCCAGACTCATCTTCAACCACCATTCGAACCGAGCCATATCGAGAGATGGACCCACCACTTGCAACCGTATACTGACCATCTTCCTTGAGATCAACGTCTGCTGCCACCATACCAACGGGAAACACAGTCGCAGCCGCACCAGAATCATAGTTGATACGAATCCACTGATCACCATTGTAGTCAACCAGATATGGTGGCCTGTCCTCATCACAACTGTTCAAATCAAGAAAGCCGAGGTCTTGACCCTTTGGCGGATCTGCCTCAGGCTCTTCAACCGAACTTGCACTGCGACCCTTGCCATTGTGGACATCAGACTTGCCATTCTTGGACTTGCCCTTGCTAGACTGGGAGCCCTTGCCCTTGCCCGATTTCTGAGACGGGCAATCTTTGCCATAGTGACCGAAGCCTTCACAGACCCAACACCGAACATTATCTTTGGGTGGACCAGGCTTGCCTTTGCCCTTAGGAGACGAGCCTTTGCAATCTGCCGCCTTGTGGCCGGGGCGGCCACATTTGTTGCAAGTCCCTTTGAACTTGCCCTTCTCCTTGCCTTTGCCCTTGGCCATTGCTCCTATATCCATAGCATTTGGGTCTGGCTTGGAACTACGGGCTCCTCCTCCTCCTCCACCACTAAGATCACGCTGAGTCAAGAACAAACTGTGCTTGGTAGAGGCATAGGTACTCAATTTGTCAAACAGGTCACTGAACGATGGATAGTCCTCTGCTCGGAACATGACAGCTTCTTCTAGCGAACTGGGCATCAACCGATACAAGGCCGCCATGAGGGAATCTTCACTCACAGTACATTGGGCTCCATTTCTATCTGTGAACTCCTCATACTGTCTCTTCTTGCCAAGCCAATCTGCTAGTGCTTGACCAAGCTCGTCAACTGACTTGCACTTTGGGGGATTCTGAACAAGCCCAAGAATTGCTACTCGCCGCATAGAACTTGTAGGATCATATTCGACATGCAAGCGACGCCAACATTCAAGACCATCTGGACCAGAATTTCTGACTATCTTGTTTGCATCACCAGTGGTAAAGGCAACCAAATAAGTGTACAGACCACCAACCATTGAGTTGATTGATTCGACTTGAGACGCAGCATCTGCCCCCGTCCCAAATTCAGGATCCCATGGAGACACACGAGCAGCGTCGTACGTGCCAAGTTCCTTGACAATGGTCTTGCGCTGTCTCACAGCCCATCTCAATGGCTCTTCGATTTCGGCACCGTATTTCGCTCTCAGAAAAGTCAACATCTTGTGATTCCACTCAGAAAAATCGCTATCAGACTTTCCAGAAAATTTGAATGGTTGTCCTACTCCTTTGGTATCCACCAGTTCACTCTGACGGCTTGCAGCTATTTCTATCAACCTACTCCTGTCGGCTTCCGCTTGCTGAGTTCGCTGAACCGATTCGGCGAGCTGATCTCTCAACGTTCCGATCTGCGCCTGTTGTGCACCTAGCTGAGTCTGCTGCTGCTGCAGGGTTGTCTGCTGCTGAGTCAGTGCATTCCTCAATTGCTGCAACTGGTCTTCTACTGAGATAGCCATACCCAAATGGTAAATGCACCAACCACTGCTAAGGAATACAGCACAACCGATCCACAGCACTTGCACCTGTCAACCCAGACGTTCCACTGGGTTTTCACCGGACCTCCCAAAACCAGGGCACGCTCCAGCGCCACTTGACCCTTACGCTTGGCACTGTAACGTTCTCGCGCTACCATGAAAGAATCAAGTGCAAACTCAGCACACTACCTTTTGGGCCATGCATTGCTCGGTACGAACAACATGGATGTGGTGACCTTGAAGGAATGCCATAAGTTTCAGCATAAATATTTATATTCATATTTAATTTTTTATTTAAATATATGAAAAAATATATAGCTATATAATTTACAACATTTACCAGCATTGGCATTCATTATTGATCTCTGGTTGGGTCAGGAGCCATCCAAAAAATATTTGTCCATCAACCAACCATCCAATATATATATATGTGTGTGTGTGTGTGATATATTTAAATATATAGATGTGAAAAAAAATCGTAAACACCACCAACCAGTTCACCGTCAAATAATTTGACCATCAATCGACCATCCTTAACCAACCGGATTTCCTTTTAGGTTTTTGGATCCGCTCATTTCTGATCACGCGGAACTCCTACCTATGCAGACGTGGGACTATGTACGCATCATGGAACAAGCTGTGTTTTTCTGTACGAACTACATGTGCACTGATATCTTTCCTCGGAAATTTTATAAACGAAGGACGTATTTGTGTTACCTGGGGTATGGCAAACCTGTGGCTGGTTTCCTGGTGCATCCCAAGTTATATCAGCAAGAGTCGCATGCTGCTACATTTCCTGATTGTGTTTCTGAACATGGCTTATCTTTGCCAGGTCCGTTTCCGCAGGTATCTGTTCAGCGGGAAGTGCATTCACTGGATTATTTGGATCCTAGAATTAAGGAGCAAGCTTTGAGACACATCAAACATCTTCGTTCGAAGGTTGGGAAAGCTGGTACACTTCCATGGTTGGAGTCGTGACGTTCTCACCTGTGTGGTGATTTTTGCTATTTTTTGGAACGTTGTATAGGGATTGTTCCTTTCTTTAGTTGTACCTTCTCACCGGCCCGCTCAACTGAGCCAGCCTGAGACCGCGGCTTGGACCGCAAGCAGTGTGCAACCATCCTTAACCACCATCAATCATCAGCCAGGTATGTTGACCATGACCAGCATCGGCCACTACCCAGTCCTGAGACTTGCGAAGCTGCGCTTGGCCCTATCCCCCCTTTGAGCCAAAAATACCGCCGGTTTGGCTGCCTGCTTGGTCGCTCGTATTGGCTCTTTCGGTGCCTAGGAGTTAACCACCAGGAACAACAGGATGACGCCAAGAATCGTACGGGTAGTGTTGGTTGAGGTTGCCTAGTTGGTTGATTAAAGGGCATAAGCTGAGCGACCAAATGATGGTTGCTAATTATAGGACATGATGTAACACTGTTGATTGGGGTGAGGATTGGCATAAGCAAATCCACCAGAAAATGGTTGATGGGAATTGTTGGTGTAGGAGAATCCCACAACTGATGGGTATATCATGTTATATCCTACAGTTGCCAGCATAGAACTTTCATTATTCTTCCTACCAATGCAGCGGCAGCAAGTGCGCCACAAACCATTTTCATCGTGCAGCATTCGCTGTTACTGAGCTTTCAGTTGCCTATCCGCACAAATCTGGTGTTTGGGTGCTTCCGATGGTATGTGATCCTCGGGAAGCAATAGCTCATGATTGTGAATGATGGTCTGTGGCGCTTATTGATGATATTGGCCGATGGTGGGGCTAAGTGTGGCTGATGGTGGTCAATGACCTATTGAAAAAAACACTCTTGTAACAACGTCATTGGATAAGCACCAAAACCTGAAATAAATTCTTGGAGTTGGAATTGGATTGGGTTGACTCAGGCAGACAGTAAGTGAATGTAAGAGAGTCATCAAGTTCATCAAACTGTGAACGTGCCCTGCACGAAGGGCGTCTGTAAAGATAAAAGGTGGACATAGACTCTATAGAACCCAAAAAATAACCAAAACTATCAAGAGAAAGTGGCTTGGATAGGCCTTAGCCAGTGCACTCCTCATCAATTCCGGCCCTGGTGGGAACCCAGAATCCTATTGGTCCCATTTGTTCCTTCCCTCGGCGGAAACACTGGAATAAGGAGAGGACCAAACCTGCGCCACCCAGCTAGAGCTAACAATCAACTTATGGGCCAACCATCTCGAAGCTGCCATTTTCTCCAAGGCTTTGGTGGCGTTTCCAGGCGCACCTTTCAAACGGTGAACATGTGGCGCGCTGCCAGGGATCACCCGCACTTTCTTACACAGTATGCCCCATACCACCCCACTCACAACAATCAAACAGCCGCAGTGTTAACATGTGTTGCAATAGCAACTGCTCAGTGAGCTTCATCATAAACACGGGAAGCCGGCGATGTTCGTTCTTGCTGATGATTATGAATGCTGATGATGTATCAGATTTCATCATGGTCAAGCCCTCACAGTGGGGGATCATAGTCACAAGGACATGGCAAACCCTTACCATCCATGGGTCTCTCATACACTGGATGATCATGCTCAACCACAGCTCGAGGGCATGCACTTGCCACTTGTTGCCACTAGGTCACTAGGTGTAGAAGCTCTCACCCATGCGCAGCCGTTTGCCATCCCAGGTCACGCCGTTGATCCTGCAGGGCCATGATGACGGGTTCCAGTTGAAGGTGAATGTAGATAGCATATATGTTATGCCAACATATGGCTACTGATTCTTAAGGGCCACTATTGTTCCATCATGGTCAATCGGGCAGAACAATGAGCAACCACAAACATGAGAATCAACGAGCATCATGCATGTTGATTGTATATGAGCAAAAGCCTCATAATCAAATGTGAATATGCATATTGTGAACAAATGTTAACGCATGTTGATATACAAAAATCATGCAGTCCTGTAAGACATGCAAATTTAGCCAACATTTACCTTTCTGTTACAGATATGCACAAATAAATGCAACTGTGTATATAAGTATGACTGCGTATTACGTATGTGTCAACGTTGAACGATCTTGTTATATCTTGTTGGTGGAGAAGATCCAGCGCTAGCTGCTCTGTGCTAGGCCCACAAAGGCAAACCAAATGACGCGTACAACTCACACGTTACATCTAGCTAGAGACGCAACCGTCAAGTCAAAACAGGACAATCACACCAACCTCTACTTTCTAAACTACAACTAGCCAAACTTCGAAACTCCAGTGATTCCGTGACAGGTACACACAACAAATACCCACATATCACATTACACATCTGTAAATGTGCAGTATTCATCAGTTGTGTTTTTCCAGAATGCTTTACAAAACTTAACATCTGACCAGTTGTCCTTTTTCAATTAAAGCTCCAGCTGTTGCCATGCGAGATTGGTGTCTGACTACAATGTATGGTGGTTTCTCGAAATAGGGGTGCCCCGGCAAATCATCTATATTATTAACCGTTTGTAAAAGAAAACAAGTTGATATTTGGGGGGGCACCCCTTTTCTGTTGCAAGTTTTATACCCCCAAGATGATTTGGGGTGGTGGCCCTATTTGGAGAACCCGACGCCATATAGTGAGCCTTGAAACAACCACCGTTCGCGCCTAGGCACCCTCCGAGGCCCTGTGCCGCTGGGCGCCTGCGACATTTTTTGGGACCCGCCCCAACGGATAGTTGGGATGGTTAGTGAATGGTGGATAGTGGTGGCGAATGCTGATCAACCTGTTCAATGGCCCCAAAAAAACAAGATGAAGCCCACGAACCCGAATGCACACACTCTTGGGCAGACTCTCTTGGTAAGACACTCTTGGTGAGACACTCCTGGTGAGAGACTCTGAGTGAAACACTCCTGGTAAGAAACTCTTGGTGAGACACTCTGGCAAGACACTCTTGGTGAGACACTCTTTGTAAGACACTTTTGGCGAGACACTCTGGGTGTGACACTCTTTGCAAGACACTCTTGGTGGGACACTCTTGGTGAGACACTCTTGGGAAGACACTCTCGGTGAGAAAGTCTTTGCAAGACACTCTTGGTGAGACACTCTTGGTAAGACACTCTTGGTGAGACACTCTTGGCGGGACACTCTTGGGAAGACACTCTTGCAAGACACTCTCGGTGAGACAGTCTTTGTAACACACTCTTGGTGGGACACTCTTGGTAAGACACTCTTTGTGAGACACTCTTTGTAAGACACTCTTGCTGAGACACTCTTTGTGGGACACTCTTGGTGAGACTCTTTGTGAGACACTCTTGGTGGGACACTCTTGGTGAGACACTCTTGGTGAGACACTCTTTGCAAGACACTCTTGGTGAGACACTCTTTGTGGGACACTCTTGGTGAGACACTCTTTGTGAGACACTTTTTGCAAGACACTCTTGGTGAGACACTCTTGGTGAGACACTCTTGGTGAGACACTCTTGGTGGGACACCCTTGGTGGGACAATCTTGGGAAGACACTGTTGGGAAGACACTCTCGGTGAGACAGTCTTTGTAAGACACTCTTGGTGAGACACTCTTGGTGAGACACTCTTGGTGAGACACTCTTGGTGAGACACTCTTGGTGAGACACTCTTGGTGAGACACTCTTGGTGAGACACTCTTGGTGAGACACTCTTGGTGAGACACTCTTGGTGAGACACTCTTGGTGAGACACTCTTGGTGAGACACTCTTGGTGAGACACTCTTGGTGAGACACTCTTGGTGAGACACTCTTGGTGAGACACTCTTGGTGAGACACTCTTGGTGAGACACTCTTGGTGAGACACTCTTGGTGAGACACTCTTGGTGAGACACTCTTGGTGAGACACTCTTGGTGAGACACTCTTGGTGAGACACTCTTGGTGAGACACTCTTGGTGAGACACTCTTGGTGAGACACTCTTGGTGAGACACTCTTGGTGAGACACTCTTGGTGAGACACTCTTGGTGAGACACTCTTGGTGAGACACTCTTGGTGAGACACTCTTGGTGAGACACTCTTGGTGAGACACTCTTGGTGAGACACTCTTGGTGAGACACTCTTGGTGAGACACTCTTGGTGAGACACTCTTGGTGAGACACTCTTGGTGAGACACTCTTGGTGAGACACTCTTGGTGAGACACTCTTGGTGAGACACTCTTGGTGAGACACTCTTGGTGAGACACTCTTGGTGAGACACTCTTGGTGAGACACTCTTGGTGAGACACTCTTGGTGAGACACTCTTGGTGAGACACTCTTGGTGAGACACTCTTGGTGAGACACTCTTGGTGAGACACTCTTGGTGAGACACTCTTGGTGAGACACTCTTGGTGAGACACTCTTGGTGGGACACTCTTGGTGAGACACTCTTTGTGAGACACTCTTTGCAAGACATTCTTGGTGGGACACTCTTGGTGAGACACCCCTGGTAAGACACTCTTTACTCTTGGTGAGACAGTCTTGGTGGGTCATCTTGACGCAGCCATGACATTGCGTTTTGCATGCTAGCGCAATGGCAGCCATCATCCTGACGCAGCCATTACATGGCGTTTCATATGGTAGGGAGTCACAAAAAGTCAACTTGACGCAGCCATTACACTGCGTTTTGCACGCCAGCGCAATGGCAAGAATCACCGTCACGCAGCAATTACAATGCGTTTCATATGATAGTAAGTCACCAAAAGTCAACTTGACGCAGCCATTACACTGCGTTTTGCACGCCAGCGCAATAGCAAAAATCACACGGACGTAGCAATTACGCAGCCATTACAATGCATTTTGTATGCCAGTCACGAAGCACAGTAATGAGAGAGGTGTCCGATCCCTTGCGCCTGCCAAGCAAAGTGGACTTGGGACCTGTCATGAGACATGCTGAGATGCTACAAAGTGCCACGCCTGTCACACAAAACAAGGTTGCAGGTCACGCAAAACCACGCAAAATGACCACCTCCACACGCTTCCCCCAATGGTACGCGCCTTACGGCCCTACCGCGAACGGCGGCGAACGATTGCGAACGGTTGCGCACACAAACGCAACGTCCAGCGAACACGTCTCCACCCCCAGACCCCCACTATGAAACGAGAACCCGTGCTACGCATTCGGGAATCAAGAAGCGATCATTCTCATGACTTTTCATGGTTTATATATCTTCGTGAATAGTGACGGTTCATCAGCATTCATCAGCCATAATGATGATAAACGTGGCAATGGTTCATGATCCATACTTGTAGACCATCAGCCACTACAGTACTCTGAGGATCTGGGCTTTGGAGTAACAACAGAAGGACATGAGAACACCTGCAGCGGAAAAAACGGCTGTATGCAAACATCTATCGCGCACCTGGATAGTGAGTGGTGATGCTCATACTATCTCACATTGCTGTGAGCTTGATTGGTGTTAAATGATGATCTAGTAGCTGCTGCATGGTGGCTGCTGCGTGGCCAACCAACCTGGCTGTGTAGAATATCCAACCTAATTCCAACGGATTCGAATAGATCCGATTGAAAATTGTGATTTTTGACTTGCAGATCAAATTTCCACAGATTCATCATTACCCGAGCTGACACTATTTTAGGCAAAGCTTCTGCAGCGAAGACTTACCATTTGCCAAAGAGATATTGAATACCGCTTTGTAAATCTGCTTTGGATGCTGAGACTGGTGCGGCATTCTAAGAATTGCCATTTTACGAAAATGAACTTCGTTGGCAAAAATGATGAAACCAGCGACGTCTCATGACCCTGACCATGGTGTCCGATTCAGGATCCTAGAGATTTCCAGAGATTACTAAAGCCCAAAAAGTCAACACCCGTGTCAAGCTCCAACGTGAGGAACTCAGTTACTGAGTTTCTTGCAGCATCTTGACCATCCTGCACTCTTGCCTCAGGTACGCCCCAGGTACCCCATCACAACGGCTGTGGCTGTCCAGCCATCAACGTGATTGATCCAGCCAGTACTGTGCCAGGACCAATGGTTTGCGGGCGGCTTTTGAATGTTGACCTCACAACCAATAATTCAAGGCAACGAAAGGTCACTACCAAGTTCTCGAACAGGTGAGTGGCTCACCATAGTTCTGAACATCTACTATCATCTATTCATACTAGTCCCCTCTCCCTCTCTCTCTCGCTGGGCTCATACTAGTCCTATCATGTCCTATCTATTGCTCATTGTTAGCCACTACTCAGTGACCATGATGAAATATCATCGACCATTGCTATAGGCCTTAGCACAGGCACAGCTTGGCCCAGCCGCCAAGCTGCCATGCTCTCTAGGACCTTGCGCAGCTCATCTCCGTCCAGAACTTCCTGGTGCTGAAGCATGGCAGTAGCAGTTCCTGGAACCATGTCGTTCTACATATAAATTATAAAATACATACACAAATACATCAATATAACATGTCTAAAAAATATGTATTTTCAAGTTGCAAAACATGGCTTAGGGGATGGTGTCGGGGAAAAATTGCTGTATCATGCTTGTAATTGCGTATATAGTGGTAAAAATGCGCATGCTATAGCAATGTTAGTCCTGCTTAGTGCAATAATTGTGAGCAACTAAGCTTGTAGGAACCATGGTTGCTGTTGGCTACAGCCATTGGTTGGCAAATTTAAAGGATTGATTGCACAGGTAGCAGTAGTTGTAACACTGGAAATGAAAGGACAAACATGGTTATTGACACAGTCGTTGGAACAAGAGATGGAGACCGTACCGATTGCAATAACATGCTACCATTGTAGCCACAATGCTCCTAAAAGGGGCATGAAATAATCATACACCTGCACCATGACATGCCATCTCAAAAACATATAATAATTTTTTATGCCTACCAAGCCCAAGACCTTACGTGGCATTCCAGAGTTGGACATGGCCAAAATTTACGGAACAATTGATGAAAACCTAAGAACGACACACCATGACAAGAATGATCAATCCAACAATTCCAACCAAATCCAATAATGAATCTTGTCATGATCCCATGATGTCACAAATGATTCCAAGAAAATCCCTTCCGGATCATCATCGGAAACTCCCGGAAGGGTGGCCCCCCTGCCTCGCAGCCCAAACATGTGGCGTCGGTCACCATCTTCTGCTGCTGATCCGTCAAGCCTGGCGTTCAGCCAATCTTTGGATTGTTTGAACATGTTTGAATTCAGTTTCCTCTGAAGAAGAAGAAGGGTGGTTCTGAATAACTAACGGCCCACGGCAGTTATTGTGCGATATGACTTTGTGTTCTGACCTTTCAGGACAACGGTAGGGATGGATAATAAGTGTACTGAACAACAACGATACGAGCATAAATAACAGCAGCGACAGCATGAATACAGTGTTTGTTTTCTCAATTTAGCGCCACGATTGGCAAGCAGCCAGGCAAAGCTGGTGGACGAGGAGATGAAGGAAAACAAGAAGAAAAAGGTCGGCTAGCTAGTAGATACCAAAATCTGGAGACTGTCACCTGACAGGTAGGGGAATAGCAATCAGGATCCGTTCTGAAGTGCCATCAGCGATCATTAACAGTCATAAACCGTCATCGTCCAGCAATGATTCACAACCACCACTCAATGAACCATGACAATCCCGCCTCAACCATTAATCATGAAGCCTGGTTGTCACCATTGTTTGTTTATGTTTGTTTGGCATCAACTTGATTCGAAATCATGGCGAGACACCTCCTTTCTGCAGAAGCACAGCCGCCTGGCCATCCCGGGGCTGGATGACCCTGACCCTCGAAGCGCGGCTAATCTCTGGGGGACTCGGGCTACACTAGGGGGATAACCAGTTTGATTTGTGTGCGGGTGTGACCATTTCTGAACCATCCGCATAGGCAGTCATTGGGCAAAATGATGTCGCTAGATCCCCTAGTAACTGGCAACTTTACAATCAGGGGAACTCCATGTCAGAACAATCCCATGGTGCAAAATCTTGGACATCTGAAAGTTGTGTTCACCGTCTACTCACTACTCATTGATCAATATCAGCCATACCAACCACGATTAACCGTTTCGAACCTTTTGTGTAGCACCTTTAGTCATTCCTGTTATAATGATCAACATTGATCAACCACTGTGATTGAATATGATCATCACCCCTCATCAGCAACCATCTTACGCTGGTTGCTTCCGCCCATGGTGTGATCCGCCTGTTCGGCAGTCAAAGAACTTCCATCGCCCAAAAGAGGCAGGACCTCAAAGGTGATGTGGTCATGGTGAAACCAATGGTGGGATCATCACGGCTTGGTAGGAGGGTTGAGGGATAGCTAGTGGTATGATTGCAGCCTACGATGGCTTAGTAGTAAGGGAGTTATGGCGACGCTATAGTGCCTGAGAATGGTTGAGGGTCAGAATGACGAATTATAATGCTTGGTGATGATGAAACGTTGCAAACAATTGCACATGATACAGTAGGAGTTAGTCAGTTCAGTCGGTTCTCACCCGTTCTTATGCCAGGAGCCCTGTGAGGGCATCATCTGCAGTGAGCGGCCCAGCAAGTTGGTACAATTTCTACGCTGAAAAAAAGCAGGTTGCAAGAAGAACGACCGCCATAGTGGCCACCATAAAGACAGTCATTGATCTTGGTCCTCTGAGTCGGTTTTTTTTTGCTAGGGCGTCCGAAGGGTTTGCCTCTGAGTCGACTATAAATGGAGATAGTTGGAACATCTGCAATTATCTGCATGCGTAAGCCCTACCATCGTAGGGTGCACTTAAGCACATCACGCCGTTCACCAGCATGAGGCCATCACAGCAGCCAACAGCAACTCGTAGAAGCGATCTTGCTCCTCCTGGGGCGGCTGCCAGAGGAAGTGACAAATGAAGATATCATTGAGGATATTGGGTTGTATCACTAAGAAATGTGCCAAATAAGTACTAGCTATAGTGCCAAAGGACAACATGGTCATCATTCATGGCTATGGATGGCAATGGGTGAGTCATAACTAATTCTAATCTCCAAAAAGAGGTAGGTGAAATTCCCACAGCTCGACTGGTTTGGTCATTCATGGGGTGTTCAGCAGGGGTACCGGGCACCCTCCCACAGCCACGCGTCATTACCCCAGGATGGTCTGTATACCTCTTGGGGATTGCCATCTTTGGGGAGTTTCCTACCAAAGGCTATGAGACGATACGCATTGTCATGCTATGTTCGAAGATCATTTAGTCATGATGATGACGATGACGATGACGATGACGATGACGATGATGATGATGATGATGATGATGATGGTGATGACGATGATGATGATGATGATGATGATGATGATGATGACGATGATGATGACGATGACGATGATGATGATGATGATGATGATGATGATGATGACGATGATGATGACGATGACGATGATGATGATGATGATGATGATGATGATGATGACGATGATGATGACGATGACGATGATGATGATGATGATGATGATGATGATGATGACGATGATGATGACGATGACGATGATGATGATGATGATGATGATGATGATGATGACGATGATGATGACGATGACGATGATGATGATGATGATGATGATGATGATGATGACGATGATGATGACGATGACGATGATGATGATGATGATGATGATGATGATGATGACGATGATGATGACGATGACGATGATGATGATGATGATGATGATGATGATGATGATGACGATGACCATGGTCACGGGAAAATCAATTATTGGTCTTTACTTCCAATGGTCTGCACTATTGCGAGGACAAATGGTATACTTACTAGGATGGATATCTAGATGAAGCTGAAGACAATGATGACAATACTACCGTGCTGACCAATGTATCAACTGTGCCAAAGAAATCGGCGGATGTGCAAGGTTGGCACCAATCCATACGTTCTCATCATCATCCCCATCATGATCAAACATTCTACTGTGAGTGGTCCTTGAAATGGCCAAACAGCTATCAAAGATTATCAACATATAAAATAAGATTGTTCCCCGAAGGTTGCCCCATGCCCTGGGAGGCAGCATGTGTTGCCAACCTTCAGCCATTGACCCGGCAAACTAAGCTGCTGTGGCTGCACCTGATCGCATTCTCGTCCAGGAAGGGCCTCCGGTACCTTGGCTGCACCAGTGGCCGTTGATGCAGAAGGGATTGGGTTCGATTGGATGCGCGCGGATATGCTTCAAAACACAAGGGGCCTTACATGATGAGCATTGATAAGCTCATTTCCCCAAAAAAAACATGAGAAACACATTGAATCACATAGATAGATAGATAGATAGATAGATAGATAGATAGATAGATAGATAGATAGGCAGGCAGGCAGGCAGGCAGACAAACAAACAATTACAGCACGGTGATGCGTTTGGCTCTTATCCCCAAACATGTCTTGTGTTTTGTTGTTTGTACTGTAAAATTATTCAATGATTGAAGGAGGGTAGCCATTGGCCATCTCAATATGTGATTTCACAGGGGCTATGTTTCATCTTTTCACATACAAGGGAAGAAAATAACATGCAATTCCAGACTCATAATTTCTCTCCCAGTCACCGCCTCACCGTTTTCCACTGGCAGCACTGCCGGAGACACCTGAGAAGGGCATGAAATTGTTGACGACAAAGAGTATGACCAAGCACAGTTAAGGAACTATGTTGCCAAACAATAACATCATATAGACATGTACATCTACTGACTGCTGCATAGCGCATGTATCATGAAAGCACCTTTATATTTTTACATCATCTGGAACGACAAACGCAATTAGACACCGGCATGACCCTGCGCACCCTGACGAAACCTTTAATGGAAGGGACAGCGTGCATCCTTACACAGCCTTACAGCCATACGGCATACGGTTTGATGTGGCAAAACATCGAGTAATTGATAATAACACTGATTTGTTCTTGTCCTGATCTGGCTGAATCTGGCAGATGCTTTCTTGAACCACACGCAAAAATGCAACCATCGGACGTGGGATATAAACTATAAAACCGAAGTTGCAATGAACCATCAATCAGCCCCAACAATGGCAACCTAAACACATGATTGTTCGATACATCCGAATTATTGACCTATTTTGGCCATGTGTGTTCCTAATGGGGCATATCAGTTGGTAAAGATACCAAAGCTACATTAATGTGTGAATTATATTGGAATAATGCATTTGCATTCAAAAACGTTGAAGGGGGAGAAAATAACATGCAATTCCAGACTCATAATTCTTTCCCAGTCACCGCCTCACCGTTTTCCACCGGCAGCACTCCCGGAGACACCTGAGAAGGGCATGAAATTGTTGACGACAAAGAGTATGACCAAGCACAGTTGAGGAACTATGTTGCACAATGACATCATATACAAATGTACTTGGCACCGCAAGATTGCATAACGCGCATTGTTTGAAAATACCTTTAAATCATCTGGGACAACATATGCAAACAAACACCGGCACGCATATGACACTGCATACATCTGCGCACCCTAAAAGGATCCTTATATGCAAAGCACATTCATGCGGATTGATATCAAGCACAAAGCTAACCACAAACAAAAAAAAAAACGATTGAGGATTGACCTGCCAAAGGTGCGAATGATTGATCTGGTTGATGTTTTCTTTAACCACTATCAAAAATTCAGTCACCACATGTGAGATGTAAGTTTGACTTTGCGCCTGTATGTCCGGGGGCGGCCCATTTAGGGCGCAGGCAAGGTGAGACAAAACTACATGGACCGCAAGCAGTAGGCAACAAAATCATCCCTCATGCTTTGCCAAAATGTAACATCTGCGACTGCTTGTTCCTGCTCTCCCAGGTCACAAAACCGAAAAAAAAAACTGTATCTATAGTGTGCTGTCCCATGTAGCATATGGTCGCCCCACTGGTGATGTCCATCAGTTCAGGTGTTGAACCCACCCGAAGCATCTGGGATTTCCCACGTGGGCCGGCGAATCCTCTGGATCGTGGGGGTCCTGTAATGTGAGGCCGATGGATGCCGCCATTCCAATGACACACCGCTAGCTGGGCAATAGTTCACCAATGGTCACAATTTACCACCAAACCATGCAGTTCTGCACATGTGAAACGTCATATTCCGAAGCACGGCGTTGCAAGCAAAAACTGCACAAATGCACCAACCTATGGGTTTTTTCTTTCCGAAGTCAATTGAATGAGACCAGTGGGGCGTGTTTGTTTTTACTTGGAAATCTTCTAATTTAGTTGATTTCCGATCACCCAACGGGTTGGGAAGTAACATCCAGTCCGCCGTGGGAGATCCAAGTATTATCAAATCGTCAAGAAAGTCAAAGTGTTCCCGCTCAACTGTTGAGTTGTCAAATGAATTTGGTATAGTTGGCATGTTCCCGTAGTCCAGCCATAATGTCACAACCAAAAACATGAGATCAGCATGGTTGTGCTTGTAAACCTGGTCGCCGCCATGAGCCTCCAAGAACTCAATGGTGGGCGACTCTGCGTCAACGTCGTTGCCTTGCACATGCGAAGCGCGGCAACCTTCCAACAACATTGTCAAGGTTGGTTCAACCATGGTTACAACATGAGTTGTCATACCCGGCAGGGGCTCAACCTGCAGTCTGTCCATGTGAGGAGAAGTATGTCATCACTAGACGATAAAGATCCATCAGCCATGCCATTTCATCCCGATGTCGAGCCGGTGCCCACCAGCCTGGGAGAAAAACACCGACGGCTGTTGGAATGTCATGGAAACACGTAGCTGCGAATCTCATGAACGGAAAACCGTGGAAGGCTTATGAAGGCTAATTTTAAAGAAAAACAAATTTGAAATGGATAGATGCACAAATCAGGAAGGAAACAATTGCCAACTGCACATGCAAATAATTCAGCACTTGTGAGCACAATGCAAAAACGAAAAATCCATTAAATGAGTATATAACTTGCATAAATGCAAATACATGAAGAAAAGAGTGCAGAAAAAACATATGATATTCACAAGGTCCGAGAGGGGAATGACAAAACACATGCATACAAGTGCCACAATAACAAACAGTAATATGACCAACATTAAGTAGCGATATGTTGATTTTCCCATGCAACATTGGAAAAAAAAAACAGGCTGGATGAACCACACTTCACCCGGACAGCCGCCTATGAACAACTCCGGCGCCAGCGCCGGGGCAAATGGAGGAACCTGCCAAACTGACCGTCGATAGCAAAGTTAACCTGAAACATGTAGAATCAATGGCTGTAATAATAGTTGGCTCTAACAATCAATGCAGTATTAGTCCAAATCGACACAAAATGCCAATACTATAATATAGGTGGCTCAATGACTAGCATATCTAGCCTGGATTTTCACCTGTGGTCAACTATAGCTGTAGCTGTGCTGAAACTCTGGGGTGTATGCACACATTTTTTCATCCAAAAATTGTCTCGGTCGCAACAAATTACTTAATCAATCACACCAAAATCCAATGAACCCGTGCATTCAGAACATGTTCCGAAAGATCTGCCAATCGGCCACGTTCCATTGTAGGAGCCTCTGCACATCGCGACCTGAACTCCACGCTGGAAGTGAGGTCGCAAATTTGTTGCAATCCTGACGGCTGGCTCCCACTGCTGACATGGCATTTTTTCGAGGAAAAATGCTGTATATCCCACAAGCCATGTAGCATCCATGGTCATTTTTGGGCCGTGACATGTTTTTACCGCAGCAATTTCATAATTTTGCAAAATGGAATGTTTACATCGTGGCAAACTAGGCAAACCCATCTTCTCAGCAATGGCGGCGCCCCCAACTTTTGTCCTCTCCGGCACGAGTTTTGAAGTTCTGGCCTTGTTTGGTGCGCCACGGGATTTGAACAAATGACCGCACCTTTTTAAATGGGGTTTGGCTTATATAATTAGCTTATATTTCTGGGTGTATGCTGCCTGAAAAATGCAATTTACAACTTGTGGTTTGCCTAACCTTTTTTAAATTTGACTTTGTCAAGGTGCTGTCGAGGCAACGTCCCGCTTTTGCCTTGGAAATGGTAACTTGCATTTTATGACACAACATGGGAAATTGCAATTTACAGTTTGAGGTATCTAGTACAATCCTTGTATCAAAAATGTTAAAACACATGTTCAAATTTAAATTGTTCAAAACCATGTCCAAAAGTATCTTTAATGGAGTGTTAGTGTTGTTGATTTTGTGCAATCTATTTGATGGACCAAGCTGCTGATGGATGTTTTATTTGTTGAAAGAAAAAATTGTACAGTTTACCAGTGATTATGGGAAGGATGGTCGGCAGTTCTGAGTTTCCAGTATCTATATACTTGTTATCACCTTGTTCCACCGGCAAAATTGTTTAATGGGGTGCCGATGAAGCTAAATAAAACCAAATGCAAAACGATTTATTTGGCAGAGATTTTGCCCAACTTGAAACTACTTGCGGCGACTGAGGGCCGAACAACCGAGTTTCAGAACTCAGAAACCGCAAAGTCTGAATAGCCTAGCGGTGCCGTCAGCGAACCAAATGCATGACATCAACCACGCTGCGTTCCTAAACCAGCGTTTTCCGTTTGGAAAAACAAAGGGCCCAACAGATCCTGGAAAGTATATTTGGTGACCATCAAAATGAACGTGTGGAAACACAATTCATGCCTCTTCCAAATTTGAGTAATTACATGTATGAAAAAAAATGGTCACAATACGTCAGAGCACGCCTGGTTTTACAGACCGAAATCGGGGTAGTAAACAAACACTTGCACACTGGCAGCCACTGGCATTGGGTTGTTCTCCTGGACATTTTGCTGGTGCCTATCAATCCTTCATGGGCCAACAATTGTCGTAACTCATCCCTGGCAGCTGGTAGTTCGGAATTGTGATATCCATGGATTGTATGTGTAAAACGACGCAACCCATGTCCCCTGAATGTTTGCCATTTCATTCAACAAAACTACACGTCATTTCTTAGCTGGCTTCCAGTTGTTTCAACAGGCCTCCAAGAGCGACGTGGCCGACCTCATCGGTGAAAACCAAACGGCAAAGAAATCATGCTCTTGCAGTTTCTGATAGCATCATTCCAGAGATTGTTGACAATTGAAACGCGGACATGTCCATATCGGTTTGGAATGATGAGAAAGAAACATATATCGATATTGAAACACGATGGCAATACAGTATATTACAATGATGCGGCTTGGATTGTGCCAAGAAAAAATAAAGTCAACTATTCCTTAACCAGAAAACGCCATGGTACATTTGTGCCAAAAAATGTTTGAAAATCATTGAAAAACAAAAAAATCAAGGGCTGCGGCATGTGCTATGTCCGTGTCATGTCAAGCAGTCACGTACAATGGCCGAAGACAAACAATGCCAACCACAAACACAAACGCCCCCACAACACGGCCGCAAACCTGGCCACGGCCAATTCGTCGATGACTTGAAGCCTCGCAGCGCCACATGTCAACAAACACCATCGCCGTCGGCTTTTACAACATGTTTTGACAAAAAGGACCCGGCTCGTCAGACCCACAACGCAGAACCAAATGCACAAGGGTTCGGCTCCAATCCCTGGCATGTCTGCCTGTCCATGGTTCCGGCGCCTCCCAAGCCACGCCAACGTTCGTCCGGTTGCAGCTTTGGCATTGCCAGACCTTAGAATTGATTGAAATGCCAACATATGTCAACTAGGTTCTGTCATCCGTACGGCATGCTATGCAGAAAGGAAACCAAACATCAACTTTGTCATTGCCAGCCTTGGAGTTGCGCCACCCTTACCATTTGTTAACATTTTTTGTTTTCATTACCGGCGCGAATTAATGTTTCAAAAAGAATGCGCCTTGAAAAAAAATGTTACACAGCATCTTGCCACAAAGGTCACAGTTCAAAACCCGTTTCGGGAAAATGTCCCATACTGACATACGTTGCTATTATTGAAGCAAGTGTTATTCACTCCGCTATTCCTGGGGCAACGGCACTTTGTCCAATTTCATCGTGTAAATGGGTGTTTGTCAAACACCTTGGGTCTTGGACCCTTCATCTTTGCCACGCTGATCAATTTTTTTTGAGAAACCCGTGCTTTAGTTTAACTGGATAATTTTTCTTGTTTTGCATGCAAAAAAAAACCCGGGGCCATGGGAAACAATTTGTTACCAGGTAGTTCAGAACAAATAGGCATCGGAGATGAACCACCGCGAAGAGAATGGCAACCCCTTGCACCCCGATGTCAATGTTGACGTTAAGGCTGCCCGCAGCAAGAGCAAAAATGGTTGTTTTTTTTTTGAACGCCGCCAGCGACCCAAAAACTCCACCAACATTGACAAAGGGGGAACGGGGGCTTAACAACTGTCATGTGTGTTTTTGAAGGATTGTCATTTTTTATGAACTACCCGGTAGCTCAGCAAATCCCGGCAATCACACCACAAGTGTCCATAAAAATTGGCAATGTTTCCGTTCTTGCCTCCTTTTCCTTAACACATCCCATCTGTCCATCTGACCCCAAAGAATCCCCAAGACGGTTTTAGCTACTCGAATGTTTGCTTTCGCCCCGGCTTACGCGAAATGGTCGCGAAATGTTTCGAAACGGTGGGAATCCACCAGGGCCCGTGTTACCCCGGACTTATCCGGTCAAATCGCCCAGTCTCAACTAAACAATTTTGTCAGCACAATACATTTATCATAAACAATTTTCAATCACACCACGAAATAACAAATTTACCAACTGGAACAAAAATGTGCGAACCATAGTTTCAAGATGTGAGAAGGTGTGCGACTCTTCAAATTAAAAATTGTTGTGTTTTTTTTTCCGGATTGTTTAACTGCCGAAGTCCGAGCAAACAATTGGAAAATGTTGAATAAATTTTGAAATGTGAATGTTTATGTATGTTTCACGTTTCTTGTCGTGTTAGCCGATCCTTATTGCACGAACATTTTTTTAGCAGTATGGGGGTCAAACATTTCTCGGGCGCAGGGTATCACCATGTATTCACAACACGGAAAGTTTTGTTCCCGCCTCCGTGGCTGCAAACATGGAAATTAATGAAACGATCCATGTCAAAATTAGAGTCCATAAGCCTGTGTCGTTGAATTTTTTCAAGTTCAATAGTTTGACTGTGAATTTTAACACTAAACAAACAAAGGTAAACTGTTGAAATTTGACAATTGTTTTGTCATGTTTTTGGCCACGGATAAGATCGAAATGACCCGACCTCGGACAAAGAATCTGGCTGGGTAAAGTGAAACCCAATCCCGGCGCTAGGTCTTGGATAGGCTGTTTGAAAACTGTGTATCGGGCTCGATGGGTGAAAAAGTTGTTTCGGGGAACCAAATTACTTTGAAAATGGTAAAATGGGAGTTGTTTGTTCAAATTGGCCCCGGGTATTTTTGGTACATATTTTTTTGGCACCGCGCACGCACGAGGGTGAGCGCAGAATCCATCACGGAACGACGTCGCAGCTGACACTGAATTTTTGCAGCACTGCAGGTTGGAAAAGGAGAAGGGGGACATCACAAAAATATTTTTGAAAAAAACACACAACCATCAGTTAACAAATTTCAAGACCGGGGTGCTGGCCATAAAAAATATGCGGTGGTGCCGGGAAAACCCGTTTTTGGGTGACGAAACTTTCGGCGACGAACCTTCGGTGAGGAAAATTTAGTTGAGAAAATGTACGAATATTGGAATCTATATCGGTATATTTTTAAATAATGGACCCCCTGCCTGAAATAGGGGGGCGTATGCTTCGGACGTATGCTTCGAAGCCATGTTTTCGGGGCATGTCCTCAACATTGTCCTTGCTAATTATATGGATTGCTGCGAATCTTGGTTGGAAATTCTTTGGGGAGACGAGACGCGCAAATATCGTGGTCGCAAACTCCCAGCAAATCGGGCGTCTCGAGGCCAGGTGGAATTGGAACATCGAATTCAGCTTGCTTGGATGAATTTTCAAAAAAACCGACACGTTGAATTGAATAGACATTTCGCGTTGAAACCGAAGTTGCGATTGTTTGATGCGGTCATTTCTCCTACCATCCTTTTTGGGCTGTCAACGTTGCCATTGACGAAAGTGCAGATACAGTCGGTGGACGGGTTGCAACGCAGGATGCTTCGAACACTTGTTGGATGGGTTAGGGTGTCACAGGAAGACTGGGCAGAAACCATCAGAAGCATGAACGCAAACCTGGAACACGCAATGCAAATGCACAATGTGAACCAATGGTCTTTGCAAATTTACGGGAACCAAGTGAGGTTGTCGATGAAGATTGGGTTTGCACTTGCAAAATGACCTGCTTCCACATCGACGGTAAGGCCGTCCACCTAAACGGCGGGACGAAAATTCAGCAAAATTTTCACATCAATATTTTAATGAACCTTGGGTCCACGCAGACTGCAAACTGTCAAAGGCCAGGGTGGCCTATGCTGGAGCCGCGTTTTGTACAGTTTTGCGTTGGCTCTTAGGTTCCCCCAATGTCCGTCTAGGATCGAGGTGACTCGGATGGGCGAAAGAAACAAAGGACCCCCTGTCTGAAGTAGAGGGCGTATGCTTCGGAGGTATGCTTCGGGGTATGTTTCGAAGCCATGTTTCGGGGCATGCTTCGGAACATTTCAACAGCCTTGAATCCAACATCACGTTGGGATCAACAGCCGGCATGACTTGCGCTGGTTTGTTGGCAAAACAAAAACAAATGACACTAGGCGCTCAAAACATGTTTGCCTGAGGAAAAAAGATGCAGTTGGCCTGTTGGGGAACATGTTTCGGGTTTTTTTTGTTTGCTTTGGGTATGATCCGGGGTATGATTCGGAATCGACTCCGGATGGCTGGATGATGCTCGATGGATAGATGCTTCCACCTCCAATCTGAAATGCAGCTGTCCAGCTCCCTTGCACACCAGGGACGGGGGGGGCCGTAGCAACCTACTCTCACGCGCTTCTCATTCGACCTTGCCGGGACTTAAAGGAGCTGGCAATTCCACCGCTACCCCGGGAACAAAATCAGAGTTCTGCAACGGAGGCTCGTGTGCGAGCCTGTGTAGTCAGCTCCAGTGCACAGCAGAGTGAAAAACAGGGATGGCAGTAACAAGTTGATCTCACGCGTTGGTCACTTCACCTCACCATTGGTGAAATCAGCTTCGTTGCTACAAGGATCCCAGATATAGAAAACAACATTAATACAATAAATAACGGAAAGTGTTTTGAGAGGGTATGTTTCGGGGTATGTTTCCGGGGCATGCTTCAGGGTATGCTTCGGGGGTATGTTTCGAAGAGCCCTAATTCAGCCCAAGTTTATCTGAGTGACCCCTTTCAAAAATATAAGCCCATGTTTTTGCAAACATAGCAATTCTGTGTCGGGCATGGGTATTGATCAACCTTCCTTGTTCCATTTTATTAAAATCAATTTGATGTGTACGACCACTAGCTCGGTAAACGTCTTTATATGTTTAAATGAACGAATACACCCCGGCCCGACTTTTCTGATTGAGCGACCGCTAAAATGAAATAGGCCATAACGGAATATGATGTTTGCCTTCGTTACCAAGGGACGCCATCGTTTTTGTTTTAAAAAAAAATTGGAAACCCTTTGTGCATTTCCTAGGTGTTGTCAGGGGCATCATTTTGTAGGATATAATTTTTGAGAACAACTTTTGGTGCTACAAAATGGCAAATCTGCGCACTAGCAGCTAGCCGAACCTGTCTACTACAAAATGACATTTGGATTCATACCATCAAGATGGGAGTAGGAAAACCCTTCACTACAACATGACACTTGGAAATTCTATGAAAAGCAACATGACCCAATCCAGGCCGATTACAAGATGACAATTGAATTTTGGCATTGACACCTGACCCCATAATACCTCTTGCTAGAAAATGCCAATGGGATTTTGTCAACATCTCTTGCTCCCGAATCCATCTCCGACATGTCTCCTCACTAAGGGGTGTTCGTTTTCATAATATTTGACTTGATGCAACCCCCCTACTCTACAAAACGGTTGTTTGGTTGTAAAAATTTCGTGACCAGGCCAACAGTTGCCCACTACAAAATGAGCATTTGATCTCATGTAAATGTTGAGGGTGCATAACGGGGCTTACTACAAAATCGACAAAATCAGTGTTTGATTTTAACATAGCAAAAAAATGATACAAAATGTGTTTCACAAGTGTTACCTACAAAACAGTGTTGCCAACCCCAGTTTGAAATTTTGGATCCAAAAAAAAATGTACAGACCACAAGGCCTCCCATTTTGTAGTGGAAATTGGAAGGGAAATTTTTTGCCATGTTCAGAACAGATGGCTCTCCACGGCTATAAGTTTTGATCAGTAAAACATATATCCCAACGTTGGAATTTTGTTGGCTGCGTGGCTCGGCTAGATCCGCGGCGTTGGACGTCACGTATACTGAACTGGATGCCTAAAAACAGGCGGTCAGGACGTGCTTTCCACACTGGGGACTCTCAACTGCAAAGTTTTTTGCGATGGAAAGGCTTCGGTGATTGGATGGCCGTGGCTTCAGATGGAGGCGTTTGGTCGCATTACTTTCCTGAGTTTGTGCACTTCATGAACATGTGAAATGGGTTTGTCCAGGCGCAGGTGCCTGCGCCCTAAAAAGGCCGCCTGCGGACATGCGAGCCAAAAGTCAAAAGTTCTCCATGTTCATCATGTTCCGTGTCAAACCTTTTTTTGGTGGTGGTTCAACTCGTTTTTTTGTGTTCAACGCGTAAAGTCAAACAGTTGGGTAAACAAACGTTTGACGCATAGGCATAGAGTCTTGTGGGTGCGCCCCACCAATGTGAGCTAAGAGCCGCATTTTGCGCTGCAACCATACTTCCGAAAACTTCGAAACGGGGGCCCGATGAATATTTCTTCTTACGCTTTTGACTTTTTCAGTGGTCACGGGTTTGTCACCGCTAGTTGAAAGTATGTGAAAAGTTTGGCGGCACGATCAAATTGGAAAGGCGTTGAATCGGTTAAGTTTTCCTTGGCTCATTTGGACTGTCTCCAGGCCGCACATCGGTGTACTCCGTCCAACGACAAAATGTTTGGTCTTCCAACATCGCCAAGGAATTGTAGTGTTCGCTTCTGCTTCTGTCCTGCCGAGTCACAGTGAGAAACACTCTGACCACGGTCCCTCCGGGGACATGGGGGAAGTGCAGATTAGCACTCGGAAATTCATCATTTTTTGAATATTTTTTTTTTGCCGATGCATGTGCCACGTGGCAAAATTAGGCGCTTTGCGCCACCAAGGGGCATTAGCTACATAGGTCTTTACACAAACATGGCATGGCGTTTGTCCTCCCATCTTTTACAAGTTTCCTCTTCCGGCAAGATGTGACATTATCGTTCCAATTTTGCAATGGATGCCATTGAATTGTTTTTGCCGTCCAGAAATGCCTTGTGGCTAGACAGATCACTCATTTTGCTGCGCAGAAACGCCGAGTCATCCGACCAGTTGTTTGTTCCCAAAACTCATCCAAATGCCGCACCCAACCCACGATGGATCGAAACATGCGTCGCTGAGTGCAATCCAGTTTCATCACCTTTTGTTGTGTCAAAGGCAATATTACAAGGCCAAACAAAACGATGAGGAAATTATAATTTCCGGCCGCAGCAATGTTCTTACGTATGGTGGTCGCTCCTCTTGCAAACTTGGCTTGGTCTAGCCCTTGGTACGAAATCCTGCACGGTTGTGACGGGAAAATTGATAGAGCCGTGCATGCGTCCGGCTTCAAGGTATGGTCGCGTTGCTGCTTGGAATCGTATTGGCGGCTCGGATTGTGCACTGTGGAAATTTTCCTACCAAACGATGGGTCAAACGAGCTTTACAATGGACACCCCCAGGCACACGGGGGGCAGGAAATCCTCCACATGATTGGACTTCAAAGTTTTGGGCTTTCACCACATATCGACAAACCGATGGTTGGCCACTTTTGGCACTGAATTCTGCTGTTCTGATGGCTTATGAGGAAGACCCCGTTTCCTTTTGCAGACGTCGACCTGGGAGGCTATTTTTGCACACTGTGTTTCAGATATGTTTTTCGATTGGTTCACCTGTGCCCGAACTGGGCCGCCCAATGGGGTATACAGGTCTCACTCACTCACTGTTTGCACGCCGTCAAAAACCACAAAACCTTTTGAATGGGTGCTGCCTTCGTGGGTGTGGTGGTTATCTGACACCAGGAATAATTTTTGAATTATTCTGGCCACATTCACCTAGGTTTCCCAAAAATTATTCTACGGGTAAACACATCCCAGGAATAATTTCGACCACAAAAATTATTCCCTCATCAAACACCTTGTGAAAACAACATAGGGCGTTTCAAAGATTTGCATTGCAATATGGGGAGCCCATGTCGGGCCCATGATGGGGTATCAGGGGGTAAACCATTCACTTTTTAAAAAAATATTCCAGTATGGTGGCCACCCCTCTGATATCCATCTTGGAAAGTACATGTTCGCATATTGAAAATTATTCCAAGTGAGGTCATCTGTACAAACACCTTTTTTTTTCAAAAATATTCTGTACACTAACACATAATTATTCCGGAGTCACTGAACCTACACTTTGATGCCTGGCAAGGAAATTATTCCGCACTAATTATTCCTCAACAATTATTCCCAGGGGTGACCCACACCCTGGAATAATTTCCCAAGGCAGGGTCCATCCTTTTGAGATGATCTTTCCGTTTTTGTAAAAAAAAAGTGATCCTTCCAACTACAAAGCCAGCAGGCCACGTGAAACAATGCATGGAACCAAGAATCACTTTGACTTTGACTTTGCGCCCGCGCGTCCGAACACAGCCCAATTTAGGATGCCGGCGAGTGAAACATATTTTTTTAAAATGAACAAACGTGTTTTCAGGCCCTTTACTCGGGCCAGCTTTCCCAGGTATATCGCACTCCGTCCACGTTCATTGTCATTCCGTCGGAAAACTCGCCATTGCCACGCCTGCGAGTTGGCCGTGGTCATTGGATGACGCCTCAACAAACTACTGGGGATCATCTTCCTGCAGGCTGTCACAAATCATGCCATTGTGGGCAAGCACCTTGGCAGAGACATGCTGAGCACGATACACTGTCTTGATGCAGTTCCCGGATTCGCCGGAGACTGTCTGTGGAAAAATATATATTACTTACAAACATTTTGAAACCACGTGGTCGCGCATCAACGTCCGACGCCAGCGCACTTGAACATTGAGAGGCCGGTTTCCACCCTTCCACCACATAGCATCAATTTCCCAAGCAAATGTAAATCTAGGTTAACACGCGCCACCTCACCCACCCCACCCATCCCCACCCCACCCGACGCTAGTCCGTTTTTCGGTCTGTAGGCAAAAACATGCCAAAAATTTGTGGAAACAAAATCAGAACATAGCGATGACATGCGATGACTTTGCACAAATGTGTGATGGCATGTCCTTTTCCATGCGTTCATTATCAAGGGCCGGCAAGGGTGATTGCATCTCGTTTGTGCCTCTTTTTGCAGTGTTCCTTTCATAGCATGTCCACGGTTTATCCGATGTCAAAACGAAAGATGAAAAATGCAATTTTCGGTCAAAATTCTATGGCGCCAATAACAAAGTGTTTTTTTGAAAAAATCGGGTGAAGGACGTCAACAAAAATTCAGGATGACCTTGGGCAGCAGCATGTGTATCCAGATTTGTTGAAAAAAACAACTAATTAATTACTGTAGCTGTTGAAAGCGCCTGGTATGCAAAGCCACCCTGGTTACTCAGATGTATATGGTGGTTTCTCCAAATAGGGGTGGCCCCAAAATCATCAAGTGTTAATCAATCCTTCGTAATACACCCATCATTTTTGATCATTTCTGGGGTCCCATGCAACGTCACGTTCATGACACTTCTTCGCACCTCCTGCATCACGCGGGACCTGAGCATCGAGGAAATGCAGTGGTTTTACCTCAATAACAGATAGGTTGATTTCCATAAATGATTGATATACATTGGATGATTTTGGGTAATTACCCTTATTTTGACAAACCACTAATATACATGTACACGATTGTTTCGAGTTTCGATTGAAGGAAATTACTTTCATGACAAAAAAAGGAGGCCTGCGAATTGACGTGATCATCCGTTTCTGGTTTCTTGGTCTTTCGCGTTCCACGGTTTCGTGCCGTACAATTTTGTACCGACAGGTCGGGCAACCCACGTCACGAACGGTTTGACCAAGAATATGTTTCTAACATAGCGGGCGTGTGGGACGCTATGGTCAAGTATGAACACATGCAACTCAGCTTTGCTACGCCATGGACTCCGATTCCAACCATTCATCGCATCGCTTCCTTCGTCGTTGCTTCGATTACAGCGCTGTTTTGGATGTTCAACGCGCTGTCTTGCTGCTGCAATTGTTCGTCCTGGTCTTGGAACTGCCTGAGGCAGTATTTTTGCGCAAGAATTCATGTGTTCTGCAAAGTCAAGTCGCAACAATCCAAAATAATCCGCCATCAGGTGGTATGCTATGGAAATCCACAAAATGATTTGCGACAGTTTGTGTCTGCATGGTCGCAGATAGGGATTCTTCTACCGTCTCCCAGAACCTTTGGGGCTGAAGAAACAGTGACAGGACATGCAAGCAATCACTACAAATAAGCAGGTTTGTGATTTGAACCACTTAGTAATAATGAGGATATGTGAAATAATAGTGTTAATAGGTTGGGTTATCTCAGATATTTACAATAATTGGAAGAGGTTGTGAAATGATGAGAAACGACAACTCCAGCACACTAAAACCAACCAGCTTTGTGGCATAGAAACAGCCTCCGCCAAACAAAACAAGAGCTTCGCACATGAAAAACGTGGAATGTTTTCTTGGCGATCCAAGTGGTTGGTTGGTTTTGTTGGAATTTCTTGGAGCTTTGCCAAGGTGTGCTTTAAGAATTGTTGTTTTTGTTGCATCCAGCCGTGATGTTTTTCTGCTTGTCAGCCATTCCGGGATCGGCGCACGTCGACACCATCGGAACGGGTACAGCTACCAACAGCAGGTCGGCTGTAAGGGGACAGTCCATGCCAAAGCTCATCATCGGCATATCAACTTAACGTTTGCAACATGGCAAAAAAAAACAAAGAAATACACAATACGATCACAATACGCATTGAGTCCTCAAATGTGGATTACAAAAAACGTTCTGGAACTGGAACACATCAGCACGAGTTCGTGAATGGGATATTCCTATACCCTATGAACAAAGGCTCGTCTTGGTGAACAGGGCGGTGAGCACACAACATGTCATGTCATGCTATGCTGCTATGACCACAAGGGCAGAAAGAAGGCAAAACAAACCGGAAAAGAAAACAGCGCTCTGGAACTTATGGCAACATGTCCCAAATGGAAGGCGATAGCGGGAAGCAGGATGAGAAACGCAACCGCAATTCACTAACAAGATCCGAAAAGGACATCGACATGTATGGCTATTGGTTTCGCATGGCTTCGCGATAGACACTTGGCTGAGCTCCGCTCAACCATCCACCCTCTCCTGGACAAAGTGCTGCCAACTGGGCAGTGTTGCCAGTGTGCCTTGTTTGAACAAACATGGAGCATCCGGGAGATCGATACCAAAGAAATCCAATTTTGACCCACATTCTCGTGTTTCACGCCCTAGGTGGAATCCAGAAAAATGAGCAAAACATATAGCAAAAGCAGGGGCACAGTTGCAAACTAGAGAACAAAAAGCAGGACCAAGACCAGGATAAGAAAAGGGAAAGAAAACAACAGTGAAAGGATGAGTACTTTCGCTTGCAGTTTAAATCCCAGCAAGGAAACAATTGAGCTGAGAGCCACGTGCCATAATTGCGGTAGAACTACATAGCTTCATGGTTCAGGAGGACCGCCACAGCATTGCCAGCAGCCAAATAACGGAGCGTACCCACGAGTTCAAGCCTTTTCAAGGGGCCGTCGAGAGGCAAAGGGTCGAATATGGTGGACTTTTATTGCTGTCCTGTCCATGGAAAATTCGCGTTTGATTAGCGCAAACTTAAGATAGTGAAACGGCTTCCCACCACTGAACCCACAAAATCCATCGATCTTCAGCGCTTCGCTCGTGTGTCCGACTCGCCGACTCGGGTCTTCATTTGCTCCCTCCGTTCAGGTCGATGAAGCGTTGGAGTTTTGTTGGCCAGCAACAACGGGTCCCAGGCACGCGTGATGCATGGGTTTTACCGGTGGATGTGCAGGTTATGAGTTTACTTCTTTGACGAGATGCATCAAGTGCAGCCGCATTTCACCAGTGCTTGTGGATCCATCTGTGAACCAGAACGCAACTGCCTTGTGGATTGAACTACTGGGTTTCACTTCATAGTGATCCTTAGTGTATGGCCTGTTGGCCCATCTTGATCACCAGTTAGATGGATTTTCAGGTGAACTACAAAGTGATGGTACCCTCAGCGTTGCTGACCGGGCGACCCAAGAGGTTTACCCAGCCATGGCTGGAGACCAGCGGGGGGGGAACCTGTCACAGCAAAAATCCGCTTTTGGATCATCGGCTCAGCACAGCAGCACCGGCTTCCCCGCGGAAGATTTCTCCAGCGCGGTGGGAAAAAAAAAACAGATAACACCTACAAGATGGCGGTGAATGATATCGTCACATTAGCAGTTAATGATGGTGAAAATCCATGGTGAGTGAATGGCTGCTAGTGACTGCTTATATAATACTCAAATAGTGCTGAACACCTTTACTAGTCTTTGTAATCCCCTACTATTTCTCAATTAACCATTACTACAATGGCTAAAGGTAGGGGATCAGAACCAAGACTACCGGTTGATGATGAGTCGATCCAGCCTTTCACCAGCATCAGCTCACCATCACGACACGCTGACATCCATGAACTGCTGGATCTATCCATGGTGAACGGTTCGCAGCTGCGCTGTGGGTCAAGCAGTACGCCTTCATTTTTTTGGGGGATAATAAAAAATAGATAATATTTTTGTTGGTGATTATAGGGAAAATAATGGCAAAATAATTCTTACCATTATAAGTCATAGGGAAAAAATGATACACGCCCCAAAAATGGTAAACTAGGATACATAGAAACACAGTTTATGGTTAAGGTGTGTCGATAACAAAATGATAACAAAGAATCATAGGGTAAATAATGGTAGACTAGGGTACAAGGTTTTGACCCATAGCCACATATCTACTTGGTGGTTTCAACCCCCAGGAAAACTATTAGTCAACCTAACAGTTACTAGGGAAAATAAAAAATATCAATCAAACCACCAACCAAACAATATAAGCATTCTGCATGATCCTTTCTCAGCTTCAAGGGCCACCATCTTGTAAGTGTGCGGCGCAGCAATTTGTGACAGTCGTGGAGCTGGGTCTTCCACTTTTGGCACCAGTGTCAGACCATAGGCATTCATAACCCTCTGATCCTGGCAACTGGGTGAGATATGGAGAAAATTGCAAGCTGAAGTGATGAAAAACCAGCAATGTTCCACCATTGCAGCTGCAACCCTCGGTGACCTTGCACCTAAACCCAAACATGGCAATCCTGCATTCGAAACATCGCTGTGACCAACCCAGCATAGCTGGAACAGTCAGAACATAGGGTGGTTCTTAATCATCGTTATTGATAATGGTAAATGACAAGGGCTGTCAATGATTCGGAATGGTTATACTAATGGACATTTTTTATGGTTTACCATTTCTTCTGGTCCGTTGAAAATGTGTGCCCTGCATCGGCACAGTTGCAGAAGCAATTCGGGCAAAAAAACGACACCATAAAATACCATCCCCTGTAATAACAAATTGATTTCGCCTTGAGAATACTCATAAACACACCCGCAAATTTGCTCCAGTTAGAGCTTGTGACAAAGCAACTGTTTCAAGCTCCAAAATCCAACCATCAGAAGGTACACAAGGAGCACTGGAGACCGATCATCAGCAAACCAACAACTGTGTTTTCAGGCCCTGTGCAAGCCCTGCCCACGCACTTGAGGCTGAAACCTCGCTGAGCTGTGAAACGAAACGGGCGGGGTGAAGCCGCCCAAGCGCCAAGGACGTCACTACTTGCCAGGAAACAATAAGCAACCATGATGAACCATGTTTTTCAGCCCTACAACAGCCATGTTTGAGCATTTCAACCAAAAGATATGGGTTTGTCCGTACCCCCATAACTGGTTACTCACCCTGCTGATGTAGAGATGGTGGGGGGTTTCCACCATGGATACGCTCAGTATGGTTCAACCAACTGACGGATCCCATCACTGCAACTATAACATCTGTTGGTACCATCAGCACTATCGTTATAAGTCCCAGTGTAATGATTACAATTATATACAATTATTACTATCATACTACTGTGTATTACTATAATTACTATCATTACCATAACTGTTATTAGCACCACTACTAGCCATTGCTACTAACATAATCGCTATGTTCACAATCGCTACTATTAGCACTATAATGCACTATACTATTACCACTTTAATACAGCTCTTATTACCGCTATTATACAACCATAATTGTCATTACCATATGTGGGTGTTTCTCAAAATAGGGGTACCCCTAAATCATCCTTTATCCATCATTTATGGTAATAAACCAACCATTTTTTAGGGTCCCCTATTTTGAGAAACCACCATATGTATGGTTATTGCTACTTACCATTGCTACTAGCCATTGCCACCACGTCTACCTTTCGAATCGCAGCTTCGCCCACGCTTCCCAGCGTGCCCTGCACGTGCCACGTGCCCTCAGCCGGTATAGCGACTCTTGTGAGACTCCTCCGGGAAGCTGCGGTCGAGTCATGGGCAGCGAGTCATGACTCAACCAGTTACCAACGAGCCATCACTAGTTGGTTACTGGTTTAGTCATGGTTAGTTAATGGGTAGTTGGATAGTTTAGTAGCTGGTTTAGTTGGTTACGAACCAGCAACTCGTTGGTTACTAAGCAGCTAGTTGGTTAGTATAGTGGTTAGTTACCAGCTACGCTGCGAATGGTTGCGAACCAGCTAGTTGGTTAGTTTAGCAGTATAGTGGTTAGGAACCAACTAGCTGATAGTAAAGCAACTAGTTGGTTACTAAGCAGCAATGATCATCAGCAAAGTATAGTGCTTAGTAACCAACTAGTGATTAATTAACCACTATCTAGTAGGTCTACTGATTAGTATATTCACTAAGTTGTTTGATGGGAAAATCCATATGGGAAAATCTATGTTTGAAACCCCTAGGACTGGTGAGTAAAATGGGGGGTTCGAGATGTTTCGAGAGTAGATTTTCCCATCAACCATTTCTGGGAAATAAATAACTAACACTAATGTTGGATCCATATCAATGACTAACATCATTTTAATCTTATCTAATAGAAGTACTATAGGTTACTGCACATTTGGTAGCTGATTATTTGAAAGTATTATCCATAGTAGCCATTGGTTAGATCCATATTAATAAAGCACCCAGGAATTGGATATATCACCAGCTAATTGAGCTTTATTATTTACTAGTATTGATCTACCATTCACCAGTCGAACAGTGTTCACCATCGATAACAAACTAGCAAGCAGCACATAACCAGCCAATAACATCTAAGAACCAAGCACGCAACCAGCAAATCAACCAGCAGTAACTGATCATCAGCAAATAAACAACAAAACAATACACCATGGGTCTTCATTGATGGCTATCCCCTTAATAACAGTCAAGGTGTGATGGTATGTTCCGATGCCTTCTAAAATTGGTGCTTTCTTGTCCAATGAGCAATTTCACTGTCACAGGTTCTTTCCTCCCTCAAAACACTGCTGCTTGGGGTTAGCAAGTTGCATAGGATGAACCGACCGGGGGGTACCCACCACTGATGCCATGCTTGGCATTGTTGGAGATTTTACCGCTCAAGCAGGTTCTCCATCGTTTCAACCAGACTTGTCAACAACATAACTGTTGAACCGCTGAATTTGACCAGGGTTGAACACTGGCTATACCAAGGTTGTCGAGGGAACCAAGCTTTACAACCGTGTGTAGTCAGATTTGTGACTTTCATTGTCAGGCAAAAGCTGGAGGCTCCCAATGTATTTTTTTTTCCAAAAAGGTGATTCAAACCTGATTGTCAAACTTGGTTTTAAGGGTGGTCTTCTTGTAAACGTTTTATGCAACCAGCTTCCAAAAGGAAGTATCACAGCCCAAGATGGTGCATTCATCTTTGAATACATTGTAGATACATATTTAAATATAAATACATATGACATATACAAACTTGAGTTCCAAACAAATTGTCCATTGCTTTAAACATGATTCCAACAAACAATGTCATACTTCACTGTGGTTTGGGTAGAACAAATCCTGTCACGCAATTCCCAAGAGCACGTTGCTGATGCAATGCTGCTGCATTGTTCCTTTTTGAAGCTGGAAATCTCATCAGCTAATGTCTTTGGTCGTCCTGACCTAAGATCTGCCTTGATCAATTCAAATATAGGGTCAATATAGTGATGTCTGTAGCTGTAGCCTGCACAACATCCACAGTATAAACTTTAAAGTTGGAACACAAACAATATCACAGTCCGTACTTTGCCTATGCCCTATGCTTCGGGAAATGTTTATTGGCCTGGTACTTGATGAAAAGAATACGCAGTCAAGGCAGTATCACTGTCCTAAAGTACTTGGCATGCTGGCCCAAAAGGCAACACGCATACCATGGGGATTGGGAATGGAAAACCATTCCATTTCAGCTTCTGAAAGCGACATGCTTGATCGCAGAAGCAATCTTGGCTCAGCACTCAGTTTCGAAAAAGAGACATTCTTTCTCAAAGGAGCCAACCAATGCAGCCGTGGATTCACACCAAGTTAGCCTTGGTAAGTCTCACAATCGCAGGCTGGACCTTGGATTCCATCTCGACATCAGCAGTCCAGCGGTCGTTCAAGACCCCTTTCTTCTTTGCAACTTCTGCGGCAGCGCTGGCGGGATTCCGAATGACCCTCAGACAGAACGCCAAAATGTTTTCGAGCAAGAGTAAAGTACTCTTCTGTGACATGCCCACTACATCATCATGCTTGGAGTTGAGAGGGGCCAATGCATCCCGCAAGCCCTGCACCTGTGCACAAGGTTCCGAAAAGTCCTTGATGAAAGAGCCAACTTTGCCGATCTCCTGACAAACAGGCATTGAAAACAAAATCTAGTTAATCTAGTTGTCCTAACACCCAACAGACCCAAAAAATACTTTCAATCTCTTGGCGAAATTTGTGAATAGCTACCTAGAATAGAAACTACGGACGCAAGGCTACCGATGGCACATATGTCGGTCCTTCTTGACCTGCACAAGGGACTCATCCAACTGCCTGGCTGGGATTTGTCCGATGGTTCTCTTGGCAATCTTCAAAATCTCATCATCATCGTCGCAACCATCGCACTCCGCATGCCAATCGTCATCGATCCATCGACCACAAATCTCTGTGATACGTCGTTTCATCTCCTCCAAAGATTCGTCCAATGCTGTGGCTGCCAGATCAATGACATCTCGCAATTCACTTGGTTCAATGCCTGTCATCACGACCTCATGGTTGATCTCAGCATAGTTTGAATACAACCGTGCTTCAACCGGCGGCAATGTAAACATCTTCTCAAGCTCTGTCTTAGCATGCAGGGTTTGTCCAAGACTGGTCGTCCACTGCAGCAGCAAGGCATTCTTGGTATCCTTGAGAATGCAAGCGTCTGTGGAAGAAGAGTCCAATGACAAGAACTTGATAGAAGTTTGCTTGGTAGTCAGGGCAGCCTTGACAAACGTGCACATCTGCTCCACAATGGTACTCAGGGGATCTTTCACTACCTTGGCCAAATGTCGGATCGCAGGCGGCTTCAAAGACAGCTTGTCCAAGACCTCCTTGTCAGTGCTGACCACCTGGAAATTCAAGAATGCCAATGCCACTATCAACATGCTGTGTCTTCCTAAATTTGTTCGTTGGAATTATTGAGGGATTGAAGATAACAAAAATCCTCAGGTGCTTTGTTGGAAACCGAAGAACAACTATATATATATATATTATATACATATATATAGTTACTTATGCTTGCGCAATCTCAATCCAAAGTACAAATAAATAACTATACTCAGCTACTTGAGTTGAACAGGCATGTACTATATGTCTTGCCTAAAATGTGTTCATTTAAAAATCTATTGGTCTAGCCGCTCCTCAAATTCACTTGCTTGACTGACAAAACTGTGGGTTGGATTCTGAATACTTGGTAAGAATCCTGCCTCTGTGTACATCTCACGCAAGCCATTCAGAACTGCCAGAGTGCCTGCATTCTGAACTGGCATGGGGCAATCTGATCCGCACTTGGTCAATATGCCTTTGACAATCTTGGGGTCGAATTGATGGACAGACTCACCACCAGTGGAAGCGGCCGTGCTGTGTGCCTCATTGAATTGGTCAGCCCACCTCTTCAAGTCCGAGAAAGCCATGGTCTTGTTGTGTTTGGTGGCATACTTCACCAGCTTACCCTCTGCTGCCAAAGTATCATCATCCCTCCCACCAAAGCTTTGCAACGCAGACTGCAAGGAGGCCATATTTTGAGAGTTCACGAGAGTGACATCAGCTGCCTCTTGACTGCAAATGCGATTCACAAGCTCTAGGGTCTTCTCCTTCAACTTGATTCTGAATCTCTTGGAGTCATCCAAGCGAAGCCCGTTGGCAAATTCCGGCATCATCTGAATGGCACGAAAGATATCTCCTGGAACCGGCGAATCAGCATTGAGCTTTGTCATGAGCTCCAACATCTGGGGTCTGAGTGTTGGAGCAGAGCCTGCTGTTTTGACGCAATCCTTCACGGCCTTTTGCAATAGCTCCCTAGAGTCAACCTCCTCCGGTGCATCCTCTTTCGGGTTCCCAGGGCTTTTGAGAATGGATCGCACTGATCTGGCAAACAAGCTGGGTCCATTGTTGGGGTAGTTCAGAAAGTAGGTGACTGATTTCACGTCGTTCGTCTGCACAGGCAAATCTTCCCACAGCATCAAAGTACCGCACATGATGCTGAATTTGCAAAGCTCGGATACAAGGAGTTGCAAACCTTCTCGTTCTCGAGCTTTGAAGAAATCATGTTTCTCAGGCACATCGGAATACAGGTCCAAGCACACTGAACAGAACTCTTTGAGCATCAGAAGATTTGTGGGATCCACGCACTTGCCCAACAACCCAATCAAGAAGTCGCTTTGCAAAGCCTCTCCGAGAGCATCAGTCACTGCCTGATACGGTTTTTGAAGGCTTGGTTTGGCACTGCTCAAGTGATTTGGTCATCTGGTATTTGTGTGTGTCGCTCATTGGTTTGCATTGCGAACACATGGAGAGCAAAACACTCACACATGAAAAACACTATCACTACCGTATGCCGTATGCCGTACGCTTTCGATTAGTTTAGTTAGCTACAGCTATCATGAAATTAGATCATCCCTTTTTTCAGGTTCCAGCATTTGCAAATTGCTGCGGCCCTTCGACATCACACAGGACAACAACAACAACAACAACAACAACAACAACAATCACAACAACTGCAAATAACTCTTGATCAGTGACTAGTTGACTAGCTGCTAGTTTAATCAGTTTAGTCAATCACAGCCTTCCATTTTTGAATCTGGTTCTGCTCAGACTCCATTTTCATGGTTTGGTCACCTTTGCCATCGTCGCCCTCAACTTCATAGTCATCGAAATCGTCGCGTTCAATGCTGTCGATCATCTCCTTCATGAGAAGAACGAAACTTGGGTTCTTGTGACAATACCACTTGTCATCACCGAAGCTGCTCTCGTGGTATCGCCAAACGCAAGTGCCCCGCAGAAGGTCCTGAATAGAGGCAGTGTGGTTGGAAGAGCTCTCACTGGGCTTGATCTCTCTGCAAATCCATTCCAATCGACCCTGAAAAAGACGGCTTGTAATCTCCCACTTCATTGGAGAAGGAACTGATCCCAAATCATCCTTGAGCACAAGCAAGATCCGAGTCAGGTCAGTCACTGGGGTGGAAGAAATCTTGATCGTCAACAAGGTCTGCACAGCTTCAATCTGAACGATTCTTTCTGACAGAATGTGCTGCTGCTGAGCTTTGTGTTCAGTCAGGGTGTCAAGAACTTTCCTTGCCTCAGTCGTTGGTGGAAGGAGTCAGTGTTACTGCCTGCTACGACTATTTACTATTACTAAATATTACTATTCTATATATTACTGTAAACTGTTTTACGGCTACCACTACTACATAGTTACTATATATTCAAAAGTGATGATGATGATAAAGGCTTGTATTCAAGATTTAGGTGACTACCATCAAGACTGCTTACAAACTATTATTAACCAGTACTGCTCACTAGAATCACTAGAAGGATTACTGCTTGGAGGCCAAACAAATGTTATCCAAACAGACTGATCGAGATACGCCAGTGAGAAGGCACCCAATCTTGTTTCCAGGTTGCACCAGTAGATCGGCCACCTTGAGCTTGAACAAACATCCCGAAGGGCTGCGGCCAGTGATGCCAGCATGGCGTTTTGCGACATTTCCCATGTCTGGGTCGGACACCTGGAGTTCGATCAAAGCAGAAGTGCTCATTGGAACGGTGCTCTCAACCTCATCATCATCATCAGCATCTTGCAATGCCCTCTTGCGCTTGTTCACCCTCTTGGGAGCTGCCTTGGGGTTGGCTCCTGCCGCAGCAGAACCAAGGGATCCGATCGCGCTGGAGAGTCGCACATGCACTGGACCTTTTCGATCAAAGGTACTGGCACCCTCCTCATCCATGTCACCGAAAACGTCATCTCCTTCTCCCTTCCTCTCCGCCATGTCCTCATCCTCATCCTCATCCCCACTTTGCATCATCTGTCTCTCCCTTTCAGCTTCAATCTCATTCGCTTTCTGCACCAGCTCTGCCAGAGTAGGTGGACCGGTTCTTGAGTTGAAGTGCAGGTTTGTTGGCCTGACATTCCTCATGTGTCCTCCCTGCGCATACTTGAACCAGGTGTCGCCTTGCTCTTGGGCTAGCTGCTCTGAAGAAAGCAACTGGTGTTCTTGCTGCTCAACTGTGACGTCAAACGAAATTCGGATCTTCCGCACAGAGTGCAACAGAGATGGATCCATTCCTGCCAAAGACACCATGAAGAAGTGTTTTGGTTCACCTTCCTCATTTCTGAGGACGAACTCCTTGATCATCGGGTTCTTTTTTCCAAAGTCCTTTGGAACCATGCCGACATGTGCCTTGAACTCTGCTTCGGTCAGCAAGCCAGCCTCAGAGTACACGAGAGTACCTGCCAGAATTTGGAAAGCACACCGCTGTGAAAGCAGCGCAAAGCATCCCAGGCAATGAGTTTGTTACAGTTCTTTAGAGTTACTTACAACTAATTACACTGTCAGTTCCACGGTGGCTCCAAATGCCAAGATTTTCTCACAGTTGGATGAAGCTTGAATCATTGCCCTAGACTAGATGTATCCCATCCAGGTAGTAATCTAATCATTTAGATTTAGATTGGAATTGAAACCACAAATCTGAGTCCAAATAAAATCGAAGTTACTCATACCTGATCTCGTCATCACACCAGTTGGAGGCATGAACTGGGATCCAGGAGAGTCACCATGCAAGCGGTCATGTACTTGGTTCGCACCATCATACCAAGCATGAAATGTTTCATCTGAGCGGTACAACTCCACAACGTCAGAAGGGTCAAGGTCTGGTCGCAAGCTTTGAGATAGGGAAATATGCTTCAGGCATTGATTGCCGGTGGGTCTACCGTTCTGGTCCGCAGGGAAGGCCACATCCTGCCAAATCCAATTCTGCAGCTACCCACCGTGCGAGTTTCTACTCCTGATTTGCTAGTACTAGTCATAGTCTCCAGTAGCCACCAGTTCTCCATTCTGAGTGGAATGTTTACATATAAATTGTAAACATATGTAAGCATGTTCTATGATTACCTTCGGTGAAATCAACAACGCAATTCGTTTGACTTGATTTGATACTTTTGAGTTCAAACTAAAGCGCCATTTGCAACAGCTATTAAGCAGCTCAGCTATCATCCCATGTCCTTGGAAGACCGACCGCAAATATCGCACAAGCACTCTGCAGTCTTTCCACGACGGCTGGTGCTGGTTGTTGTCGTGGTAGCAACCGATAATGTGCCACTGGACTTATTGGTGATCCTTGCCAGCTGCAGTGCATTGGATGTTGGTGGCGCTCCTGATGCCTGCATGGTCAGGGACCCTGCAGAACCAAAACAGAATCACTGATTGTAAGACTGTAATAAAACCTGTTGACTGAGTAGACTGCAATGACTATTGACTATTGACTATTGGTTTCTTTGTTTGTTTCTTGACACACAAGTTCAAAAGATGCTGAACTACCAAAACTAAAAACAACAAAGATTTGGAACCCAAAGACCTTGGTGACGGGGGTGCCCTTCTTCCTACTACCAGGAGGCTTCGACTTCTCCCCTTTGTCTGCGTTGTCTCTGGGGCCCATGAATCCAAATGCAGCACAGCAGCAGCAGATCAAACGGTGAATCGAAAACCGACCGACTGCAAGCCAAACACACTGTGAAGCGCTGGATGAACAAGAGAGGAATCACTCACTCACTACTCATTAGTCACTTTATACTCAGGTCACGGTCACGAGTCACTCACTGTTCACTCACGATTCACTCACTATCTGCTATATACTATATTCACTTTTGATTCATACAGACCTGTGATGTCACTGAATGCTGTTTGCTTGCGCTGCTGCAACATGAAATGTTGCCACCTGCTACCCACATCCTTGCACAACCCATGGAACATGTGCATGCGCTGCATGGGTCCATCATGAAAGACAGTAAGAGTTGCATAAGCAGTGATTGCACTGTGTTGATCCCCGCAACTATTCCCCAGAATGCTTCTGAAGCAAAAAACACTTTTGTCATGATCAATGATCGTCAGGGTCGCTGATCCGCTGATGAGTTGGCGATTGCTTGACGGCGTGACAATTCCTGCTTAGCTGCTTAGCCAATCCACACACTTGTAAAAAAACATGTTCAACCTAGCAGCCAATGTTCATAGTCATAATCATAGACAACCAGCCTGATTAATAACCAGTGAAGGTCATCACTACTCACCGTCACCAAGCAATCCAGCAACGAATCATTGACATGAGCAGGGAATTTGCTGGTTTGTCCATTGGAAATCCAACAGAGATTCACACTGAGCCTAAATCTAGTCAAGCCCAGTGGCTGGCAAATTGGCATCTGTTCTTTCGAGACGAGGAAATGACTCAACATGATCGATTCTGAATATCTATGAATCTATGTTATTACTTATGCTGGAACTATGCTACCTTTTTCATCTAACAGCCATCATTGTTTTTTGAGCCTACACTGACTCTACATAACTGCCAAATCGCCCTTAACAATATGAAGCGCCCAGAAAATGGTCGCCAGACAAGGCAAACAAATGCCTTCGCCGGCAAGCTTTCTTACATCTTCCGGGCTCATGCTGTTTGGCACGAAGATCTCTGGTGAGTAGCCCTGGAGCATTAAATGCTCCCGCGGTGTGATCATGCGATTCAATCCAAAATGATACAAACGAGTGCTCGTGCAAAGGGTACGCAAGTAGCCCTCTTTGTCTGAAAAGGGTCTACGGATTGGATTTTGTGAAATGTCTATGACAAAATCCCGATGAGCACCACACTCACGTCCGGAACGGGTCATGTTGTTGTCAACAGCAACCTTGCGTCTCTTGCATGCCTCAACCCATGCAAGATCTAGCATTTCCATGACGCGCTTGTTCCTGGGCAAACCGGTCTCTGGACCGGCAAAACGAGTTGTCCATGGGTGGAAAGAGGCAGGCACTTTCAATTGAGACCTCCAGTTCGAAATCTGGATTTCCCATTTCTGGACGCCCTTTGGATGACGATGTACTCCTGATGATGAACCATCTTCACCGGCTTCCTCCTGACAAGGACCCAAAGGAAGAGAAAGAGAGACAGGATCAAGAGAACTTAGACTCACACTCGACTTCCAGACAAAGGAAGAAACGGAAGAGCATCAGCAAGACAGCAAGACTCAGCAAGACACGCAACTTAAATTAAACAGAGAAAAAGAGGGGGAGGGAGAGATAGAGAGAGAGAGAGAAAGAAAGAAACTAGAATCCAGAAAAATTGAAGAGAGCTGAGTTGAGTATGGACAGTATAGTATAGAGTATAGAGTCAGGAGGGAGGGAACGAAAGAAGTGAACACAAGGATAAGGAAAAAAACAAATATTCATCATACCAATAGAATCCAATAGACAAGTTAAACACATATATGTATATACAAGATGTATGAAATTGATTTGATGCACACAGTGATCTGCTCAAAACACATTCATAAGATATGAAACAAAATTACACACATTTGTTTGCGCTTGCAAATGCAAACGCATATACATTTACATGTACCTGTGTCAAAAAAAAGAAAGATCTACTTGGTGAATCTTTGTAGTACACTTGATAATTTGTGTTCACCCATATGTAGGTATGAACAAACTTACATACATACATTCACACATACTTGCACAAATACATATGTACAAAAAAAACATATACGTATACATATACATATACATGGGTGTGTCGACATATGCATGTTTAATGTGTGTGCGATTGCCCGTGAAAAAAAATAATTCAGGGATGGCTGCACTACTGACTACTGAGTGCACAAGGTGGGGTTGATGTGTCGGTTTGATAGGAAAAGAGGTGCATAGAAGGCTGCGGTGGAGTCTTTGGTATTTACCTGTTGGCTATTTGCTTATCCATTCAACTCTTTGTAAACCTCTCTCTATGGGTGTGCCTCTCATTGTACTTGCATACCTGCGCACTTCCTTTCTATCTGTCTATATATGCAAACGTCTCCCTACCTAATCCTCCATCTACTAACGAGAGTATCAATTCATCTTTCTGTCCATCCAGTCACCCCTCTATTCATCCATCAACACATCTCTGCAGTGATTCAATTCGCGGCTTTTCACACAATAGTTGACTTTGGTTTCAGTGTTAGATGGTGTTCTTTCTACTTGATTCTGCTGTCCCATGTGTCTAGATGTTTGTTCGTTTGTCTTTGCATCTACCTATGTATCTATCAAGCTTTCTGCATCTTTGCCTGCTTGCCTGCTTACCAGTTTATTTGTATAGGACAATTAGTCACATAATAATCTACAATTACTTCTTGTGGTACGTTCATTAGAGATGATTGTAATGCTGTTTGTCTAGTCCAATAAAGTCTAGTCTAGTCACTTAGTGTTTGGCAATTTCGACCAACCAAATATACTGATTGTCCATTTGCTGCTCCGTTCTGGAAAGGCGTATGCTGCATCACTCATATCACTAAACTCTAAACAAAAATCCGCCGCCCCCTAGCAGCAAAAGCATGGGGGGTGCTTGTAAAATTGTGAAACGTACCAACCGACGCTGATTAGTGACTGGACTGGACTCCACATTGGCTCCACACTAGGTCACTAGGGCAACCCAGGCCTAGGGCCTAGGGCCAGCTGCCTAGCCACCCAGCCGCGACCTAGACCTAGCTCACCAGTCACCAATCCATGCCCAAATCCCAATATCAATAAATTTTGAAAATCCTAAGTTTCAAAATCATTTTTTGGAATCAAGTTCAAATCACTTTTTTGGAATGCTGCACCCCACACATATTTTGATGCTGGAAAAGATGATTTTGAACCTGTTTTCAACCTGGTTTGAAATTGATTTTTCATGATTTTGGTGATTTTGGAATTGGTTTGTAAACACAACTAAAAAAATTGTTTTCAAGGGGTTCCCTTAGGCCCTACTGTCTTTGGGAAATGTTTCAAAAACCTCGAAAAAAAGTGATTTTGAAGGTGATTTTTAAAGTGATTTGGAACCTGATTCCAGAATGCTTCTTGGTTTTCCTGAAGGAAAACTTGGCAAAAACCTCGAGAAAACCTGATTTTTCAGTAATCTCTGCTTTTCCTTTGAAAGGGAGGGCCTTTGTGTTTGGGAAATGTCTTAAAAACCTCGAAAAAAAGTGATTTTGAAAGTGATTTTTAAAGTGATTTGGAACCTGATTCAAGAACGAGTCTTGGTTTTTCCTAAAGGCAAACCTGGCAAAAACCTCGAGAAAACCTGATTTTTCAGTAATTTCTGCTTTTTCTTTGAAAGGGAGGGCCTTTGTCTTTGGGAAATGTCTTAAAAACCTCGAAAAAAAGTGATTTTGAAGGTGATTTCAGGGTTGGTTTGCTGCCAAATTCTAAAAAAGAATTTGATTTAGAATCTGATTTGGAATTGATTTTGGGGTTGGTTTGTGGGCAAGGCCTTTATTCGTGTGAAGTCTTCAAGAACTGGGTGTGGGATTCCAAAAAATCAATTTTTTTCGAGGAAAAACTGATTTTGGACCTGGTTCAAAGCCAACATTGGAAACTTGATTTGAGCACCTAAGTTGTCAGTTGAATCAGGTTGCAAACCAGGATTAAGAATTGATGGAAAGGGACTTCTATGTCCTCAGCAGGGACCCTTAGTTTGGACTCACTTGCTTGGTCCTCTTCATCCAGGTTCCTGGGCCTGGATTCCAAAGCTAGCTGGACACGAGGATCTTCGGAACGCAGAAAGAGATGTTGGAAATCGATTGGGCCACGTGCTTCTTGTTTCTGAATGATTTCCTGACAGGATCGGTAAGCCCGGTAAGCCGTAAGCTACCCAGCTACTACCGAGTAAGTAAGTGAGTAATTATTGGCGTTGCTGTTGTTTGTCAGCCGTATGATTAATAAATAATATACATGTTATGAACGGCTTATTAAGTTACTGCTCACAAACAACTGGTATCAACACAAATATCATTATCCCAAGTTTCGAATATATATATATATAATATACTGACCTAATCACTTAATTACCTAATTCAATATTCTGATTCTAACCCCTCGCTAACCGCTAACCGAACCCTGACCATGGTATTACCTTACCAATGATAACTACTAAAGTTGGTACTGGGAAGCCACATTCACTGCAGCCGTATCTGCGTAGCTGTAGCTGAAAGTAAGTGAGTGAAGAATGAAAATCCAGCAAATGTCATTTTGGCATTACTACACTACACTCGAAGCTGAAACCATGACATGCAATTGCAACAAAGTGTCTGCAACCACTTTCTTGAAATGGGCAACATCGTTTTCACGGAAGCAATCTTTCCTGAGCATCACCATGAAGATCCTGGAGAAACAAGAGAAGCTGGAGAATTTGCAATCTAGAAAATCTCGAGAGCAAAGGATGACTGAATCATTTGAAAGCAGTGGTAGTGGAGTCTCATGAGGCTAGAGTCTAGAGTTTAGAGTGGATCACTGCTGTGTCAATACAGTTGCGATGGTGGCCCGCTGTCACTGCTAGAATCCAAACTCTGTTGACGCTGCCAGGTTGGCTTGCATTTTTCTCGTTTCTGTTGATTCTGTTGGTCGCAAACCGTTTTCAAGACTGTCCCTGTTTAGGGAATGTCTCTGGGTTCCTCTGTTTCACCTTCCTCCCTCTGTCTCTCATGCGCAGAAAATGCACGGGACCCTTCGATTCGCAAAAGTTCTGACCTTGCCTCCCTTCTAGCTGCAAACGTTCCAGGAGATATACTCTTATGTTCATTGGGTGTGTCATACTCGGCAGAACGCTTCAGCCAGTCATACAAGAGTCCTAGAGGACGTCCTTGTCCCAAGTTCCTCGAACTTGGATTGACTGTCCTTTTCCTCTGACAACTGCGACCATGGATACTGCAATGTGCTCTATAAAACCCAAAAGTTTGGTTGAAACGTATTTCCCCATGTGGAGTGAGCAAAACATCTTCTGCCTGACCAGGTGCCCTCACAATGCGGGCTATGGCAGCATTTGCAACATCTTCAGCCACATCAGCATCATCAGAATCAGAAGATGAGGAAGAACTTGAACTGCTACTGCTACTGCCACTGGTGCTCGCGCTGCTAGAACTCTTGCTGGGATGGATGTTGTCTTGAGCTGCAAGATCAGGGACCGCAACCACATCTGCGTCCATACTGTCAAACAAATCTAGAATGTTCTCGGTAAGAGCATCATCAGCATCGATGTTTGCATTCGATGCCTTTTTCTGGACTGCGCCATCACTTTCGTCAGATTCCGATGCAGGAGGAAGTTCGTTGTCTGAATCTAAATCCACATCTGAAAATGCAAATTGCAAGGGTTCTTGATGAAATTCATCCATCTCATCATCTGCAACATCTCCAGGAAGATTATCATTCTCAGAGTCAATGTCTGCAATGCCATCATGTTCGACCTCTGCTTCTAATTCTGCATCAATATCTGCAAGTGGGTGTAAAGCGGCTCCCCTGATGGCAACTTTCTTATTTGAACGCAACCTGGCATCACTCTTGGGTTGACCTCTTGCGGGTCTGCTGGCAGTTGGCTTTCTCCTCTTTGTACGAGTTCTGTGCGTGTCCATCTCAAAATCATCGCCGCCCCAAAAGTGTTGCGGTTCAGAATCAGGATTTAGCTTGCTAATTTGCACAAAGCCAGAACGGAATTCAAAGGAAAGCATGGTGTGGTGACAGCTATCAATCATAAACAGCTCCAAGTGGTAAACGGCTTTGAAGTCCATCTCGGAATGGAAGAACGGCACCCCCATTTGGAACTCAGTTGAGCACATGTCCTCATCAACACCAAGGTCGCCTTCGGCTTCCTCCTGCTTCAAGCCTCATTTCAAGACAGCTGGGACGCATGCATGTGCTCTTTCTGTTTGGTAAAGGATCAAAATCAATGTGGTATTATCAACATATAAATAAAGTTTACCAGGCATGCGATAGGTCTACGCAATACAAGTCGCTTGCAGTAAGTTAAAAAGTAGTGACTAGTCACTTCATAGGCTAGGACCACAACCCTTGAAACAGGCTCTGAGCTTTCTGATCCAAACGCCGTCTCAAAAATCTTCATATTGCGGAAGAAACAACATCTGCATATGTAACATGAAAAAATAAAGCAATGAATGTGCCGAATAAAGCATGCACACATCAGGTCAGTGAAGCGCCCAAAGGCCTACTGACCTACTGATATTTAAGTGAAACCTGAATACAATATAGTTTCCAGGACTCTACAACTCTACACTCTACAATAAAATAGATCCATGATAAATGTTCTCAATTTTGCAACTACATCATTGCATGGTCACCACCTTACTGCCGAGTAAGCAAGGTCCTCTTGAAATGTCGCGCTGGAAGAAATAGAAAATAACTATTATCATTATCAGATTATCATTATCTCCCCGAGCCGAGCTCAGTGAATGAAGCAAAAGAGTTCAACAGAATCATAGCCAACCAAGTGACCCAAAGTCTCGAGAAGGAGCACACTCATGCCATTGGCAGATTGTGAACTTGCTTCATACAAAGGCAGCACAGTCATAGTCCAAGACTGAAAATTCACCCAGCCGATGTGAACAAACACCTTCGAACTGAAAACCTTCCCGTTCCTCTCATATCGCTTTGCTGCAGGATCCCCTGGTGGATCATTGACATAAAACCCGACCACCAAAGAAGCAGACTCCAGTAACTTTCTAGCTTCAGATTTCTTCTTTTCTTTCGGCCTTGACCAGCACACAAGTTTGAGGTAGGTCACAAGTTTCTGGTAAAAGACCACAGCAAGTTCGCCTTGCCTGTGCCCAGGCTCCCCAGCATTGCGGCAAACACATATGCCAGTATGGAAGCACGGTGTTGGTTCAAAAAGCCCAGACAAAGAAGCTTGTTCAATCGCAGGAAGATCGTCGTGTCTGATAAGCAAGGACTGCCTGGCCCAACTGTCTTGCAATTGCTGATGCAAACCAGTCTTGGAAGCCGATGTGTTGCCTTCACTCATCACAGCCTCCAGGAAAACAGCAAAATTAGAATCAAGGGGCCATTTGTTGCATCTAAAGTCTTAAAGGCTTCACTTGGTCATTGGACTCACTTTAAATACTCCAGACTCTAGACTGATAAGGTTCAACTGTGACTTACCATGAGCTGCCAGAAATTGCAAGAACCTGAACAGGTTCATAATAAGTACAAGTACAAGTCATACTGATGTATTATTTGAACTGTTTTTTGTTAACGGCTCACTCTCGATTATTGGTGGCAAGAAACTGAGACCATCTTCAAAGCTGGTAGTTCAACATTTGCCAGAACCACAGGAATGTGGGTAGTGTCGTGCGAGATGCTTGAGAATGTCGTTTTCGCATCCGCTGCAGGCAGCAAACATAGCTCTGAACAAAGCCCTTGCCCAACTTCATCTGTGTGCTTTGCCAAATGATCTGCTTGCTCCTTGTAATGCTTCGCCAACTTTGATGCCAACTTTCTTTGATGCTGAGTCACTGCTTTCAGTCCTTTCTCAAAGGTGCATTCAGCAGAAGCCGGAATGGACAACACACCTGCTGAGGCATCAGCTGCCACGATCACACCAGAAGGCAAAATTGAGTTGGGTTCGGCATCTGAACTCGGAGCAGCTGGGGCGGCTGTTCTTATAGGTTTACCAAACGATGCGAAGCCATGCCGCCAAGCAATCGTTCCCCTTTGACCCAAATCGACAAAGAACTCTTTTTCTTCTGGTGAAAGGGCATGGTACTCATCTTTGGCTTCTTTCAGAAGTTCTTTGGTGAACTTCATTCCTTTCTTCCGCACATGCAAGAATGCTTTCCAGGCTCCTCCTCCACCACCTTTCCCCGTTCTCTTGCGCCGCTCAGTGACCAAAGGAGCAGCTTTGCTTGGATCGCTTGGTTCCTGTTCTGTTGCGGTACTTGGCACAGACTGACGCATCATCCAGTGAACGTTGACACTCTCCAAATGAGCGACCCACGTCTGCAAACTTTTCAAGATTGTCAACCGTCTGGTCAGCGCATGTTTGCTTTCCATTGCAGCAATGTCCAAGTCGATAGCCGTTGCCATAGTTTGCAGGCAAGCAAGAGCACAATCGCTTGATGCAGCCTCTGGAGTTGGAAATCTCCGGAAAAAATTTGCTGCCAGTTCATCATGCATGCAGACCGGAAGGTTGCAAACTTCATCCACGCATCCCACAAGAAGTTTGAAAAGCAAGTAGGGGTTCTTTTTGTGATGTGTTCTGAGGAGCTGGTGCATCGCGCTGCCACAACGTGCGATCATTCGAAATGAAAGCGATCGGTTGGCCAAATTCATGTCTTTCAGCGGGACTCCACGCGGGCTTCGGAGAAACAACTTGACCAAAGAGAAGTAAAATACTTTGACGTCTTTGCCCAGTGCAGCTTCCAACACTCGGTATGTCCGTGGCTGCTGCTGACTTGACAGGGTTTCTTGGGCTTTGTCGAATTTTTCTGACCCCAAGAAGAAGAAGCGGTGAATCAATGATCTCACCGTGTGCATCACATCCACCAGAATCATAAGCCTTGGCAAAGGGTTTGACAATGCCCAAAGACCGGCTTTTTGTTTGAAGGCCTTTTTCTGTGCAGCTGAGGCATCAAAATTGCCTTCGGCATTTTGAACAGCTGCTGAAAAATCCTCAAGCAACTCTTGCTGAACAGGTCCTTCAGCTGCTTGCAAGGCAACCAAGGGGTCAAGCTGAAGGCATGAACGACTGTCATTCTGCAAGAAACTCATATCTTGCTCATCATTACCACTGCCATTCATGTCTGCCAGTGCCATTGCTCCACCTGCAAGACCAGGTTGTGTAGTTGTAGGTGGGTCTGGTGCCAAATTGGCCGTTGAAATGCCTGTGAACCGACGCATGAGTTCTTTGTGCAGCCCATGGCAAGCCATCAGCAAACCATTCCAGGCAAGTGGGATTTCTTGTCCAGACCACCTGCTCTTCACATATTTTGGACACTTGTGTGGTAAGAGCATGGGAACCACATACCGTCTGACTTTCTGCACTGTATGTGACCAGCTTTTGCAGCAGTTGTACACACAGAAATGTGTGATGCGTTCACTTTGCCAGTCATCATTCAATACTGAGCTAAGAACAAATCGTTGCTTCAAACGCAGCAATGTCTTGGCCTCTTTCCTGCCTCTCGATAGTGATGTTGGCAGCGGAAGTAGAGCATCCAACACCTGCTCACGATACTCCTGAATGTAGCCAGTGGGTGGTTCATCATACTGAACAGTGAGCCGTTCAAGCAAAAGTGCTGTCAATATCTCCCTGGCTTTGGCAAGGCTTCCCATATCTCTTTGTGCCAAAGACGTTGCCAACATGCCAGAAATATCTGAGGCAACGATGTCTGCAGAAGATTGTTGGACTTGAGCAATCCTGTGAATGTCGCAAAAGAAATTGACTTTGTCCCATTTCCGGTTGTCTGCGTTCAAGGATTTCTCAGCCAACATGTTCGCTGCGTATCTGTCACTGGTCGAAACATGCATGTGCCAGCTAAATGCATCGTTTGAAGAGGTACTGTCACCACCGATTTGGTCAAAGCCAGGGATTGCCTTGGCTAAGTTTCGACTGAATTTTCAAAAATAGACGAGACACACAACAAAATGTCAATGAACATCCATGAATTGAATTAGGCTATATCGGGCCCATGAAATGAATAGGCAACGTTTTTGCTTCAATGCTGGAAAGTTGCGTTCATGGCATCCAGAATGCATTTCTTCGTGCAACGAGCAGTGGTGCGATCAACAGCTCGCAGGAGACAAGGCATTTTGCCCCTGAATACCAAATACCTGCCATCCAGCTTGGATTTGCAAAGGCCGTAGATGGAAAATTCTGTTTGCATGAGCTTTGTCTGGTCTGAGACGTCAGTTTCGATTGTCTCATGATTCTCATGTTGCTCTGCAGTTTGCCCTGGCACAAAGTCCTGATTCTTGAAGCATTCATCACGCTCTGAAGTTAGAACATGGACACGGCTCCGCATTGGGGTCTCATCGTACCTAAATTTTCGTAGGATCATGATTCCTTCCAAATGCCCTTGGTGAATTTGCTGAATGACATGGCCTAGCAAGCCCTGCCACAGCATGCCAGTGCAGTGAAGTGAAGCGGATGCAGCTTGAATGGATCGACGAGCAAATGTGCCTTCACTGTCGTTGCTGAGCGCTGCAAAACCACGATTGGAAAGAACCAAACTGTTTGTCAATTGTTCGACGATTCCCTCGCCAGCAGATCCATCTGTCGATTTCCTGGCTGCAACCATCAGTATCGGTATATTATAAAGCCACCAAAAATGTGTCGCAAGATAAAAAATAAAATGTAAAATGTAAAACAGTAAACCACAAACAAACAAAAACCACAACACAGCTGAACAGTTCGCATTGGCAAAAACAAATATAGAAACACTTGCCCTAATGAGTAGAGCTGCTTCTCCAAACCAAATCTGCAAGCGTTGAGCAACGCCCTGTACACAAATGGCACTCCATTGCGAGATGCTTCACTAGAGTCCAGCCAACAAAGAAATTTTGCATTGGTTGAACAATCACCCACGGCCAACGCCGATGCAGAGTCTTCAACTTTGGTTTTTCTGTTACTTGTCAAGAAGGTCCTTGCATATTCAATGGTTCCTGGCACCAATTCAACTCCAGCTTTTGCGCCAACATCCGGCAAGCCTTGTTCAGCCTCCAACCTAGCAACTGCCTCCTGGAACATTTTGCTACCCCGTGGGCGTCCGCGACCACGCTTCTCACCAAGGACGCTACCTGTACCTGCACGGCTTTTGTCAGTGGATCTAGTCAATCTAGTCAGAGGAAGATCTTCACCATGGTTTTGAAACAGAAAATCATAATCTTGCTCGTCATCAACAGCTGGATTGGTAGCAGGTCCCTGCTCAATTTGAGCAGAGCTTCTGCCAACAGAGAGGAATTCTTCCATGTCGGCATCTTCATCATCGCTCTCCATGGCTCTTTTTGAGATTTGCGCACATGGAACTCAATGCATAGTAGATGGATGGAAAAATAAATGGATGGATGGATGGACATCGGATAGATCAATGAATAGATGGATAGATGGATGGATCGACAGATGGATAGAAAAATAGATGGATAGATGGAAAGTGGATGGATAGATAGATAGATGAATAGATAGATAGATAGATAGATAGATAGATAGATAGATAGATAGATAGATAGATAAATGACCAGATAGATAGATAGATAGAAAGATAGGTAGATAGATAAATAAATTCATATATATGTTTTTAATATTGATGAATGTATCGATAAAACATGATGAAACTTACTGAATGGTAGAAATGTACAGGGCTAGGTGCTAGTGGTCACATGTTGCCGAGCGATAAAAACATTGTGTTTTTTTGCAGCTATGGCTTCTGGATGATACAAAGCCCATGACGTTTTGGACTGTAACAAGGCCTAGGGCCTAGAGTCCTAGAGCCATGAAACGAAACTGCGAACAAGTGGACGGCTCTAACTGCAAACCCAGGCACTTGGTGAACCCCCTTGCCTGCTTGACTGCTTGAACCCCCTTGCCCTTCCCAGTCCTTGGACGTCTTACCTTCAGCCAAATCTTGGCATCCATGGAAAACTTGCACAGAGAATAGCCATGCTGCAACTTTATCCGCTTCAAATGCTGCAGAAACCTTGGCGCTCAGGATGACTAATGACTAATGACTACTAAATTGACCCTGTCCCAGAAACTTGTTTATAAAGTTGAAACCCGTCCTTGACATTTGAGAGACGATCATTGCAGTTGTTGACTGATTGAATGGTGTTAGCCAAGCAACAAATCGTACGGAGTGCGGGAATGCCCAACTTCAACTGGTTTGTCAAATCCTTCCACCTGCTCAGCTACTACAACCTTTGGCTCATGTTTCTCGATCAGTTTTGCAACACTGACCATCGTGACACTGTTCTCATGGTGTGAGGTGACTGAGTCCTTGCCAAATCGGTTGGACCTTTGTGTCGAGTATGGATGGCACGGTGATCCTACAATGCAAATCGCGGCCGTGGTTGAGCAAGGGCTGCATGTCTTCGACCGAGGGTGTCGTTTGCACGGCCCACCATTGATCTGGTGGTCCATGTCCTGGAACCAATGTAGCGGTGGATCTTTGAGATTGTAGAACACAAAGTCCTTGCATTTCAAGTTGGTGTCAGAACCACTCAGGATCACGTAAGGAATGCCGAGGGCCTTGCATGGGCACTAGGAGCCCAGGAGTCACGGCACGAGCCAGCCAGGCAATTGGAATGATTAAAATGATATTAATTAGAACATCTGCAATTCCAAACTGATCTGGTTTCTATTGATTGTGGCGCCTACAACAAAAATTGATTGCGATTAGACACCTCAAAGGTGCTTCAAAAAGTTGTCATAGGAAAGTCCAACCATAGATTACAGAGTAAAGTGGGCACCAAACTACTGTACATGTATATGTAAATACAAAACATCAAAAGACAATGAACCACATAATATGAATTGCGAAGCTTTCAAGCCCTGCCCTGATATGGGTAATTGTTCTATATCACAAAGCCAATGAAAACCAATCTGAGCATCGTCACATTTCAAAACAATATTTTGTTTGGCAGTTTCCCATTCTTGACACCATCACCATCGCTTTGCAATACAAATGTTTCATCTAAAATGCACCTCAAGCACGTGAGCTTCAGCACAAGCACCAGTGCAGCTTGACAACACTGGCACAGGATGTTTGCTCATCTGATGCGGAGAGGGAACATGCTTCCTGATGAAATTGGCCCACCACAAATCAGGCTCAGATTCTGGTTCACTGCTGGAACCACTCTCTGAGGAGCACCTTACCTCTTCCGCAGCTTCTGCTTCTTCACTTTCTTGGGACAATGCCTGATCTAGCCTGTGTATGTATTCATCCCAACCACCGTCTTCTTCGGACATGGTGGCTTCAAAAAAACTAGCAGCTCAGCTAGGCTAGACTCGAGCCACACACAACTAATGGGAGAACCATCAGGTCTCACTCAGATTTGAATCCAGTTGACAAATGAATTGATGAAAAACTGTTTCAAAGAATCACTTTCTCGTTTTAGGATGAAATCAACTTTAAACCAGAAAAAAAATCAAATGGACCTGCCTCAGGTTTTAGCTAACATCAATGTCATAAAGTCAGATCATTTCACCAGGATTGATCAAAAACCTTTTTTATCGAGAACCCCATGAATCGCTGCGTTTCCCTGAGAGCTTCCTCGTTAGCAGTTGGTAATTCCGTTTGGTCAACTGGAATAGTCATGCAGTCATGCCTGATTAATGTTAACCCTGGATTCATAATCCCTAGGTTTATCAATTGGAGGGTACCAGTTCAATGGGAAACCAAGGCTTTGGGGAAGTACCTCCTTTTAATCAACCAGGGGGTTGTCAGTCCAGGGTTGGCAGTACTAGCAACAGGTTTCACAGTTCGCATCATTTTACCCCTTCACGACGCTAGTGAATGACGTCAGGACATTACGCTCACTAGCTGTCAACCCCTATGAATCACATTGGTCAACCAACCATTGGCTACCAATTACTAGGGAAAATATAGTAAAATTAAAACTAATTTTAAATCACCAACCAGCTCATATACTCTATGGATACTATAGTGATATATAGTGATAAATCAGCTACTGGCCAGTCATGCACTGATGATGAATAGATCCAATGCCAGCCTTGTTGATTTGACTTCATTACCTTGGATAACCTGGTCTTGTGGATCAAACCTAGGGACTGGTTGGTGGTTTCAACCCCTATGAAATGTATTAGTCAACCAACCAATTGTTAATGATTAGTAGGGAAAATAAAAAACAGGTGAACGTAGGAAAAATCAGCACTGCCTCAAGATGATGTGCATCAATTGCGCCGGGCTTTACCTTGACCCTCAATTGACCCATACAAACATGTGGCTATGGGTCGATAGTAACCAACCAATTTTCTAGGGTAATCACCAACAATAGTAGGGAAAACAATGGTGAATGATAGGGGAACCAGGGGCACAGGGTTTTTGACCCACTGCCATATACAAATCGGCAAAAATCCTAAAATAATGGGTATCAATCCCACAAAACAAAGGGTCGTTGAGGGTCAAGGTAGTTTCACATGTTGCCAGTGAAGTTTCGATATCTCCAATTCGCGAACCATCTGCTGGTGATTTCTGCTGCAGCTGGAAGTGCCGCATGTGATAAACTATGCATGCACCATAATGGACTATAATCAACCAATATTTAAAATTACAATCGATCGTCGATCACGAACAATTATAACATAAGTAAGTAATATCAACTGTTCCAACATGATTACTACAAAAATGTTCCAACATGTTACAAACAATCAACCAATATAAGTTTATTGGAACAAATGCCCTTCTGAATCCATCATCAGCAAATCTCCCCTGTGCTCCTCTGTTCTTTCCTTCTGGTAATCTACAATAGCTGTGTGGAGAATACACCATTTCCACATGGTTTAGAATGTTTAGATTGATTGCTTTAGCATGGTTTATAATGGTTTAGCTGTTGGGAATGGGGGCCCATCTTCCAGCAAGCTTCATTCGATTACCAAAGGGCAATTGACTATTTATCATAACAATGAACCACAATCGTCAATCATAAATCAACCACCAACTATATACTAACCATCAACTCACCACCAAGGAACCATCAATTCGCCATCAAAAAAGCGTAAACAACCAACCATATCCAACCATCAACGAACCATCAACCAGTCCTCAATCCCTAGGCAACTGCTGCCTTTTTCGCGCTTGCGCGCCCGCGCCTTGTAGTGGTTGATGTGTCCCGATTTCCGCAGGAAGACCTCGGGCACCGAGGTCAAGTCTTCGTCCTGAGCAGCAACTTGGTCACCTCAAGGGGTTGCCATGGTGAGATGCCAGATGAACATCCAACGATAGGTAAATGTTTAAAGACAATGGTTGATGGTTGATGATGGTTGATGATGGTTGATGATGGTTGATGATGGTTGATTTCCTGGATTCTAGGCGCGTCGAGCCTATACAATGTCGTCCCAAGCACAGGTGGCAGGATCAACATGTAGTGAAAAGAAACTTGCAACTAAACAACGACTAATTCCCACACTGTCAAGATCTTCTTTGATGGCGTTTGTATCGCTGATAATTCATGAACCTTGTCTTGGCCGTAGGTTCCTCCACAGTTGAGATATCGAAGAGACTATGCGGTTGCAATCCGTCAGCAGACAAATGGTAGGATTTTGACCCATCCAGCAAGTCCAAATACCATGCAACGGCGGCTGCCGTTTGCTGTGGATTAGGCAGTACCGGACGTGGCGCAATACCCTTCGATTGTCCTGCAAAACCCAAACTCTTAAGCAAAACCGTCTTTGAATAAATAAAGTCAGGAAAACATCCAGCCCCCATCAAGCTCTCCAAGCATCGAATGGTTGCATGAAAAGAAAGCAATTGTCGAGTCACGCTTCGAGCTGATTTAGGCAACAACTTCGCAGCATCAGTATTGTAGTCCACAAAATGTGAAAAGGCTCCCGTACCACTAACACGCACTGGAAAATAGACACCTGTCTGCAAGAAAAAACTAAAACAGAGCTCCAGCCAGGTAATGCCCTGAATCGCAAAATCATGAATTCCGTCTTCAATCGCAAAGGTTTTGTGTTGTAACTGCGCAGGCCAAACAAGCATCCTGAACCAATGTATCATGGCTTTAGCAAGTCCTGCACCCATCAAATTGCAAGTGGCTAGATCGTCAGAGATTGTTGGACATTCGAAGTCCTCTGCTTGAAGGACTGCATACGAGTTTGCATGTTGCATCCATGTGTCCCTTGAACTGTCGGCCCTTACATTTACCACTGCATTCTTAGCAAGCTGCAAGAGTTTATGGCGCTCCAAATTGCAGCTTGCCATGAAATCAAGAACGAATCCCTGATTCTTACAATCAGATTCATGGTGTTACTTACATCTTCTGAGCTCTTCTTCGACAATGGTAGGCAATTTGTTGAGTGCTACTGTGACTATTGTATCGACTGTGTTATTACCAAAGGCCTGCCACCTCAGTTCCGGCGATTGGATATCTTCATACTTCTGATGGCTCTTTACCTTATGGAAATGCACATTGACCTGCGAGCGCAGCTGCTGAAAACGAAGGATGAGGTCCGGATTTTCCATTTGATGTAGCATATTCGGCAGCAATGGGTGACCAGCGAAATGCCAGCAATCAATTGCATACTGTGAATCTGTGTAAATATGAACCGACACCATCAATGGATCACACTGTGCATTTTCGATTGCAAAAATGATGGCTTGAAGTTCAGCCCTAGATATGGTTTGTTTGCCATGTGTGTGTCCCATGCCTACACATCTCCAAAAGGGGTAGTGCACACGACCTTCAATTGCCTCCCTCGCAGCAATTATGGCTTCAATTCTTGTAGGCGCAACATCTCTGACAACTGCCCAAGCACTATTACGATTCATGCGATCGGAAGGTGATCTACATCCCCCATCCGTAAAATAAACATGTTGCTGGGCTGATGGTTGGTTCATTCCATCAGGTCGTTGTTGGGACATCCCCTCAAGCAAACTCGTCACATGGTGCTGTGACTGGCAAAACGTGCAGAATGGATGGTATATCCAAGAATCTGGTTGATCAAGCATGAGTTGCACTGCTTGCGGATGTTTTTCACGAATGTGAGCCAGGGCTTGGCATTCAGTGAACCTGTGCATGATAGTATCTTCCATGTCACACAACTCACATTTCGATTCTGCTTCATCAAGCCATTTTGCCTTCACGCAATTGGACTGGAACCCTCCAATCATGTTCAAAGCAACCAATTTCTGGTCTATGTTTGAGAGATTTTGAAAATTTTTCCGCGTGGTCATCATGTCATAGTGCTCTCGTGGGTCAATTCCTTTTCGTATGACCCATTTTTGCCCAAAAACAATTCGTGGCCAGACCTCTTTCAATGATCGCACTAACCTCTTGGAAGAGTCTTCGAAGACATTGCATACTAACCTATTCTGATAAGAGATCCATCCGTTACGACCAAGAGACATGCCACATTGTTTTAAGTATCGTGCAAGGCTGGTTGCTGGGCCAAACGTGGTTTTGCCAGAAAAACTACTAGCAAGTTGCACAATGCCTTGCGCAATGTGTGGAGAAATGGACGCCAATCGACGGATGCTTCGGCATGCAGTCACAATGACGTAGAGCAAAGGATCAATCATGCATTCAAAAAGCGCCATGCAAGCAAGGAAGGGGTTAGCGAGGTGTTTACCCCCCACCAGTGTGTTGATGACCCCTCGTCTGAGTCGGTTGAAATGTTGCATTCCTATAAATGAGCATCCAAACCGTACAATGCAAAAGGCCAAATGCTTGTCTGTATTATATGAGCCTTCTTTGACATTGGCAATGGCAGGTTTGCAAGTCGTGCAAATCTCTTCAAGGCAGTTTCGATTCGATCTTTAATCGGTTTAAAAATTTGTTTTTTACTATATTGTGAAATCTCTCCAAGGTCTTTGGCATAAGATTGGCATGTAATTTTTGAATCTCCACTCGGGAAAAGCAAATTTAAACACAAGGTCTCTTTCCTCCATCGAGGCGTTGAAGCCCAAGTCCAGGATTTACTAGGGCTCAATTCCATCTTGAGTGAAGTGAGCAGATTCAAAGTTTTGATCCATGCTCCAAACTGCGCTTCCGTGGATCTCGATATCCACGACCAGTTATCTGCAAAAGTGGATGGTTCCAATTCATCACATCTTACTCTGTGATACCATAATGCGGAAACTGCTATCATTGCTAAAATAGAAAGAGCATCTCCTTCAGGCATTCCCGTTGTCGAAGGGAGTTGGCAACTCATGGTTCCACAAAAGGATAGAACCCTCGAGAGCTTGGATAAATTTCTCATCCAGAAAAAAACGATATGTTGAGGTATACCAAGGTGAATTAGAAGGTGTGTGAGGGGTCTCCTCGGCAGAACATTGAACGCCTTAATAATATCCATGGTTGAACCAGTCAATGGTGTACCGTTAAGAAGTGCGGATTCGATGCAAGCATTCTGGCGAATCGATATGTCACGAACGCTACGACCAGGTAATCCTCCTGAAATGGTGATCGGCAGCAGCCTGGTCCAATGCTCAACTACCTGTTGATATATCACCTTCGAGAAGAGACGATACACTGTAGCCAGTATCGTAATTGGCCTCCCGTCATTCATCGTAGTTGGCACTTCCACTTTTGAGAGCAGTGAAGTCTTGGCTTGCATAAAGTCTTCATGGTATCCAAAGGGCAAAATGGCATTACAAATGCGCATGAGGTCACTTACCATATCTTCAGACAATAGCTTCAGTTCCTCATGCCTCCAACCATCAATGCCAGCAGATTTTCCACTTTTTAACCGACTAATGGCAAGTTTCCACTGCTGAAGGTCGTCTGTGACGACAGGGAATTGCAAAGGTGGCATCTGTGCTAACTGCATCTGCTCAAAGAAAGGTTCCCAGCCTTGGTCTGCATGTTGACTTTCCACACTGTCCCGCTGCCACATCGGGGACCAAAAGTCGTGGAATGCTTGGCTCATGTCACTAGGTAATGTTGCCACTTGTGCTTGAAGGAATGGACCAGTACTAGGCACAACACCTTCAATGATGGAAAAGGATAAAATTTTACCACACACATCCGTTATCATGATCTTGGCTTCCCCAAAAAAGGCCTCGGCATGCGGATAAACCGTAACCTCATCCTGCAGTTCGAGTCTGTTGACTCCTTTGGAAGCTCGAAGCAAGGTGCCTATGGATCGTCTGGAAAATGGAACTTCAAGAAGCATTTTAGCATCTGTGGCCTTAACACATTTATATGTCAAGGATGAAAAAGCCTCAGTTGAATCAACCTCTATCGAGAAACGAAAAGCTTTGCGACGTCTTGTAATCTCCTGATTACATGCTGCTGTAGCATCATGCTCAGTGATCTGAGCAAAACATTCCAACTGCTCCACCGTTGGAATCTGCGAAGGCACACACACTATTGCTTCAAAACTAAGCAACCAGTGGAACCAACTACGGCCATAACCTTTAGCAAAGAGTATCTTTTTCCACTCCCCTTGCATCTGCGCAACTCTCTGCTGATATACAAGTGGCGGAAACGAATGCATCTGGAGTTGAAAAGTCTTCAATGCCTTTATCAACGACTTTAGCCTTCTGGTCTGACGAGTTTTGGCATGTGCGATGGCTGAGAAGACTTCCCCAGGGGGTTCATAGCAGTTGGATGAATCACACTTCGTCTTGTGTTGGTGCACAAAAAGTTTTTTCTTTTTGAAACTACATCTACCTTTATAGGTCTGCGGAAGTTTTTGTTCAGGATTTCGCAGTGGATCAAGCATATGCTGAACAGCGAGTGCACGGTCCATGGCATCCTCACAGCAGCGTGACCAGACTTTCAGTGCTTGCAAGCCCGAGTTGTCATCATTGATGTTATGAATGCTTTCTTCAACCTTGCTTCTTTTCAAGTTATAAGGCTCTTGAATATTTTGTGCAACAATACCAAGTTCACAAAGGTTGGCGGGTTGAACCCATGTATAACAAGTAGGCAACTTGAAAGGAAAGCTAAAGTGAATGATCATCGGGTCATGGGAATCAAAGAACTTGCCCTCCACATTGACCTCAATGCTTTGAACCATCGAAAGCAGCAAAGGGTGGATGATACATGTATCATTCCGTGTGGCATTTCGACACGTTGGTGGCAAGTCAATGCCCGTACGACTCTTGTGAAAGTGAAAAGCTTCATGGCATCCGTCTTGTTTAAAAAGTTCAAAAGCCGGCAAATCCATAACAGGCGTGTTGAAATCACCTGCAATCAAAAAAGGTAAATTTTGACGACTCACAATGTGGTATGCAGCAGCAAGAATCTGGTTATTCAACCTCTTCGTTTCACAAGTCCTATTATCAGGAAACCCATACACGCAAACCAACAAGACCTCACAACACTGCAATTGCAATACCGCTGTGGCAAACCGACACGTGTTCCACACTGTATCGGGTATGGACCCACGGTAACTTCTTGTGGGTATTCTGGAGAAAATTGCAGTCCCCCCTGCTTCACCTCTCATGGAAAACTCCTCAAAGTTCGTTTGGTTCAAAGCAGAGACAGGAGGACTCCAAAAACTACGAAGTTTATTCAAAGCCAAAGTTTTACTTAGTCTCTTCTGAGCAATAGCCGTAGCACTTGTTTCACTAAACATCATCACATCAACAGGCAATCGCACAATCTCCTGTATTTTTCCCACCAGCGCGGTCGGATTCGAAATCATGACTGTGGTGCCATCCTTAGGGCCAGGGTTTGATGCTTCCCCGACACGTGTGGCATAGAATGCATTGAATTGGCCGAATGCAACGCTCCTAGCGATAAGAAGTACAAGGTAGTACTCCAATGCAAGTAGCACGACACAAGGCAATGGCAAAGGAATTTCTTCAGGTGTAAAAACAATCTCAAGGCAACAAGACTGCGACACCTCTATGATACGTGGTGCACTGCTGGCACCATTGCATGCTAGTTGCACATCCTCTGACCATGTTCCTAGTCAAAGGTTCTCATCATCCTCAGGCTGAACACCCTCACGAGGTGTCAGTTTCGCTTTCTTCTTTGGTGTCGGAACCTGTGCAACTGCCTGGGATTGCGCAAACATCACCTTCAACTCAGCGAAGGAGTCTGCCAATTGCTTATCCTGTTTTCTCATGGCTGTGGCCACTGTCGTTTCGAAAGTGGTACTCAGCTGCTTCATTTGCTTCGAAATGTCTTGATTGACCTCAACAAACCTGTTGTGGACCTGTGCCTGGAATTCCTGCTGCTGCTGTTTGTTTTCTTCAACAGATGATTGGATACCTTCAACTGCTTTCTTCAAGGCATCAATCTGCTGATCTTGTTGTTGAAAGCGACTCTCAATCGGACCTTCGGTGACTCGCACTGCACTACTGCTTGTGGCTTTGGGCGCCACTCCTGCTTGCGATTGCCATTTTGTGGACAAAGGAAGACCATTGCTGAGACGATAATCTACCCATGCATCTGAAGATGGCAAGTCCACTGCCACCGCTGGTGCATCCCTAAGTTCCGTCTTTGGTGCAGACGAGGCCACAATGGGCTTCGGGGCATTTTGGTCACGACTTGGAAGGAAGTTCAACATCATCACTTGTCCATTCCACGCCCACCATTGAGTGTCCACCTGTTTTGGGAAACCCAAGAGCCATGTCTGACGGCCCAGTGGTTTGATTGGGCGGGCGGTCAATCCGACTTGCTCCAACCATTCCTTGACAGCATTTTGCGATACTCCGACTGGGGTCGGAGTCAACTTTGCCATGTATTGCACCTTGATGTGCTTGGGGACTTCTGCATCTGGTTTAAGCTGGCGAAATACCTGTTCAAAATCCCCAGCATTCACCCGAACTCCCCTCGAAGTTTTTTGTGAATTTGACTTTGTCACTCGAACTAATCCAAGTGCATTTGCAAGGGCTGCTGCCGTCACTTTGAGTTGTGTCAAGCACTGGTCGCTCCACACAATGGCATAGTTTGTATCGATTGTGCCTTTCTTGGTTTTGGGGTTGATGTAGACTCCTGTCATTCCTGAGCTTTTCAGGACCTTGCCGATGTCTTCTGAGGCAATTCGAATGTGCATCTGCAAACTTGTTGATTTATCTGGTGTTGTTTTGCCATTCTGTCCCCAATAGGATCGTCCCCAAGGTGCATTGACAAGATTCACCAACGCACCTGCCTCAGCCAGCAACGAGAGTGCGATCCTAGCCGGATGCTGTGTCAACTGGGACCAAACTTCTTCTCCTAACTCATCCCGGAAGCAAGTCAGGGAACAAACAACAGTGTCATCGACTTGAACATCGGCACCTGTCAGGTCTTGGATCTTCACTTCCTTCATACCTAACTGATGGACACAGCACGAAAGCACCACTGGGAAATTGGCATGGTCGAAAGCAGGGATGGAAAGCATCTTTGATGGTGTGGATCGGCACGCTCCACATCCTCCCAAGATAGCCATTCCAAGCTCATCCTGCGACACTTTGGTTTGGCTCTGGAGCCAAGGCTGTGCAGTTGGTTCATCACACAAATAGATTCCCGAGGCTGCATGCTTCAGGACCTTCAAGATAGTACATGGAGTACCATCAACATTCAAGAAAAAGCCTTCCTTGATCATGAATGAGCTGGCGTTCAAAGGTTGCATCTGTCCCTTGTCAGACATCATTCTTCTTCGGTTTGCTTGGTTTCTCTGGAGTTCTGCTTGGTTGAACGTGGGAAGCTCAACCTCCAGTTCCGTGGCAAGTCTCTCAAGAGCTCCTAAGCGCTCTGCATGGTCCTTTTTTCTCAGTGCAGCGTTGATGGGAGTCAAGCCCGCCTTTTTCACTAACACGTCAGTTGTCTTGGTCAATGCTGGCAAATTGCAACCTACGTCAAGGAGCAGCTTTGCAAGCTCTGATTTTGTCTTTGTTACTGCATCTGGCTTAGATTTTTCAGGCCCGGATGGTCCCCCTCCCCTCATCTGGAGGATCAAGTGAAGCTTGATGCATCTTTGACCAGCACTGTTTTTGGTCTCATACGCAGAGATGGGGAATTCAGGTGACATGTGCTTGCCACAGTGCACCATCCTCATTTCAGTAGGCTGGCCAACGAATGCTGAGGCAAGTGCCCATGGTCGATTGAAATTCTGCATCAAAACACAGTCCCGAAACCAGCCTTTCAAAATGATGATCCCCCACAAGTTCACCTGAACCAGTACATGGTTTGGATCCTCAAACCCTGGCATTGGCATCATGCATGCAGTGAGAGCTGATACGATGAAACCTCGGATGAGTGAAATCGGTTTGCTCCTCATGCCAGCAATCGGATGCACCAACATCTGTACACGTAACGGTGACAAAAAGGATGGGAAGCGCACTACTAATTGCCATCCTGATTCGTGCAAAATTTGTTCAATACCGGATGTCTGGGCAAACTGCATGAATGGGATGATCTGTTCCAACGAGCCATGCATGACAAATTGGTCTTGCTCATCGATGAGTGTCAGGCCTTCTAGCACTTGAGGCTCAAGGAATCGGTCTTGCACTGGTATGGCCAGGAGTCGTTCCATCATGTCTGCAACTTCTCCTTCCACTCGATCACTCACATGTCCTCTTCTGAAGGTATGTGGTCCATATGCTGGTGTTGTCTCACGTGATTGGGAGTCAGCATCATCCTCGGGAGAACTGATTTCAATCCTTCCTTGTCCTGGGTTTGACGGTCGTCCCCCCTTCAGTGGGAATATCACATGGATTCCCATGCCCGCAGCATTGTTGTTGTACTGGCTTTCCGAGATGTAATTCCGAAAAGTGAATTCTGGAATCAACAATTTTCCAGCACAGATCAGGCGTATTTCAGTAGTAAGACCCCACAGCTGTGCAGCCTCACCCCACGCTTCATGGATGAACCCCACATGGAAGTCTACCGGGACCCATCTATGCCAAATCCACGTATCCCAGAGCCTAATGCCAATGAAGACTGCCACGTCTCGCTGACAAAGCTTTGCATCAAGGAGTTGCATGAACTGGCAAGTGATGATCTCATGTTGGAAGTGATTCGGCAACAAACCCAACCTTCCCGTCTTTGGCATCACACAAATTGTCCTTTGGTTGTTTCGGCATGGGAGATCATGTTCATCATAGTTCTCTACCAGAGTCCATCCAAGTGATTGCAACACTGCGAGCATCGAAGACTTCTTCAAGAAAAACAAGAGTTCCTCAAAGACATCTTGATTCATGCTTGCACTGAAGGATTGATCCATTTTCTCAAAGCGAGCATTTGTTGGAGGCTGTCCACGATGCAAGGGCATTTCTTCCATGAAAAGCACAACATTCTTGCAGGGTAACTCAGCATCGGTTTTTCTGGCAAAAAGATCGAAGCAGACTCCATCCCTTGGGCAGCTCAGAACACTGTCCTGCAAGATCACTTCAACCTCTCCTGGACAAATTCCGCTTCCTCGTTTCAGGATCACCAATGATTTGGGTGCCAAAATGACCACAAAAGGCCAATCACTCTGCATTGCCGAAACTTCATCCGGCCACATGCAACATGGCACATTGGTTTTGACTGACATGTTGACATCAGGCATCTTGGCATTCGAGTGCAGTGGGAATGGCATGTTTGGCAAACTATTGACTTGAATCACCAATTGGTGTGGTGACGATTTTCCACACAGCATCTGCAGCATTTGTTGGATGTCAATGCCTTCCTCGACAAACATGCGAATGGATTGCATGGGGGATGAGAGAGTGAACGAATGAATGCATCGAAACTTCTCTGTGGGTGCACATGAAAGCATTCCCACACGTTTCGGTTCAAACCAAAATCCATCATCTTCCTCATAAATGTTCATGTCATCACATCTCATGTGTTTTGCCATCAACTGTGAGAACACAAATTGAACTCCTTCATGGAACCAGTCTTCCCTGATATACGAAATGACATTCATCAATCCAATCAAGGCATGCGGTGTGGCAATGGCATTACCGAGCATGAATGCAGCAGTAGCACGATGCTTAGGAAGCCAAGCTCTGCAAATGGTTCCCATCATGACAAGAATCTCAGGAGTAGTGAATCTACGCACCTGGTCACCTTGGATGAACAGAGATCCAAAAATCCCATTTTCTGCCGCAAGATGTTCAGGAACTTCCATCGGTGACCCATATGTGGTAAGAAAGCAACTCGCCACATCGTGAGCAGTTTTCAATCGGTACGTAGTCACATCACGTTTCAAGCGTTTCCCTTCCTTGCCAGCATGTTTCGGCAGGAAACGTGGATTCATGTACATGTCCAATTCATGCTTGGTCAGTGTAGCCTCATCAGACCAGTAGTCATCCAACTCCATGATCGCTCCAAACTCTTTCAGCTTCGGATGCAGTCCAAAAGGCCAACAGTAGTGACAAGGAATTGTCAACTCCTGATCCAATGAGTTGATGGCAATCAGCAGAACTCTGTCACGACTTTGAGGGGTTTGGTCTGACAAATTGAGCAAAGGCTTCCAAACTACACGAAAACCTGTCCACTGAATGATGGCTTGAATCAATGGCCAGTGGGCATGCTTGACCAATCCACTGACGTTCTCAGCTACCCACGCTCTTGGCCTCATCACTCCTAGGATAGCTAGTGTGAGTATGAATGTGAGTCCTTCGCACCTGGAAAGTCCTAATGCTTGATTGGCACTGCTCCATGGGGGGCAAGGAGCACTCCATGCGATCACTTGGCATGCATACCGCGCAGCAAATGTCAACCACCACAATTGACCAAGTTCAACATTGAACAGAATGGTTGGTGACATGCTAGAGTCTTCAGCCGTTACTATCTGATTCCAGCACACAACCGGGTTATCAACCACCATCGACATGCCATGCGAGCGAGAATGAGCGGTGCAGCAATTTGCATCACGATCCAATCCCCATGCTGTCATTACTTCCCTTTCTGTCATGGCAATGGCCCGGAGTGCATGGGACCATCCACCATAACCCCCGCAGAGCAGTTCCCCCAGTGACACTACATCACCAGGTGCATCCTTGACAACCTGCGAGAAATTGATCACAGCAGCGTCATCTCCTGTCGTGTCCAGTACACCGTCCTTGCATCTTGCCGAAATGAGTGCCACTACGTCCTTCTGTTCACCCAATGCAGCCCACTGTTGTTGAGTCATCTGCACAGTAAGATTCTGGAAAATATCCTTACCATCACACGTACAGATCAAAGAAACTCCTTGAAAAGTCCGGGGTGGTATCATGGCATCATCCACCACCAAAGTAGCGGAACACTTCACTTCACGGCTTCCCATAACCAGAAGGTCACCCAGCCGAACCAGGAAAGAAGCTTGCTCTAGATGTGCACATGCATGTCGTTGGTAAGCGAATCTTTTCAGAATCCCCAGCACTTTGGTCATGTCTTCCTGCGATAAGCATTCCATGGCTCAGTTCAGTCTTCAACGTAGTTACGGAATGACAGCCGCAACCACGGGGAGGATTTGAGCCTCTGACGGCTTTGATGATGGTTGATGATGGTTGATGGTTAAGGGTTGATGATGGTTGATGGTTAAGTTTTGATGATGGTTGACGTTTGATGATGGTTGATGATGGTTGATGATGGTTGATGACAGTTAATTGAGCAAATGCCTGTGAACAGATGCGCAAAAGCATGATGAAAAAATCATCAAAACTGATAGAAATTCAGCTATGAGTCACCCTCTTGATTGACCTACTACCTTGTCACTATTCATAGCTCATAACAAGCATGATCCCTTTTGGTTTATGTCCTGTATGAGTCACCCCGTTAGCTGTGAACATCCCCAAAAAAAGGACAGACATCTAAGTACCTGGTAGTTGTTTACACCTTTTTTGGTTGCTCGGCATTTTACCCATGATCCATGTACGCCCCCCCCCCCCTGCCAGTAGTTGGTGATACCTGTGGCAGCCAACAAAGATTTGGGCTGCTCGCGGTCATCAACCACTATCAACTCATGATCATCAAAAATGAGCAAGCATCAGATGATACCGGTTGATGATCATGAGTTGATAGTGGTTGCAAAGATCAACTCATGATCATCAAAATCTGCTGCAATCAGCAAAATACCGGGGAGATCGGGGGAGTATTCTTGGTTTGCAAAGATCCTCGATACTGCTAGTGCCTGAACACCTTGATGAACAGATTCTGAACAGCTGAAAATGGTGGGTTAAGCAATTCAACATGAGATTCCGCTGTCCATACCACAACCGAATGCTGTAGTCATTGGGACTTGGACAGGTGAAGCAACAATCGGTTTCTGAAGGTCAATTGTTAACCATCCAAAACCTCAATAATTAAATATTATTTCAACATGCTCCAGTCTCGGTGATGCTCACAATGATGCGAAAAAATAAAACTGTGACTGTGAGTCTATCAGGCTAGCAACATGGTGCTGTATATGAACAGTAGCAACTGTTCCTGGTCAATACTGCCCTTTAATCATTGCTATTTATGGTTAATTAACAACGATATGCAATGATAACGGCTGGTATGGTTCATAATAATCAATGATGGTTAACAATAGTTCAATCTGCCTAGTGATGGTTGATAATGGTGAAACTTGCTTCATCAAGAAACATCAATTAATAGTTGTTACGCCATACTCAACACACGATAACCACCAGTGATAGTTAACAAGACTTAAACATCCAACCATTGCTATATTATATAAAACATATAATATATATATAATATATATATATATATTTTCACATATTTGTAGTTTACTATGGCAGTGGAACTGGCTAATAATGATCACCGATACTCAACGAGATGCTTCCAACAACCGCTGCCCCCACCTCCAAAGAGGCCCGCGTCAGCTCTTCGATGCCCAACTCCAGCTTTCTCCGAAGCTCCTGAGCTGAGCTCATGACGAGCAAACGAGCGGAGCTCTCATTGCAACAGCGGCGGGCAATACAAAATGACTTGCTGTTTTATGGTCTGTTTATGGTCTGTTTATGGTGTCCCGAGATTATGGTCTGTTTACGGTCTTAGTTCGTGGTGTCCGGAGTTTTGTGGTCTCTTTATGGTTGATGCAAGTCTCGTTAATTAGGGTAACTACCAGTTAAAGAAATGATATGTCTATTGTTTACTGAATTACCCATCAACTTCGAAAGGGGGGGACCCCACTTTGTACTAGCAGTTGATACTCATGTACCTGGGACCTGATGGATATTGGCCAATGGATCACGATGCCTAATTAGTCATGATGAATGGAGGTTGATCATGGATCGCCATGGCTACTGATGGTTACTGATGGCGGACACTGGCTATACGGCTATCATTGGGCTATCATTCATAAGGCTATTTATGAGTGAACCTTGTTGATCATGGTAAAACATTGTATTTCAATGGTCAATAGTGGTTCATCATCCCAGTGAAATTCTGCTTGAAAATCCAACGAAATCACTCGTTCCATTGAAATTGTGTATGACACTCAAATTTCAATGAATCTTAGTGAAACTGTGATGTGGTGGCTTGCCATTGCTGGTTCTTGATGCCTAAACACCATCATTATCAAGCAAGCAGTACTATTGTGCATCTTCCGTGAGAATACTCACCTTTATGGAAAAGCATCACCCATCATTACCGCCCAATACTGACCATCTTCAACACTATCATTAGCCACCAAGTATCATGACTCGCATCCTTCTGACCACTTTCTCAGCACTTGACCATCAGCATCACCTGAATCATGTCCCATCAATCCACCAACTCATCATCCTAAGCACCATCCTAAGCACCATTATTTTGAGGTCCCAACTCATCACCCCAACCATCCCAACATATCCTAACCACCCTTAGCACCACCCCAAGCACCACCCCAAGGACCCAACGACCACCTGACGTCCCTGGGTCCATCGGCCGAGGCACGCTGAGCTCCGAGGCCAGGACGTCGGTGCGGGTCACGAGGCGCGTGGTGAAGGTGGCGGTGCCCCCGATGCGCGCCGTCAGACAACACGTGTCGAAGGGCGTGGCCTCTCAACGGTGGAAGGCACTGCGCTTGGAGGCTGGGTGGGTGGGTGGTGGGGTGGGGGGTGGTGGGTGG